>JANRFK010000867.1:8391014-8401815 GCA_030068395.1 Apalone spinifera | reverse complement strand
CAGACTAGATGATCATAATGATCCCTTCTGACCTTAAAGTCTATGAGTCTATGAATACGAAAGACAAAAACATAAGAACGGCCATACTGGGTCAGACCAAAGGTCCATCCAGCCCAGTACCCTGTCTGCTGACAGTGGCCAATGCCAGGTGTCCCAGAGGGAGTGAACTGAACAGGTACTGATCAAGCAATCTCTCTCTCCTGCCATCCATCTCCACCCTCTGACAAACAGAAGCTAGGGACACCATTCCTTACCCATACTGGCTAATAGCCATTTATGGACTTAACCTCCATGAATTTATCTAGATCTCTTTTAAACCCTGTTATAGTCCTAGCCTTCAAAACCTCCTCAGGCAAGGAGTTCCACAGATTGACTCTGCGCTGTGTGAAGAACTTCTTTTTATTTGTTTTAAACCTGCTGCCTATGAGTTTCATCTGGTGAACCCTAGTTCTTATATTATGGGAACAAGTAAATAACTTTTCATTATTCACTTTCTCCACACCACTCATGATTTTATATTCTTAAAAAGAATGTAACTACTATCTGTGTTTTGCTGCTCAAGAGAAAGCTTTTAGCTCAATCTCTGGGTGGAGAGCAGGGATTCATATGAATTGTCTAGCCCCCTAATATCCGTAACAAGGAACAGTGAGATCTGCTGAAGATGCCCAGGTCACTTAGGGCATTTCTATAGTTTTTATTATGCAGCTCAGACCAGAACATTGTATTTGTCCCTTATGGTCTTCAGAGCTGTGACTCTAATGTGTTGTTGGACCTTCACTCTCTACCAAAAGGACCTATGAAGACAAAACACGGAGGTGAGGCAGGTGAGTCACCCCTTGTGCTGACCACAACCAATGGGAAGGGCTGCCGGGTGTCCCCTTTTCGACCGAAAACGCCCAGTTGAAAAGCGACCCTGGCACTCTAGTCAACACTGCTGAGCAGCCTGTTAAACAGCCACTCAGTGGCACTGCAGAGCAGGCAGGCTCTCTACCTGGTTCCACGTGCACCCTGGAAGCAGCACCAGAGGCAGGAAGGCTTCGTGCTGCCCCCAACCTCAGCATCTGCTCCTCGGTTCCCATTGGCCAGAAGCTGCGACCAATAGGAGCTGCAGGGAGGGGGCAGTGTGCAGACTTGGAGCTGCCTGGGGGTACTTCCACCCAGGAGATAGTGGAACATGACAGCAGCTTTCCAGGAACTGCCTGAGATAAGCGCCGCCCAGAGTCCATACCCTGAACACTCCACTGTGCCCCAAAGCCCTACCTCAGCCCTCAGCATCCCATCATAGCCAAATTGCCTCCCGGAGCCTGCATCCCCTTCTGCACCCCAACTCCCTGTCCCAGTCTAGAACCCCCTCCCACACCCAACTCCCATCCAAAGCCCACACCCCAACCGCTGCCCCAGCCCTAAGCCCCCTGCTACATCCCACCCCCTCAGCCTCACCCCTACCCCAGAGCCCATACAACCTCTTGCACCCCAACCACTCCTCCAGCCTGGAGCCCCTGCCCATCATTCTGAACCCCCATTTCTGGCCCTACCTTGGAACCCACATTCCCATCCCAGAGCTTATACCCTCTCCCAAACCTCAACTCTGTGCCTCAGCCCAGAGCCCCCTCCTCGCCGCAAACTTCATGCCCCAGCCTGGGCAAATAAGTTTGTAAGCGAGGGTGAGGTGGAGCAAGAGCAGGGCAGGGCCTCCAAAAAGGGGAGGGGCAAGAGTGCCCGGTTTTCTCTTGTTGGAAAGTTGGCATGTATAGAACATCCACATCACCATCTATCAAGCTGAGGAAAGAGAATCTCATCAATTATGTAGACTCTCAAGAATGAAACAAAGTAGGCAACAAATTTATGAGCTCACCAGGAAAAGCCAGTTCCCAGGCTACCATGACCCCAGGCTCTGGATTTATTATTCCAAACTACAGCAAAGAAAGCTTTGTGATAAAAGAACAAGAGTGATAACAAATGGATGCTGGTATGGTGCATGTAATTCTTGTCACAACGTAGGACCAGTAAGCGTTGTGTTGGTTGCAAAACTCTACTGAACATTTGACTCTCAAAGGGACTACCTTTAAACATCTGATTTAAAGTATGTACATGCTTGAAGCCTTTTCACACAGTTCTAGTTTATGCACTTGCTTAAGTGCTTTGATAGATCACGACCCAAATGCTGAAGTCCTTAATTGTATATTGGTATTAGCAAGTAGTTTTGTTTTCCTCCAAGTAAGGGCTGAGTAAAAAGGGAATAAGAATTTCAGGACTTGACCTCAGATAGACATGGAGTATCACGAATGGTGGGAATGAACTGGAGAAAATTTGCAAAGTCTGGTTCATCGTATTTCCTGGAGAATCAAGGAAGGCAGGCAAATAAATCATTTACACAGTAACACCCTGGGGAAGATAAGTCAGGGAGGTATTGACAGAAGTGTTGAACAATATCATTGGTCTTCTTTTTCCAGTTTTACCAAAATATGAATTTTTTCGACAAAAAAACAATTTTTTTTCTTAATTTTTGCTCAGAATGCTGGTTGGATTTCAAACTTTTTGAATTTCAAAACTAAAAAAGGGGAAACATCCAACAAAAAATCTGAAAGGTTTTCCCCCACTCCCCACCCAACTCCAATGAAGGAGGTAAGCAAAGCTGAGGGGGGCGGGAAAAAGGAGAGAGCCTTCAGATTGGGAAGGATTTACAAACTACGGCACCAGGTTGCTTGCCATATAATCCAGTTGCTTGCCATATATCTAGTGGCAAAGGAGCTCTCTTATTTGTAACACTACTTGAAGCAGGTCTACAAGAGATCTGTGGACAAAAGCTTTCTTTGGCACATTACAGAAGACAGCGTCCCCAATTCTTCATGAGAGAAGGCTGCCTGCAGGATATTGACAGACTCTATACAGTTTCCATTCAAGACAGAACCTGCCTGTTTAATGAAGTGAACACCTACAGGATAAGTAAGAGCTCAATCACAGTCATGACCACCCAATGTAAATATTTAAACGTTCAACAGGTCTGCAAAGCTGTGAACAATATCCATAGTCTTTCCATTAAGCAGTCACCTTATTTAACCAGGGAACTCCCGAAGGTTAAACATTAAACACAACATTTCTGCGTGTCCAGAAGCTGACCGGGCCAAGAGAGATCCCCCACTTCTGTTGACTGATTAAATGGATACTGAGAAAGGAGTGAATCAATACAGCACTTGAATTTAGTTATAAGCTCAGGCTAGGTTTGCTAAGAGTTTGGCCTGAGTTTTGAGAGAACTGTGATTATTGCTAATATTAAACATTCTTGTTATTGTGGCTCTGTCCTCTCTCCCTCCCTCACCACAGTTTGTTTCACAACAGCTGTTCTGTCTGCCTTTCATGGCTTAATCCTATGAAATTAAAAACCAACAGGACAGTTTCACAGATTTCAGTTGAAGCAGATGACTGACATTTACTATGTACATTTGTACAGTACCTTGCACAGTGGGGAACCAAACCCGGACAAAGTTTTACCAATATTATCATCATCATCGGAACCAAGTTAGGATTTTAGATGGAAACCAGGTGATGCTCCCATGGCCTTGATTCAGAGATGGGCTTGAATCGCTATCCCAGATCTGAATACGCCTGAATGTAGTGAATCAGATTCATTCTTAACCAAAGCCAGAAAGACCTCCGTGGCTTTGGTTGACATGGCTTTGAATTTCTGGTTTGTCCAACTCGGGATCTTTATGTGCATATGGACCAAAACAGGGGTGGGTGGGGGAGTTTATTTGTAACCCCTGCTTCCTTAATGAGACAGGGGGTGGGAGGGGGAGAGAGAGACAGGAAAGGAAAAGACTTAAAGAAATGAGTAGTCTGCCTGGTAAAGAAATCAGCTAGGAAAGCCACTTGAATGCTGTTGTGAACAGGTTTCTGGAAAGATCTGGGTCTTTCCCGTACTATATGTTAGCTAATTGATCACCAAGAGATGCTTCTGTATCTGTCTGCAGAACCATCAGCTTCTCACTGAATGCCTTTAAACTCCCACACATTCATTATGCAGATGAACATGGACCTCTCACTTTGCCATATCACTAAGGAAACTACAAGAACCACTACCGAACAGGAACAGCCTGCCAGACACACTCCGTAGGCAAAATGTCACTACACGTTACTGTAGCTGGCTGCCTGCAGAAGGAGATAGAAAGAATCACTGGTCTTCCAACATATCTGCTTTGTAGAAGGGATAATAGGAAGATGATGTGTATAAAGGGGGTGTGTATCTGTGTCTGTGCCCATCCATCCTTTCTAATGAAGACATGGAAATGGCACATTTTTTTTAAATGTAATTCCAGTGCTACTCCATTTTAAATCATTTATAGACCAGACATCTCAGACTTTCCAATAATGTATACCTTTTAGTGAACCAGTCGGTGCTCACAGCATGTAGAAACATGCAACAACGTGTTGTCTACTTTGGACAGTTCTAACAAAGTATGAAAGTTGGGATGTTAGGGGGAAGATGCTGGGCAGGTTGATTTTTCCCTCTGGTGAAACGTTTTCCAATGTTTTCCTATAACACTGGAGGGCTAGTATTAAAAAAAAAAATCTTTTCTTCGAAATGAGGATTAATGAAGAAACCAAGGAGTGCTTGGATTATCCCGTCTTTCCTGCCCCATTCTATTCTTGTCAATCCAAATATAGCCAAGCCCACAGGGCAGGCGAATGGAAGATGGTCCCCAGAAAACAGCTCCCTTTTATACCAAAAAAAATTGAAACATTCCTCAGGCGTGGTGGCCGCAGTGTTTATTTTATGAGTTTATAGTATATTTAGATTGCAAACTCAGCTGCATGGGATTGCTGACCAAAACTTTCCAACAACAAAACTTAGATTAAAGAAAAACACAACACACAGATTAACCAGGTTGCATTAATCTTATCTTGACCCCTGGATTTCTCAGGGTGATCCCTTCTTATACATTAAAACTAGATAGTGACACTGACCTCAGTTTTGACTTCTGAAAGAAGTTCATCTGTTAGGTTTCTAATCTCTTAACAGCTTTGTTAAACAAGCACCGGTGAGAACAGACATGTGCTTGTAGGAGCTCTCAGTTCAAACAGATTCGCACCACAGGGGAAAGCTCCAAGACAGAAGAGTCTTTAAAATAGCCTCTGAAAAGCCACACCTTTAAAGAGGGGTCTCATTTGTTCGCAAGAAGCAAGAGTGACCTATACAATTGCAGCTCTAGACTCTTGCAAAAACAATACTTTTTACCACCAACAGGAAGGAAAGGGAGGTCATGTTTATACAGGTCTGCAATAAATGCCAAACTTTTTCATGCCCTCCTTGTAATTCTCAGTTAGCAAAGTTTTTGTCAGGAGAGAGACCTTTTTAGCCCTGCAATATGCCTGTGGAGAAGGTAAATGTTGTTACCCCTTTTACACTGATGGGTAAATTGAGGCACGGGGGGAAGTTACTTACCCCAGGGCTAGGAACAAAACTCAGTCTCCTACCTCGCAGCCCTGTGCATTAGCCTCATGAACCTGTACGTCTTCTGGGAAAGCCAAATGGCGTTTATGCTTTTGCATAGCTCAAGAACTCACCCTGCAGACAGACATCTGGTTGGTCGTGAGGGTGCCAGTCTTGTCAGAGCAAATGACCGAGGTGCAGCCCAGCGTTTCCACTGAAGGGAGGCTCCTCACAATAGCATTCTTCTTGGCCATCCGGCGTGTGCCCAGCGCCAGGCAAGTGGTGATGACAGCCGGGAGACCCTCAGGGATGGCAGCCACAGCCAAGGCCACGGCAATCTTGAAATAGTAGATAGCCCCACGGAACCAAGAGCCGCCGTGGACCGGGTCACTGAAGTGGCTGATGTTGATGACCCAGACGGCTACGCAGACCAGAGAAATGACCTTGGAGAGTTGCTGGCTGAACTCATCCAGCTTTTGTTGCAAGGGGGTCTTCTCCGGCTCGGTTGCAACCATCTGGTTCCTGATCTTCCCAATTTCCGTGTATACCCCGGTAGCAATGACGACCCCAACAGCCTTACCAGCTGCAATATTGGTACCCTGGAACAGGATTAAGAAAGCTAAGTCATTTGGACGCACAGACTATACCAACAGTACGTCTTTGAGCCTGAAGCAGCAAATGGGTAGCCACTATATAAGAGGAGAATATGGCCCACTAATTAAAGTACAGAACTCGGAGTCAGGATTCCAGGGTTTTCCTGAGACCTGCCACTGATTGGCTGTCCAATTTCTCTCCAGCCTGGATCCAATAACTCCTGGTTCCTGTGATTCCATTGACAGGCCTTTCTACTTTTGGTGATATCCCACCAAACCTAAGCAGGCGTTTCTCCAAATCTATCAGTTGCTATGGAGTCTTCTGCAGTCTTCAAGATTTATTTGATCTGAGGTTTTTTGGGGGTGGCAGTGGGGTTGAGTTAGAAGCATCTCCACACGCAATGCATCCCCATTAGTCCTAATAAGCACAGAAAAATTGAAGGTGCTGGATCTAGTAAAAACTGCTAAATGAAAGAATTGCCACCCCATCCCTCCCCACAGCCTCCCTAATGGATTTTAAGGCTTAGCAGCAGTTTTTCTGAACAAAACTGATCAAAGAAATTTCTGAAGCGAGGGTTAAAGAAACTGGACAGTGATGGGTCTCAAGAAAGAACTTGGGAATCTTCCTACCTTCTAATCTTGGACTCTAATTGATAGGCCACTTTCTCTACTTGTTTCATGCTTTAGGCTCAAAAGTGAGTATCAAAACACCATATACACAACTACTCCAAATCTGCCAAGCGTTTGAAATCCGAACTTGGTTCTGATTTTTTAATAGGCTCATATTTTTATAAGATGACACAAAACCCCATGCTGCAAACACCTTTGAATTTTAGAGCATTCAAATCTTGGATGCAAATTTTGCAGTCTGAGTCCATCTCTTGCTTTGAGGATTGTTTGCATTCACAAGTTTGAAGTTTCCCACTTGAAATGTTTAAAAAAAAAATTCCTGAAGAAAAGCAAAACTCAGGTGCATCTGCAGAACTTCACTTTGCTTTTGCAATGAAGTCATGAAAAGGAGTGAGGTGGCATTTATAAGCCAAACTGCTCAAAATGGGCCCAATTCTATTGCCAGTTTTACACCAGTACAGTGTTAGCTCGTAGTGAGTCTGGGGGGAGCATGAAGGAAATCAGACCCCATGAGTTCTGCGTGTTTAAACATAAACATCTGCAACATCTCTAGTCTATGATTTCATATAAAAACTATAAACACAAAAGTTGAAATTTTAAAAGGAATACAACTCCATGGACATTGAATTCCCATAGGCTAAGTCTACACTGGCACTTTACAGTGCTGTAACATTCTGGCTCAGGGATGTGACCCCTCCCCCGAGTGCAACAAATTACAATGCTGTAAAGTACCAGCATGAACCAAGGCTACAGGACTGAGATCCCTGCTCCTAGCACTGTTAGCTACTCTCCTCATGGAGGCAGGGCTGTCCCAAGGAGGACATCAGGACTGGGGCAACTTAGCTTATAATGTTGCGGAGGGTCCGGGGGGCGGGGGGGATTAAAGTAGCCACCTCTAGCATGATCGGATATACTGAATTCAGTGATCCTGCCACAACCCATGACAGCTGCAGGTGGAACTGAGAGTTTGGCTGGCGTGTAGGGTGACTTTTGTTCTCAGCCTCATTTAAAAAAATATATTAAAAAAAAAACTTCACTTGGCTCAGGGGTGTAAGTGTCTCTCAAAGACCAAAGGGTCCGCTGTATTGATGTATTACACATTGTCACAAAGATACAAGATTCAGCTCTATAGCGTTGAAACCGTAAAATTACCATCCAGTTATTCCTTAGTAAAGACTATATAGCAGCACAAACAAGGCTCATACAATCATAGAGCTGGAAGAGACCTCAGGCGTTCCTGGTCCAGCGATTAGATGACAAGACAACTGTTGACAACATATAAACTGTTTGAGGAGGAGGGAGGATTTTTTAAAAGCCTTCAGCACTGGCTTAACTCTGTTCCCCCTGACTTCAACAGGAGCAGAGCTAGGCCACCACTGAGCATTTATGAAAAATCTCACCTTAAATTGTCCATGTCCTCTAGTGAACATTAATTAAGAAAAGTTATTTATTAGTTCCCATAATAGAAGAACTAGAGGACACCAAATGAAATTAATAGGTAGCAGGTTTAAAACTAATAAAAGAAAGTTTTTCTTCACACAGCATGTAGTCAGCCTGTGGAACTCCTTGCCAGAGGAGGCTGTGAAGGCTAGGACTATAATAGAGTTTAAAGAGAAGCTAGATAATTTCATGGCGGTTAGGTCCATAAAAGGCTATTAGCCAAGGGATGAAATGGTGTCCTTGGCCTCTGTTTGTCAGAAGCTGGAGAGGGATGGCAGGAGACAAATTGCTTGATCGTTGTCTTCGGTCCACCCCCTCCGGGGCACCTGGTGCTGGCCACTGTCGGCAGACAGGATACTGGGCTAGATGGACCTTTGGTCTGACCCGGTACGGCCATTCTTATGTTCTTATGTACCCTTTACGATTTGCTGCTCAAACATATCCCCTCCCATACCTGCCTACGAGGTTGTTTTCCCTGGGGCTGTTTCTATAAGGCCCACGAGAGGAGGTGACGAACGTGAAAAGACTTACAGAGAAAAGCATGTTTTTCTTGTCCTGATTGACAGCCCGGGGGTCAGGGATTGGATCAGTGTGTTTAATCACAGACACAGATTCACCTGTAGAGACAAAGAGAGAGGGGAAAAATAAAACCATTTTCAAGGTTTCCTACTCGAGTCTCAACCCAGGTCCACTTCCAGCAACCAACAGCTTCTGTTAGGGTGGACTGGTGACAACATATAGCCTTGAAAATAGAACTTGAGTGCACAAACAAAATGACCGACTAGCGCCAATCAGTGAGATGTTACAGCTGGGCCAGGCATCTGTTCACTATGGAGAGACTCATTATAGAAAAATCTCTTACATTCGAGTGAAAATTACCAGAGCCAAAATCCACTAACAGCGTACCCTAACGTGGCTAGGCCAATCTGAGTCAGAAGGTGTAAACTGAGGCACCTAACTCCATATTTAGGCATCTATATGGCCTGATAGACATTTGCAAGCTCCAGTCCCCCGTCTCACTCAGCAATTGCTGCCCTGCCCACGCTCCAGCGACAACACTGTTGTCTAACTTATTGTGCTTTGTGTCGTAGTTGCATCTGTAGACTCAGCCACACACTGCTAGGCACTGCGCACGCACAGGAAAAAGTATTTCAGTGTTTCAGCCACATTTTAACTGCCACCAACTAACTGGGGAAGACTTCTACAGAGGTACTGGCATCAGAGACCAAGTGTTGTTCTGGTGAATTTCAGCCAAGTTGATTCTTGGCATTAATTGTGTGAGGAAAACAGTCAAGTGGGACAAGAACTAATGTTTTGTGCATGGGCTTAATGGGGTGGGTTCGGTAGGGCTGCAAAATGAATCCTAAATTGTGGGGTGCTTTGCAACAGCAGGAAAAATTATTCATAAAGGCGGCAGGGAAGATTATACTATCAGCTTTCCTGTTGTGAAGAGATCCTGAAGAAACAAAAGGCTTCTAAAGTTAAATGCTCTTTAGTTCAAACACCTCCTTTTGCATCTTGCATTGGCATGAAGACTGGCTACCTTATTACTACAAATGATTTGCAGCTGTAGTGCTTAGAAACTCTAGGCATGGACAAGGGTTCCACTGTGCTAGGTACTGTACGAACACAGAACTAAAGCTGGCTCCCTGCTCCAGGAAGCTTACAACAGCCACTTCTCAGATTTGAAGAAAAAGCCCCTTTCCTCAGAAAGCAAGAATCGAAACCAGAGCAAGCAGTCCCACTTATTCAAGGACATCTCAAAGCCACAAAAGCTAATCAAAGGCCTAAGTCACCGGACAGGCGTGAAGATGAAAAGGCGAAGAGGAGAACCTACCTTTTTCAAAACTCAGAAATTTCACTGAAGGTTCTGTGAGCGTGCAGGTTCTTAAAGCACCAAGCACAACGCAACCCACCTCCACCCCAATGCAGGAGTCATTCTAGTAGCAGTCATAGCCTCCCACCTCTGCCCGTACCTGTGAGAATCGACTGATCAACCCGTAACGTCGTGGATCTGATCTCGATTATCCGGATATCGGCTGGCACCTTGTCACCAACTAAGAGAGGGAAAGTAGAAGAGACATACGCTGAGTTAAAAGTGTTTGCGTTCAGTCAGAGATCAGATCAATCACAGTATGGGAGATACATAAAATTAACTATGCAAACGAGGCAAGAGGAAGGACAGTTTATGCAAGGAGAACTCTCTCAATTCCCAGCTCTGCCACAAACAAGCCAATTAATCTCCCTGTGCCTCAGTTTTCAGTCTTTAAAAGGAGGATAACATTACTGCCTATTTTTCCTTTAGACTGTAAGCTTTTCAGGGCAGAGTCTGTCTCTTACCACCCCCCACCTCCCCCAATCTTAGGGATTTTATATGCAAATCTCCCCAGCTGGACTACGAACAACAGCTGCCTGTTAATTCCTTCTTTCCAATGCTAATGCCTGGCTCTGAAGTCTACAACTTCTTGTTTCATAAGAGATAAAGAGCTGCACTCAGCTGCAAACCACCTTTTTAAAAATAATGAGGCCTCTACTGAAAATGGCATTTAGTTATATTTATATCTATAAAAATACGCTGGGCAGCAGCTGAGGCTAGCAAGAGGCAGCTGATGGTGTAGCAAACTCTTGATCTCCTTCTGTCCTATACAAGAACAGGAACAGCCAGCATGGATTTGTAAAGAACAAATCATGTCAAACCAATCTGATA
>JANRFK010000867.1:8365377-8390914 GCA_030068395.1 Apalone spinifera | reverse complement strand
AACTTCCTTTTGTTTGTTTTAAATCTGCTGCCTATTAATTTCATTTGGTTCTTACACTGTGGGAATAAGTAAATAATTTTTCCTTATTCATTTTTTCCATACCAGTCATGATTTTACAGACCTCTATCATAACCCTCCCCCCTTTGTCTCCTCCTTTCTAAGCTGAAAAGTCCAAGTCTTTTTAATCTCTCTCTTCATACGGGACTAGTTCCAAACTCCTCATTTTTGTTGCCCTTTTTCTGAAATTCTATTTCTAATCCTTTTCTAATTAACCCCTTCTGTCCTATACAAGTTTCCTTAGTATACTATTGGGTAAGACAGAACCTCTAATACCAGCCCTTCTCACCAGCGTACTCCTGAGAAAGAGCAGTTAGTACAGTTCTGGACTGGTCTGCATTACGGCATTAGGTCGAATTTACATGTCCATACTGAGCTCTTTCTGCCAACCTAAAGGGCTTGTGTGCTCAATTTTTTTCCACCTCGGAGAGAAGCAGAGTGCTCGAGTTGACCTTCCTAGGTCAAATTAGGGTTTGTGCAGAAACACCCCTGTATTATTTCAACAGAACTGGCTTGCAGGTGATGTCCCAGAGTGCTCTGCTGTGACCATTCTGGACAGCACTTTCGACACCACTGCCCTTCAGCCAGGTACACAGGAAAAGCTCCCAGAACTTTTCAATTTCATTTCCTGATTGATCAGCATGGAGAGCTCACTAGCACAGCTCACCATGCATGGCCAGGGCCCCAAACACATTTCCAGCCCGGAGCATATAGGAAATTGCTGTGTGGGGAGAAGCATCCGTGCAGGCAAAGCTCTGAACCAACAGAGGAAGCACTGACACCTATGCCAAAAATTGCAGCGCGCATGAGAGGGCAGGGTTATACCAAGGACATACAGCAGCAGTGTTCCTTTAATTTTTTTCCAATCCATGTGTGGAATAAATTTTGTTATGTGCACCAAGACTTGCACAGATGTGCACCACCAACAGAAACACATGCTGTCATCTCTGGGCACTGAGTGCTCTGCTAATAAACCGGGCAGCATTTGAACCTCTCCTGGGTGGCTGCCCGAGCACTCAGCTTACAGGGAACACTGCACAGCGGTGCCACGTCAAAATAAAGGCACTCAGACAAATGTACCAGAAGACACGGGAGGCAAACAGTCACTTGGGTTTTGAGAGCATCTGCACACTATTCTAGGCACAGACCGCAGAGTACCCCAAAAGTCTCTTGGGGTACCTCCCAGGAGCCTCATGTGGCTTTGGACAAGGAGGACACTGCTCATGAGAACGAGGAGGGGAATGTGCAGCAGACAAGCAGAGGATCCATTCTCCCCAACTCTCGGGACCTTTTACTAACTCTAGAGCCAGTCCTCTACTAGGACGTTGACCACGAGAGCAGGGAAGGCACCTCAGATGAGTGCCCATTTGTAATCACACTCCAGGGGTTAAATGCAATTGCATTTAATGTTTCACCTAAGGTAAACAACTGGGGTACAGGGGCGGCCAGTCAAGCTACACAAAAGGTTCGTCACATGCCTGAGGAGGAACTGGGAAGCCTCTGGGGACCTCTCTATGAAGCTCTCCTGGAGGTACGCGGCAATCGTTTGCACAAGGTTTCTGAGGAGGGCTGCCTTGTTCCGTCCTACCACAGTAGATGGAATAAGGCACTTTCCCATGCCATGGCAGCATTCAGTCATCCGGCACCATTGTCACACACAGCAAAGCAGCAAACGGTCCAGGTCTCTGCCCAGATTTCTGCAGCAACCGCTCCCTTTCCGGCTGTTACCCTCAGGAGATTGTTATCGAACATGGTTACCTAGGTGAAATGGGGGCCATTTCCTAAGTGCTAGCCCTGGAGTAATCCACCCCTGTTTGCTGATCCTCACCAAAAAAACCTCCCCGGGTGTGCCCTGTTTGCGCTTGGTTGGAAGGGATCATCCCAGACCACAGCCAGCATGCTCAGGGTGGGAGGGGGTGCCACACTGACTGTGCAAACCCAGTGCCGCTACTTTAAAAAAAGCAAACACATTAGCAAACACTCGAGCAGCAGCCACGTTGCCGTGGGAAAGGAGAGCTACAGTTTGCAGCTATTCGTCACAGATGTTTGAAAAGTGGCAGCACAAAACCCCTCCCAGCCTTTTCTTGTGCAGTTCCCTTGCCTGCCTGCAAACCAGATTCTGCTGTCCAGCACTTTGCCATGCATCGTACCTTACTGGTAGGCACTGCTTTTAAAAGACAAAATTAGACCTTGTACCATATAAAGACAACAAAGCAATATTGCTGCGAGGTATTTCATTCACTGCAAGAGTTCACCTCCTGGTTTCAATAATACACACTCCGTAAGGCAGTGGTTCCCAACCTTTTTTATACCACAGACGGGCAAAGTCATTCAAAAACTTTAGGCGGACTGGCGCTGAAACATTTGCATATTCATTATAGCAATTAATTTGCATATTCATTATGACTATTTTAAGCGGTCACATGTTATTTTACATTGCATCTGTACACACACAATACAGGTCATTGTGGGGATGGGAAGATCAAAATCATACATAGTGAAACAGACGGCATGCTTTGCAGAATAGCTCTGGTTTTGGAGGGGCAAAAAGGTACAGCAGGCCGGGCAGCAGAATGGGGACCGGGGCCAAGAGGAAGAAGGGAGGAAAAGGAGAACCAAGCCAGGGAGAGGCTGGGCTGAAAGTGGCGAGGCACTGACTCTGGCTTGGAGGGCTTCTCTTGCCTTGTCCCCTGACCCCACTCCAGCCGCCTGGGTAGTGGCAGCCCCTGCTCAGCACCAGTCGCCCCCGAAAGCAGTCCTAGCCCCCAGATCAGTCCCGCTTCACCACGCAGCCTGGGCCTCCCGGGGAGCCCTGCTCTGCCACACGGCCCAGTCACCCCGGAGCAACCCTATTGCCACAGCTGGGTCACATGCCTGCCGTGGAGCAGGAATCAGGGCCACGGTGAGGCTGCACCAACAGGGACAGTCGCACCGTGGCCCGGCTCCAGCCACAGCCCACAGGGCAGCCTGCAGCGCCACTCACTGTGGGAGGGCGAGAGGAGAATTTTTAGTGCGCACGTAGGCACACATCTTGGAAACTGTGTTCCCCAGCAGGCAGGCCTCATCAGCACCTGGGGGCATGGCCTGGCAGAGTGCTGCTGCCCGGCAGGCAGGGGTCCGTGGCCCGCCACTGGTCCATGGCCCAGTGGTTGGGAATTACTGCTATAAAACTATCCTTATAGGGTTTTTTCCTTGCAGCTGGAACCTGGTCTGTATATTCATCCCATGCACCAGCAAATAGGCTCTGTCCCAGATTAGAAGACGAAAAAAGTGGGTGGACAAGAGAAGACACGTTCTGTGATGCATTCCTCCGAGACTCACTGGGCCCAGCTCAGTGCAGTCCCAACCGCTCTGTGCTGGTTTCCAGAAGTTGCATTTCACCATATCAGCTAGGGATGTGAATGGCTAACCAGCGGGGGCTGGAACAGCCCTCTGCCCGCCACTGGCAAAGGGTTGCTCCAGCCCAGCCGCAGCAGGCAGCAGCCCCCGTTTAATTGGTTCACCAGTTAATCGACGTTTAACCAGTTAGCTGATTAAATGGGATTTTACATCCCTGATCACAACATGTGTGTATTGCTCCATTCCGTGGTTTCCAGCATGCCTGTTCGCAACACAACACCTGCTTCTGCATGGCGGCTCCTGGCTAGGCCCTGCAAATCCTGCAGGAGAACGTGCAAAGCGTTTGCAGCGCTCACAGGGCCCATGCTCGCTCACCTGGCTGGGGAAAATGGTTTGGTTGCTTCCAAGTTCAGAGGCAAGTGCCTCATGGAAGTGCTGACGACACGTACCCAAAATAACCTGCAAAAATGTTTTCATCCCATGTGGCAGAGGAGCCCGACCTAGCATTCCAGTCGGCAGCAGGAAGCGTGGGAGAGCTGCCCACAGCACATCGCGCTGTCAGCGGGGGCGAGCCCTGGGAGGGAGGATGTGCTTTGGCAGTGAAACGCTGCAGGGCCCCACTGTGCCCGTCGACTTTGACGTTTCGCCTCCGATTTCACAACCTAAATAAATGAGACCTAATTCCATAGTGGAGACGTAGCCTAGGGAGCCTCTTACAGCAGCCAACCAACTGGGCTAGAGAAAGACAGCCAAGAAGCTGTGGTTTGTGTGACCGTCTCTCTATAGAAAAACAGAGCATCCTAGTATCTCCAGCACTGCTACGGCTTGAGATCGTCAAGAAACTGCCAGCAGGGGTCCTTGTCTCTATAGCATGCTCCCCTGCCTAGGTCTGCCAGAGATAGGATTTATGAACCTTCCTGGCATGCTCCAAGGCCAGTCATTTCTCCTGGGGCTGTTGATAAGGGGGTAGGTGGATGGTTATCAATTACGCTTGGTTATACCTTTATTATTTATATTACTGCAGCACCCAAAAGCCCTAATCCTGGACCCCTCATGCTAGGCACTGTACAAGCTCCTTGTAAGGGATTGGTTTTTGAGATACCTGCATCGTGCTATCAGCAGTGTTCTCCGTAAAGTATGTGCTTAGGCGGCCATCCAGGAGAGATTCAAATGCTGCCCAGCTGATTAGCAGAGTGCTGACAGCTGGCAGCATATGTTTCTATTGGTGGCAGTGCACATGCCTTGGTGCACATAAAATGTATTCCACACAGATCGAAAAAAAATAGTGGGAAACACTGGCTACAGTATTACATTTGGGAAATTATCTTCATTTTTGTAGTTTTAAGGCAACGAATAGAACTTAGTACAATAGGCAGGTGCTTTGCAAATCTAAATCCAGACTGTCTGTATAGTTTAAAATCAGTGAAGTTGAAACATCTGAATGATCCATGACAGTTACCAAGTTAGATTAAATACAATACATTCTCTTCCCTCGTGAGGACTAAAAATATCCCCTATTCTTAAACAAGCCATCAAAATTATAAGCGACCCTGGACTGCCATTAGAAACTAAATTTTTAAAAAATGGTCTGCACTTTGTAAATGTTGTACTGCATCAGAATCGGACTGATAAAAGCCATCAAGTTAACACTGGAAGGCTTTTGGTGACCAATTTAAAAAGGGGTTCAGAGGAACCAGGGGAAAGCATGCTCCCTGCCTCTAACAGATGAATGGTCACGACACAGATACACCACCAGCAACAGTCCTCTGATACATCTCAGCAAAGGCATCAATGGGTGAATGGGCCATAGCCACTGGACCCTTTCCCAAGCAATACAAATAATCCAAGTACTC
Organism: Apalone spinifera; assembly: GCA_030068395.1. NCBI lineage: Eukaryota > Metazoa > Chordata > Testudines > Trionychidae > Apalone > Apalone spinifera. Next base: position 8,385,665 of record JANRFK010000867.1, on the reverse strand, counting down.
ATATGGGCCTTCATTACCACAGTACACGAGTCCCACACGAACGTATTGCTCCTCCAGACCTTTGGGAGGAAAGCACAAATGCTGCGAATAAGTGACCTCCCCTCGGTCATAAAGCAAGTCTGTGGCAGACTCAAGAGTCCCAGTCCAGTTCCTTAGCCATAAGGCCATACTCTTGGCTACAGAAACCGGAGCTGATAAACAAGAATGTTTCTCTGGCACAGCTCCTAACAAAAGTCTTGGAGATGAGAGTGGCCTGGTCACCAGTTGTTCTAAACAGAAAATGACTAATCTGGTGCAACACACACCTGTAACCACCTCCCTACAGAAGCGTAGTCCAGGATGGGAGGAAAGAACCACTCCCTGGCCTGGAATTCATTGACATGCATTCCTGGGCAGTGGCTGGATAATGCAGATAGTTCAGGAGTCAGTAGAAGTAAGAGTCTGCAGGAGGGAATCAACATCCCGCATGGAGATGCACCAAACCTGACATTAGGGATGTCAAATATCGGTTAATGGTATAGTCGAGTAACCTCACGAATTCTTATCGGTTAGTCGACTATTCTATAACCCCCAGAAGTGGGGCCGGCAGCCGCTGCATCAGAGGCAGCAGTGCAGGGTGCCAGGCGGGAACTAGCCCACGAGAGGAGCCAGTTTAAAAAACAGCTCCCCTTGCAGACTGGCTGCCTGTCACCCAGTGCTGCTGCCTCTGATAAAGAGGCAGCAAAACAGGGCGGCAGTTGCCCCGTCTAAGGTGGGACTGAGCTCCTCGACCAGCATGAACCAGAACTGAGCCGGGCTGCATGCCTGCCTGCTTAGCTCCTAATACACTTTAATGCAGAACCGCAGCAGGAGTAAGTTCTGGACCCGATGTGAGCCAGAACTGAGCTGGGCTGGCTGGCCGGCCAGCCTGCTAAAATATTTACTGGCAAGGGTTGGGGGAGGGAAATGCGTGGAGTCTATAGCATTAACCTATAAGCTTTTGCTTATCGGTTAATCAACTGTACTATTGCATCCCTACCTGACACCACTGGCTTCCTGCCACCTTCCCAGTTGGGCCAAGCTAAAGGCCTGATCTAATGCCAACTAAAATCAGAGGGAGTCTTTCCACTGACCTGAATGGGCATTGAATCAAGGCCTATTGGGTGAATGCTAGGTGATGTACTACACACTGTTTAGTCCAGGCCTTTGGGGGCAAATCTCTTAAGGTTGGAAGGTTTATTTGGGGTAAGTATCCCAAGTGTGGCCTCTTGGGTCTGCCATACTGAGCGGGGATACCGAGGAGAACAGGTGTTGGGCAATTTCTGCTGTGAACACCAGGTGCACGACAATTCTGTGGGCATGTTGGATTTTCTACTTCTGGTCTTCCGTGGAATCCCAAAGTACAAAAGGCTGAGAGGGTCTCTCGCCTGATTCTCTGAGGGGCCTGACAGTAGGGAGAAGTCTATTTACCTGCAGTTACTACAGGAGAGAGAATGAGAAGGTCTAACAATTGCATGAGGGAACCAACAAATTTCTGTTTTCTGAATGTCTGGCTCTGATCCCCTAATGGCAATGACTTTGAAGTCCCCCTGCAAGGATGGTCAAAGAAAGAAGACACATTAATAGCAAAAGAAAATCTCTAGAATCAGAAGAAGTCCTGCCACCTGTGGTGCCAGCCATGTGACGGTGGCATAAGGGATTTCTGATAACTGATTCATTGAGTCAACTGCTAGGAATGCCACACCCTTTCCAGATGCTTCCACAAAATTAATCCATTTGTATGCTCAGATACCGGACTGATCTCTAGATAACTGCCCTTCAAAAAGCTTGTAGCTTGTCATTTTGTGCTACACTAACTATATTAGTTAGAAACAGATGCCCTTAAAACAGTGCTAACGTGGACATGGTTAGACGCAAAATAAAATTGTTGAATATTTGTACAGTTTATTCCCCTAAATGCGTAGGAATAAGTAATCTGAGTAGAAGGACCTTCATACAGGTATAGCTACCCCCATGCTGGAGGTATGTGTCCTGCTTTAACTATATCATTAAAATCTCTCCCTACCTGCAAAGCACTGTCTTGGCATAAAAAATTATGTATAGATCAGGTCTTTGATTTCAGTTGCACTTACAAATTTTTAAACAGTAAAAAAAATCCAAGTGGAGTTTATAATGAAGTGCTAGCCCAAAGGAATCACGGAACACTAGAACTGGAAGACACCGCGAGAGATCATCGAGTCCAGTCCCATGCCCTCACGGCAGGACCAAGCACCCTAATAGACCCTGATAGATGTCTGTCCCATCTGCTCTTAAATCTCTCCAGTGACGGAGATTCCACAACCTCCATAGGCACTTTATTTCAGTGTTTAGCCACCCTGACAGTTAGGAAGTTTTTCCTAATGTCCAACCTAAACCTCCCTTGCTTCAATTTAAGCCCATTGATTCTTGGATGTAGTACATGATAAAAGACCCACTTCAAAAGGGACAGAAGTTAAAGTGTGGGATTCTACTTTACAAACAATCCTTCTTACATCCTCTTAAGTTACTTTCCCTGCTGTACTCCACTTTCCCAGCCCCTCCATCTGTAAATTACTCCATCTCTGAATCCCTTATCTGGACAACTCAGGGATTAGCTGCTTCACAAGAATAGAATCTTTGCTCACAAGCAATCCCATGTTACCAGCTGACACTTGATCTCCTACATTTATTTAACCACTAGATGCTGAAGTGCTCTACTTTCCTCTGGAGCCTTACAAAAATCTCTCCAGACCTTCAGCTGGGGTAGATTGCTATGAACCTGGCCCCTGTAGGCAACGTCCACCTTCCCATGAGAAACCTTTATGCGTAAATTTGCTTTTCCTAAATGACAAGGCCTCACCACAGCTATTTTTACATCCCTGGGTCAAAGAAGGCAAGATAAAGGGAACTGACACCCCCCCCCAGGGATGTTATTCACACACCTGCAGTGTGTGGATAGACCATGTTTAAGAGAGACCAACGTGCACTCCAGGCCAGGGCTGGCCTTACCATGAGGCAAACTAAGGCGGCCGCCTCAGCTGCCAGACTCTGTGTGGGTGGGTGTGGGAAAGAGAAGTGCTGCGCCACTAGGACCCAGAGCGTAGAAAATTGTGTCTGCTGCTGGTGCATACGTAGGTAGCAGAGCAGTACCGCGAGAGGAGAAGAACAGGAAGAAGGCAGAATTGAAACCTTTCAAAGTTCTGGCCCAAGTGAGGGGGCATGGGGGCGTCATTTGAGCTCCCGCCTCAGGTGCCATAATGTCGTGGGCTGGCCCTGCTCCAGGGCTTACATGGGAGGCCTATCTATTTGGGAGATGTAATCAGAGGTGACTGGTGAGGGAGGATCCCGGGTGTCAGAGGTCACGTGCCCCCCCCTGCCTCCCCCCCCCAGCCTGGGGAAGGACCAGGATAACTTCTCCATCTCCTACCCTGCCCCACCACTCCCACCCTGACTCTTCTCCCAGCCCAGTTCGCTTTGTTCTCCCAGCTGTGTTGCTCCGCTTCCAGACGGCGGAGCAGTTCTGCCCCTCCCCCAGCGCTAGCGCTCTGCTTCCCTACTGCTGCCGGTGAACACAGGGTGGGGTAGGGGGCGGGAACCCCTAGTTCCGGCCCCACGAGTCTCCCCATCGGCTACTGGGCGGCCCCTCCTGCCGATGGATGCAATCTATTGCCAGCTGTGGGGACTGCACTCTATTAACAGGGTCTGAAAGGAACAAGTACGTCAGCTAGGCCATTGGGTCTCACCCAGGGTCCCGGGGCAGGGAAAGGGGTCAAGGGATCCGGTGTTCGACTCACTAATGCCCAGGGCAGGAAGGCAAAGCCCCGCTGTGCAGGACTTGGGGCGAATGCCCCATGCAATGCCAGCTCTGACTTCGGGGTGCAGAAAAGCTGTTGCGGCACAGCTGGACCAAGGAGTTTTTAATAGAATGTTGGGGGGGGGGGCAGTGCACTGAGTGGGGGGCCACCCCTGCTGCTGCCCCATGCCAGGCCCCCTGGCAATCTTCCGGCTTGCATTGCGCAGGGGAGGGGACTTCAGGCCAGGGGGCAGAGCAGGAAAGGGTGGAGCAGAGGCAGGGTAGAAAGGCGATCGATTGCTCTAGGTCCCAGCACCTGAGGTATAGGGAGGTTATTTCAGGCCTTGTACCCGCCAAGGGACAGACCCGGGGGTGGGGGTGGGGAAGAGAGAATTTAGTAAGAAACAGGTTGACAACTCTGCTTTCTGCTATGGGAGTTGGAGCATGACTGAAATCTAAGAGTTGATAGCTTGAGAGCAGAAGTCAGAGCTTAGTCCACAGGCCTCAGGACTGACTTTGCTGGACCCATCTTGAGTATGAGAAATCTCTAAAGCCAATAGCTGGGGTGCCAATCACTGGGCCCAAACTCAACTAGCTTCAGGAAGATAGAGTCAGTCCTCTAGTCTGCAATGCAACCGGCCCAATGAGTTTTTTCCACTGGGCTGGTAACAGTTTGAGACTCATTCAGATGAGAGATTTATAACTAGCTTATTTATTTAACACACCGACTTTCTTCTTCTCGGGCTAGCAAGGGGCTGTTTTGTTGCCAGACATCAACTATCCTTAGACAGCTACTAAATAAAAGCTAATCATTACCAAATCAAAAGCTACAAGTTTCCACTGCGGTGAAGGCCAAAGGGAAAAAGTTTGTCTGAAGCCAATGAACAGACGTGGCTCGGTTTTCGTAATGGATGGGCACGAGAAAAGTGGGAACAACATTGGCATCAAATGACTAGAACTGCCTAGTAAATCTCACAAGGGACGTTGCCTTTTCTCTACCTTGATCAGCAAAAACGTCTTGACCAGGTCTGGCTCTTGCCAGTCTTTGAGTTTGTATTTCAGCAGGCTCTAGAAACTCCAGCTGACACAGGGTCCCACGGGTGGTACTTATGGAAATGTAGTAGACAATCAATACCAATTTCAATGCGACTTGTAGACTGAGGTATTACTCAGCATGAGTAAGCGAGCAGGGTAAGGATCATTGTCAATGAAACAAATCATCTTATCTAACGTGTTGCTGTCATAAGCTCAACAGAGCCCGGAAGAGCTCACAATTCCCCTCCCTCATGACATGATCCTCAGTTCTCAGCTGGAGGACTGAGCCACAGAAAGACAAAGTGACTTGCCCAAGGTCACACAGGAAGTCTGTGGAAGAGCAGGGGAATGAACTCTGACCTCCTGGGCTAGTGTCCTAACCACTGGGACATCCTGCCTCTCTGCACTAGTACTTAATTCTCTCTCTCTCTCTCTCTCTGGAAGCTGGCTTTAAGAAATTGACCATGGTAAAGCAAAATGCAGGGTTTAATGCAATTTTAACAAAATATTTAAACTCTTCTTCATTTTACCCACTAGGCAGTGATTTTAACAGACCCAAATCCTATGCAAAGCAAGACTATAATGAGAGAACATGAGTGAAACAGTGCGTAGCTGTACCTCAGCCAGGTGGTCAGGCAACCAATCACACTCAGTCACAATTCCTCTCCCTGCCTCACTTGGGGAGGCTGTAAATCACTTCACCCTCTTCTTAGGGAGTAATTTGCTTCCTCTGTGCTCCTGATGAGCTAACTGGCCAGTGAGTGAAGGAGGCAGAGGCCAGCCACTCCTCTCATTCCATACCCACAAGGCTAGGGAACTGGGAATGTCTGCTGCGAATCACCTGCTCTACCTGCAGCCATAATGCGAAGAGAAATCAGGGGGGTTGCTTCCTCCTCTCCACTCCCCCATGTGGCTAAGGGAGGGCTGCAACAATGGCTCACCACGACAAGCTGACAGTTGCAGTTTAATGTTCCACTATCATGGCAAAAGTAATGCACTGTTTTCCATTGTAAAACTGTCTCTCTCACACACACACCCCCTCCCGACCCACATCGACAGGGCCTGCAGATGCCTGGAAAACCTAGCCAAAGCCAAAGGAATTCACTACTGCAGGAGGTCGGAGCATTAAATATGGTGTCATGGATTAGGATCAAAAGCAGAATGCCAGTCTTAGTTACTAAATTGGTTCAGAGGGGTAACTGGTTAGTCTGTAATAGCATCTTAAGCTACTGTCAATGGAAAAAATACGGGAATTTGGTCCTAGGTGGTATATGTGTGTGTTCCCCTTTAGCTGTGCAAATACAGCTGCTACCAGAATTCAAGGGCATGCGTGTCATTTTACATAGCAGTATCAATCCGGCCCTCTCAGGCCCTGAAATTACAAGAGTGTGTGCACATGATGGGTTCACACACACTTGTGTTACAGTCAGAGAGTGTACTTGCTAGATGTTCTAATTTGCTAAGTGTCATAGTTAAATCATGAAACTCCAGAAAACAGCTCAGCTGTTTCTCCACTACTTTTGATGCTGATGGTATAATAAGCAAATTTTTTTTTAAAAATAGCTCATATGCCTCCAATATTTGGGTGAAATGGGGCTGGAGAAGGCATCATGAGGGTGTTTAACTAAGAGAGAGTTGCTAACAGGCTGAAAAAGTGTGTGGGGGGGGGGAGGCGGGCAGGCTAGCACAGAGTTTAAGGTGGTGATAAAACAATTATTTGTACTGCAGTGCAAGTTATCAGTTAGAGATCAGGGTGCCATTGTGCGAGGCATCTAAACAGGCTTAATAGAAAAAAGATCTCCTTGTCCTGAAGAGCTTTGCAGTTCAAAGGACCCTGAGTTAATTCCTCTGGTTGGTTTTTTGTTGTTTTTTTTTTCAAGCTCTCTTTCTGAAATTCTGTTTCAAGACCAAGCAGCTTCATGCTTTTTATTCCAGCGAAGCGGTGGGTCTGTACTCCTCCTGGGGACAAAGGAGGAGACAGACAGAGGCAGAGCCCAAGCTGAGCAGCAGGCTACACTTTAACGATTTCGGACTGCTCAAGCCAGCAGTCTCCTAAAATCGAAAAATCCCACAGAGACAGCCAGACCACACCACTTGAGATCCTACTAGGCCAGTGCTGGCGGAGACATTTTCCCCTGGTGGAAAAATCCTTGAGCTGTTTTGGCCTGTAACAGCTGCATTTTACAACGTTCTTTTCCAGGAAAGCATGCACCTCCCTTTTCCAGAGGACATTGTGGCCAGCCCAGCCCCACGGGCTCAATTGTCCACTCAGAAAGGGAGCTTTGTGGAACTGAAAAACTGCCCTGACCCACCTTTCCCAAAGGCCCATGGCCAGAAAACAAGACTGGGTGAGTGGAGCCTAGAAAGAGGAACTCTGGATCCACTGCACATGTCTTTCATGCCCACTAGGGAGGGTGAAAGGTTATCCGGTAAGCATCAACCTGAAGGCATGATCTCACCATTTCCCAAGTTAACCAGTGAGGGCTAGAGCAGTCACGGGGTAGCCCCTGTCAGCAGTGGGCTCAGGTCCCCCGCCTGCTCCCCTTTTAGTCAGTTAAACATCACGTTTAACCGGTTAACCAATTAAACGGGATTTTACATCCCTAATTCGCACGGAGAACAGAGAGGTCACACACACACACACACACACACACACACACCCTCCAACGCCACCTAGACAACAGTCTATGTTTGCAGGCCTAGCACCTTATGTGCCACCGAATCTCAGCTCCTTCTCCTTACACAGTGCAAAGCAAGTTTACACTAAACTCAGGTCAGGGCCCCAGCTGGTATTAACTCCACCGTGCGGTTAGGTCAGTTTACGCCACCCGAGGAGCTGGCCCGTGGTCAGCGCCTTTATCCTCTGTGCATTATTTTTAGAGAGCTCTGTCTTCCAGATGAAGTACAACAGGAAGACTTAACACAGAACTGGATTAGTGCACAAGGAACTGTAGCATTTTTCCACTAGCAGGTCCACAAAGTGAAGAAGAGCAGATGAGCAGGAGGGATTTGGAGACTTAAAGTGGCTTAAAAAAAAAATAAAAGATTTGCTGGCTAACTGAAATGTGTCATTTTGGGGAGAAGGGGAGGGGGTTTGGCAAGCCCTGAGCTTTTATCAGTATAAAGAATATCATCATGAGCTAGAAGAACAAATGCCTTTTATTTAAGCCTCCAGCAGTCAGGGTAAAGAACGAAGAACACAGTCCTACAGTGAGTCCTAATAAATGTTGGGCCGGATCAGCAGTGGGCAACCTGCAGCCCACCGAGCTTTCACCTGCAGCCCTGTTCCCCCCCTCTCCCCTGTCTTCCCCACGCTTCCCATGCAGTGAGCACTGGAGCGTACTCACTCCTCCCCTCCCTCTCAGCACTTTAGGAGCACCATGAATCACCCGATTCACTGCCTTCAAGCTCTGAGAGGGAGAGAGGGAGGGGGAGGAGCAGGGACGGGGTGCACAAAGTGCCCGGAATTAGCAGGAGCAGTAGGTAGGGAGGTTTAGGTTGGACATTAGGAAAATCGTCCTACCTGTCAGGGTGGCTAAACACTGGAATAAGTTGCCTAGGGAGGTTGTGGAATCTCCCTTGCTGGAGATATTTAAGAGCAGGTTAGACAGACATCGATCAGGGATGATCTAGATGGTGCTTGGTCCTGCCATGAGGGCAGGGGACTGGACTCAATGGCCTCTTGAGGTCCCTTCCGGTTCTAGTGCTCTAGGATTCTATGATTTTAAGTGCGGGGCTCCAGCACCGCAGTGCGTGAGAGGGTTGAGGGAAGGGGACAGAATGGGATGTGCAGGCCACGGCTGGCTCCCCCAATAGGCTGCAGGCTGCCCAACCCTGGATTTCAATCACGCGGTCCACTGAGATGAAGGAGGGCCACCCATACGGCCCACTTGCTAGTCTTGGCTGCCCATCGCTAGGCTAGATTCTGGCAGGCTCTGCACTGATGCTCAGAGGGGTAGATGACAGGAAAGATTTAGGTACTGGACCGAGACCCAGAAAACCTAGGCTGTACTCCTGCTTCTGCCACATACTGGATGCATCACCTTTGGGCCGCTGTGTGCCTCAGTTTCTGCACGTGTAGAATGGGGATAAGACAAGGAACACAGTGAAGGATGGACTTGCTGATCTTTGCGGTAAAAAGTCTCGGTGAGCTTATGCCCTAATAAATCTGTTAGTCTCTAAGGGGCCACGGGTCTCATTTTCACTGATCTTTGAGATGCCCCTGAAAGCCAGGAAATACACAGACAGTTCAATGTCATTGGAATATAGCTTCAAATAAGAAACTATTTTATCTCAGCCTCTTCTCATTCTTCATCCCTCACGCCCCAGCTGTGCCCGGGTGTGGCACAAGGAGGACTAAACTGGTAAGTGCCACAAGGGCAAAAGGGTTAGCTCGTTGCAAAAGGCAACAAGGCAACACAGTCAAGAAAGCTTCCCCTGAGAGTTTGCTGGAGAGCCAGTAAAGAAGAAACCAACACGAGACATTTCTCAGAGCAATGCAGAACAGATGAACACGGTATCTGGCACCTTAATCCCGACGGTTGCATGTGCAGGGTGGTGGATAAACCACAAGATGAAGTATACAAATGCAGACAGAAGCGATCCAAACCCAGATCCAAAAGCACAAGTCTCCCCAGGGCTCGCAAGCCAATGCTTTCCCCTCAGCCTTTCCCTCCTCCTGCGCTACTTGCCTTCCATGAATAACAAACCAAAATTACCAAGGATTCCAGCCCCCGCAGACAGAACAAGCGACATTTCCCAAGACATTAAAAATCCAGCTCATGTAAATGTTACACTTGTATTGTCTGCACATTAGGAAGAAGGTGCTGTGGGCTGCTCTTTCATCTCAGTGTTGTCTGGGTGGCAGATGTGCAGGAGGCAGAGTTATATAAAAGAGAAGAGAAACCTACATGAGAAGAGAAATCTTCCAGACAAGCAACTTCTTGGGAAACCCTGGGTCAAAAAGCTTCCTTGGTGCACCCGCACTGAGGCCAGGTCTTTGCACCAAGGATATGTTTGGTTCTTGCTCGCTTGGGGATATGGGCCTGGACAGTGAGTCAAGATTCGTGGGGGTTTCTACATTCCCTGACTTTGGACAAAGTCACTTCACCTCCGCCTGGTTCCCAATTGTAAAACAAGGATAACGATGATCAACTCCCTGGAACTGAGCTCAGGGATCTAAGAGCTAAGCATTACTACTCCGGATACGGCTTCTCCAGAGCCACAAGGTGAACAACACTCACACCCTGGCTTCCCGGTGCAATCCCTCTGGGTCTGCAGTCTGAAGCCCCACTAGCATTTTATGATGCCACATCCTATAGCAAGCCCATGTCTCACTGGATGTCCACAGTCACTCGGAGGTCTCTTTTGGTATTCATCTCTCCTTCCCAATCTTGGCACGAACTTAGACCCACATGTAAAAACGAAAGCACACACGAGGCCTCCATTTCCCCACCATCACCACAAAGAACAGAGACCCAAGATGACTGCTGATATGCCACAGCCCAGACATTCTCTTTCATGGAAAGCCATGCAGAGCAAAGGATAACTTACTTCAAAGGAACCAGGTCTGCACAGGGCTGGGTATTCAGTTTAAGCCAGCACATAATACGGGAGCAGTTCCTGGTTTCAGCTCACTATCCTGTGACCAGGCTGCTGTGAACAAAAGTTGCTCAGATCCAAAGAGCCAGGGTGAGGGCAGAGTCTCCCTGCATCTTCAGTTTGGTTCTAAACTCACAGGGCGGGATGACTTTCCTGTGTACACAGCCAAGGAGAAAGGGGGGTGGAGATTGTTGCATTACCTGCTACTTCCACAATATCCCCAGGAACAATATCCCGAGCCCGGATCCTCTGGACTCCACTCCTGTCGGCACGGATCACCTTTCCCATTTCTGGCTCATATTCCTTTAAGGCTTCGATAGCGCTCTCCGCATTTCTCTCCTGTGAACACAGAATGCGGCAGAGCTTCAGGCAGTTGTACCGTTAGATGATGGTGACACATGATGTTGGGTAGCGGTTGATATGCAGCCCTTCCCCTATTCAGCTGTCTAGACAGAGGCATGAGCTACTTGTGCAAACAAGGGACGAGGGGCCAGAACTCCTGAATTCTAATCTTGGCTTTGAAATCGACTTGCTTTGCGATATTTAACCTTGCCATGCACTTCATTTTCCTCATAGGCTAAAGGGAAACACATTTACCTACTTCAGACAGGCGAGGAAGAGTGGATAGCTGCAAAGCAGTATATAAGGTGCTACATCTTGTGATAAGTTTTATGTGCCACAGGCAAAGGGATATGAAGCTATTTGAGAGGTATAAGCAGTATCATGAATGCACAGAGCAAGAGTCAGAACTTCTGGTGTCTAGACTCAACTTTGCTACAGACTCACTCTGAAACCCTAGGGAAAAGTCATTTAACCAAGTCTTGCCTCAGTTTCCCTCTCTGTGACCTAGGAGTTAATGCTTGCCTAGTGGAACCACCATTGTGGAGCTTTGAGATGAGTGTTTGGAAAGTACTTAGAGGTTCTTGCACATGGGAAAAGTTCTGAACATACAAAGGAGCATCAGTATATTGGAGCTGTATCAAGTGGAACCACAGGATCTCAGGAGCAGGGGAGGGCCTCATCTAGAACAAATGACCCTTGAGCCTAATTGGGTCTTGCTCGTGGGAATATGGATTTTCTACCCAGACACATTTTGGTTCAACTAGCAGCGTTGCTGAACACTGGATGTCACAATTATATCATTTCAAACAAGCTTGCAACTAAATTAAACAGCTGTTTTGAAATATTAAATGCCCCCTCACGTCCGCCACTTAATCAGAATGGATACGGTCTTGCAAGATGTTCCAGGGAACAACAACAGGCAAATGAAAGTGTTTGGCAATGGCTGCTGCCTCATTCGGGGAGCATTAAGAAGTTTGCTTAATGAAAATACTGCCAACAGCTAAGAGGTGTTTAACTAAGTGGTAAACAAGTGTGACATCCTAAACTCCAAACTCTATGAACTGCCAAATAAAGAGTAAGGGATGACAACATTCTATTTTTATTTGGGATGGCATTTTATATCCTTTTTAGGTTCTTGCAGATTTTTTAAGTGAGCTCTACAGGGAGAGCTCACCAATGTAGGTGCCTGCTCCTTAGTTACTGACTTTGCCAATTCCTGGCGAGCTGAACCCCCGTTCTCAACACTGGGGCTATGTCTACTCTGCTGGCTTTTGCCGGCAGAGAGTGTGCAAATGAAGTGCTAAATAGCATTTTGTCGCATTTCATTTGCATGATCTATTCGCGCCGTTTTTGCACAAAAATAAGCAGGGTGGACATTTCCTTTTTGCGCAAAACTCCCGTTTTGCACAAGATCCTTATCCTCAGGCAGTGTAGACAAAACCTGGGAGTTTCTGTTTGTTTTTCGGGCCCCTTTTTCCCTTGTGCAGATCAGGCTCCAGCTTAGAGTCTGGCTCCTCATTTTCATCACTGTTTAGCAATTAAAAGCTTGCTTTCATTAACCTCATGTTGGGTTCATGTTTTCTTTACCAGCCCTTCAAAACCCCAAAGTCTCGTTTTTATTTTTTCCACAGCTGCACAATACTTCTCTCTCCCCGTGTTGGTCTTTACTGCAAAGTTAACTCATGTTATCGCTGGAGTGTTACCCCTTACCCGAGTCCCCTTCACAGGGGCAGGCTGGTGCTTCTACCTCAAGTGAGGGCAGCTTGAAAGTGTAATTTCCCAGCATGGCCACTCTCCCGCCAGCGTGGCTCGCTCAAAAAAGAGCGAACTGGATTGTAGGGAACTCGAGGTTACTCTGCCATGCAAACCTAGGCCTTGAAACTTGGTTCCAACTCATGAGCTTCCATCTGCAGTGCCAGGGCTTCATTCACACAGGTTGTCCAGTGCTAGGCACCTAGCAAATGGCCCCCAAACAAGCCTCGTAGCAACCAAGAAGGGAGACCAAAGTAGTTACTTACCTGCCACACCCCCACCACGGCATTAGCAAGGAGAATCATGATGATGACAACTGGCTCTACAAATGCAGTCGTGGTCTCTTCACCTTCTTCAAACCAGGCCAGGATCTGTAGGAAGGCACCACACAGTGTAAACTTTGGCTGTTTAGGGTATGACTCAAACCCCACTAGGGATGTTAAGAAATGTTAATTAGCTCATTGAGTAGTCGATGGAATTTTTGATCAGGGGAGAGGGGGCGCTCGCTACCGCCGCTGCGGCTCTGCATTTTAAATGCTGTAAGAGCCACCGGGCTCTTACTACATTAAAAGTGCAGAACTGCGGTGGGGTTAGCTTCCGGGGCCAGTGCAAGCCGGGACTGAACAGTCACGACTCGCAACAGTCCTGGGATCACTGCAGCTCTGCCTCCCTTGCCCACCCTGCACCACGGAGATGGGGCTGGGGGGAACTGGCTTCTAAGCCTATGCTTATCGGGTAGTCAACTACTCCACTAGTCACTTACATCCCTAAACCCCACTCAAATCACTGGCAGTCCTTTCCTTTGCCTTCCCTGGGCTTTGGACTGGCCCTCCATCATGGGTGTCATTGACCTACAGGATCTTTATAGAGCATTCCTAAAACTGAAATACCCACCTGGGGAAGTGAAAAAACAAATTGACAGAGCCAAAAAGAGTACCCAGACATGAACTACTTCAAGATAGACCCAAGAGAGAAAACAACAGAACCCCTCTTGTCATTACTTATAGTCCACAATTCAGACCCCTCCAGCATTATACACAATCTACAACCCATCGTGGAACATGATCCCTCACTCTCAGAGGCCTGGGGAGAAAAGTCTATTCTCACTTACAAACAACCCCCCAACCTGAAACGAATTCTTTCTGGTAACGATGCCACAGAACCACATCATAAGCCTCCAGGAACCCAGCCCTGCAACCAAAACTGATGCCAACTCTGCCCACATATCTATACTGGCGAATTCATCACTGGAGCCAACAACAAACTACCAAATCAAAAGGTCGACTGCACGTCCAGTAATTTGATTTATGCCATCAATGCCCTACTGCTATATATATATTGGACAAACTGGACAGTCTCTGCAGGAATCAATGGACACAAATCAGATATACGTAAAGGAAATATACAGGCTGTGTCTACAGTGGCGCGATCTCGTACAAAAGCAGCCGCTCTTGCGCAAAAACTTGCTGCCTGTCTACACTGGCTGCGTGTTCTTGCGCAAGTAAATTGACATTCTACTGTATGAAATCAGGGCTTCTTGCGCCAGAACTCTGACACTCCCGCTCAGAAATAAGCCCTTTTGCGCTGCTGTACTTGTGCAAGAGGCCAGTGTAGACAGGCAACATGAATTTCTTGCACAAGAAAGCCCTATGGTTAAAATGACCATCAGAGCTTTCTTGCGCAAGAGAGCATCTACACTGGCACGGATGCTCTTGCGCAAAAGAACATGCCAGTGTAGACGCTCTCTTGTGCAACTACTTTAATGCAAGAACTCTTGTGCTAAAGAGTTTTTGCGCAAGATCACGCCAGTGTAGACATAGCCACAGAAACCTATTGGGGACCAATTCAATCTTCCGAATCACTGTTTAAAAGATCTTCAAGTGGCTGTCTTGTTACAAACCAGTTCTACAAGCCAGATCCACAGAGAAGCATTGGAATTAGAGTTCATCCACAAATTCAATTCACATGCTAATGGACTCAATCGTGATGAAAGTTGCTTGGGGCACTACCAACTTAACAGGCGTTAAAGGTGCAAATAGCTCTTTATGTAGACTCCTAAGTCAGGAAGGATACAATCAATTGACTGATTCTCATCTGCTTCGTTTTAACTACCCAATCTTCAGATACTTACTGATTCCCTCTAGCTTCCTGTCTCCCACCCTCCTTTCCTTTTTTCCCCCCCTCCCTTTCCCCTCTCCTATGTATTTTGGGTCTGCACATCCTAAACTCATAACTCTGGTCAGCTGCAGAAGTAGGCTGTGCCCACAAACGCTCATGACACCATCTACATGTTTTGTTAGTCTATAAAGTGGTACCAGACCATTTTTTGTTTTTTTTATTGCCCTTAGTGTCAGGCCAAGTCTACACTGGCAGTGTACAGCACCAAAACTTTCTGGCTCACGGATGCGAACACACACACCCACACACACACACACACACACCATGAGCACAGCAAGTTATAGCGCTGTAAAGCACCAGCGTGGACCAAGCTACAGCACTGGGAGCCAAGCTCCTGGCAGCATTAACTACAGAGGTGATTTCCATAGGGCACTGGAGATCGTGCTGTGGCCATTGTTAAGTGTAGATAAAGGCTTAGACTCTTTGGCTCAACAAGGTATCTAAGCACGTGCTTAAACTGAAAACAGGATTGTCTGCATCGTGTAACGGGACCATGCGGGTGCTTAAGATAAGCTTCTGCCTCAGTAGCCTGCTGAATTAGCGATTAGAGTCCTGAGGCACCCAGAGAATGAGATGACCAAGCAAGGAAAGCAAAACACATGCTGGTGAGGAAAAAAAAAAATCATCTCTCATGCCCAGATTTTTGGTCCTTGAGCTGCTTGCCAAAACATTTGTATGCTAAGATCATAGCACCGCCACAACGCCACCGTAACACACTCAAATGTCAGCTCATTCAGTGTGTGTAGGTATCAGAAGGTTCCCACGCCCAGGTTGGTATTTTGGGAGGGAGTCCATCTGCAATTCTTCCTGTCAGAAATCAGTCCCACCTAGAACTGTTGAAAGACAAATTACAAAGCAAACTGGTTTTTTCGCCAGCAACCCTGAGATGCCAAGTCAGGCTGGAAATGGAGCTGCCCGGATTTGATCGCCCTCTGAGTGGCATGGCAACAGGTCATTTTCACAAGACAATTACCCACCGATATGGGATGCCTTTAATTAAAAAATGATAAAGCAGAGAGGTTGGGAGATGGGAGGAGATTTGCCAGCTGGTTGCTTATTCAAGTGGACTGGAAACCAATTTGTTCCTGAGTGGCTCACATTACACTTCACTGACATATATTTGGGTTTGGAAAGAATTGTCGCTGTATGGGATATTTTCAATGAATTCCAGGAGATCTGCTTATTTTTCCCATAGAGTCTCTCTTTATCCACTTAAGGTTTTGCACAAGCAGAAAATAAGATTAAGGCAGTAAAAGCGCATTACTCAAAATGTTATGACTGTGCAAGTCAGGATTCAGAAATAATAGCGTCTCAACGTTCTATTTCACATGAGACAGTCAGAACTGACAACAGCAGCATGTTGTTTGATCCGGAATAGGGACATAAAATCCCGTTTAACTGGTTGAACATTATGTTTAACCGGTTAAAGGGTGGGGCAGCCCACCCACCACCAAAGACAAGGACTGCTCTGGCTGGCCGGAGTAACCCCTGTCTGTGGCAGAAGAGGGGTGACGGGCCCACCATGGTCAGGGGCTCCTCCGGCCATCTGGTGAAGCAGCTCCTGTCTGCAGTGGACCCCACCGATTAACCATTCATATCCCTAATCCAGAACCCACCGAAGTCGATAGAAAGACTCCTCTGAACTTCAGCTGGGGCTGGGTAAATCACCAAGCATTTACCAAGTAAATCATCATATATGTTCCTAAATTTCCCTCTCTGCACTCTTGCTTAGCTGCTATGGGACTTTCTCCCCTTGGGTTCTGAAGACAGAGAAATCAAGGAATCCTGATATAAACGGATTAAAATGTGTTCCCTCCACATCTAGGTATAACCCGTCCTTGATCAGCCAGCAATAACGCTGGTGCATGGCTCTGGGCTCTACTATTATGTTCAAACCAGAACATAACATAACAGCAACCATACTGGGTTAGACCAAAGGTCCATTTAGCCCAATATCCTATCTTCCAACAGTGGCCAAAGCCAGATGCAATCATCAAATGATCCCTCTCCTGTAATCCATTTCTAGCCTTTGAGAAACAGAGGATAGGGATACTGTTCCTATCCATTCTGGCTAATAGCCACAGATGGGCCTAACCTCCATGAATGTATCTAGCTCTTTTTTTAAATCATGTTAAAGTCCTGATCTTTACAACATCCTCTGGCAAGGAGTTCCACAGGTTGACTCCTGACTCCAGCAAACCAATATATGAGGTAGCTGGGGACGTAAGGCAACTGTCCATGAAGGAAAAAGGATCTGTATCTACAGCACAGTCCCCAGATTCCTAGAAGCTGAGAATCTAGTAAGAGAGACATGTGAGTTCCATCAGTGACAGAGAGACGGGTCCCTAACAGACAGAGAGCACTCGAAATCAATCAGAGGCAGTTTAGGAGACTGAACACTAGAGTTCCGAGTCACTGTCCTTTTCTGCTTTGATGACTGAGACAGCACATCCAAACAAGTAATCGTGTGTGTTTAATTAACAATCAACCACCTTTGAGAGCAGAGGGACACTGATTTAGGGCACTGCTACACTCCACAGCTTTTAGCGACAAGTACAAAATGCATCCACTCCTAACCAGCACGTTTTGCTTTTTTGGCAGGAGAGCACCCCAGCGGACATAGCGGCATTCACATGTGCACTTGCTGCAGTGGAGCCTTGTCGTTCGGGGGAGGGATTTAAGCACTCACGAACAATAAAAACTCTGTCAAGCAAGAGCAAATGTAGACACAGCCGTAGTGATTATGGCTCAAGGGAGTAGCTGTGACATCCTGCAACGTGTGTACACGCACGTGCACACACTTTACAAAAGCCTGGTGTTTCACTGACAAACACAAGGAACATGGGGGCTAGACCAGCGCTGTAGGTCCAGCTCAAATCCCCAGCACTCTGTGCAGGTTTCACAGCAACTCTGGCATTCAGAATCCCAGACATCAGGACAGGTTTCCAAGTACGGCACGTGCAGATTACTCACCGGACGAGTCTCCAGCATGTGCAATTGCTGCTGTCATATAGATAGTCATGGGTACCAACCAGACCCATGCACTGTTGTACAGGCAATCGCTCTGAAAGTCAGGGCCTACAGTCCTAGGATTGCTTTAGCTTTTCAGACATGCCACCTGGATCCCTTATAGGAAAGTCTCTTATTCAGCAGCAAAGCCAAATGCAACAGAGCATGATAGAGTTGCCTAGCCAGTATGCAATTCTCTTAATGCAGACCCTAAACCAGAGACAGGCAATAATATTTAATGGGGAGGACATGCCAAGATGTTGGCAAGTGGTCAAGGGCTGCATTTGTACTGAGAGGTGTGGGGTCTGGGATGAAGGTTGGGTGCAGAAGGAAGCTTGGGGTATGGAGCTGGGGGCAAGAGGGAGTTTGGGTGAAAGAGGGAGTGGCGATCTGGGGCAAAGGCTTGGGGTGCAGATTCCAGAAGGGGGTATGGGTGCAGGAGAGGATGCTGGTCTGGGGTAGGGGTGTTGGAAGCGGTACAGAGTCTGGGAGGGAGTTGTGACCTGGGAGAAAAGGGGGGGGGAAGGAGGTGCAGAGGGTTTGGATGATGGCCTGGGGCAGGCAGTTGGGGGCCAGACAGGGGTGCCAAAGGCAGGATCTGGCTAGAAGGTGTTTACCTAGGCGATTTCTAGCTAGCAATCCTGCAGAACGCTGAGCTGCACTCACAAGCTGCTCCACCTGGCTGGGCTCTGGGCAGGGTGGAAGGAAGGAGAAACAGAGGGAGGAAGGAGGCTTCATTGGCTGCCCCACACCCAGCAAAATTTCTCAGCTCGTATTGTCCAGAAACTCTCCAATGGGAGCGGAGAAATTTTGCTGGGGGCAGGACAGAGCACAAACCCTCCCTCCCCAGCATCCAGAGTATAGAGCAGCCACATTTAAATTAGCTGCTGCAGCGCTGTACTTAAGAGTCCCACTGAGGCAGCTACAGGGCGGATCTGGTGGCTTGGGGGGGCTGAATCCAGCCTGCAAGCCACCTCTTGTCCACCCCTGCCCTAAACTGTCATTTTCTGCACTCAGAGAAAGAGCCACCCCAAAGAACAAGGCACACATCACACACACAAATTAGTCACAAGAGCAAACATATGATCCTGTTTTATAGGTATGTGTGCAAAGTGCAATTTCACATTTTAACAGTGTTGAAATGGCACACACCTTGCAGAGGGGTGGCTTAGGGACGTACAAAATTACCACCAGGACAAATTTTTTAAATAATTCAATGGAAGTTTAGGTTTTCCAAAGCTCAGTTGTACATACTGTAAATGTGCATGCAAATATGGCCTGACAACCTGCCTTAAAGAGAGAGCGACAGGTACTTTTTTCACAGGGAAGAACATAAGTCCTCAGATATCTATTTAAGTATATTAGATATTTCAAAAGCAAACAGCGCACTGTCATTTCTTGGTATCCCTAAACGTATGTGAAATCAGTGACAGCACAGCACTGGGCACCACGAATGTGGTGAGAATCAGTGAAATTGTTTCTAAGGGTCATGGATATCAAGTGAATCAATATGAGTGTAAGCATTCAGATTAACCGATGTTGCATAGACCAACCAGCTAATATATGGACTTTGCGCTGATGCACTCTATATTTGTTCAGAACAGCAACAGATGTGGGAGAGGTCACTAGGAGGATGGTTCTACATTAGTAAAGCTTCCGGATATGCAAACTCGCCCTGGCGGTTTATGTATGTGGCTCAGTTACTGAGTACACTTTGCATTTGGCAAGAGGTGTTGCAAATGAATCAACATTCCAGCCAGTCAGATAAACACAGGCATTTAACTCAAACCCAAACCGAAGCCCACCTCTCACTCCCACTTTTCATTTCTGTCTGTGCCAAAATTGCCTACAACATCTGTTCCGGCAGGGTTTTCAAGCTGTCCAGGAAGCAGTAGAAATCTCATGGAAAAACATGTTCTCATAAGACTGCCATTTTAATGTTGAACAAACAGAACTTGCATGTTTACAATGCCTACAGCACTTTACAATGGTGGGGATTAACCTCTGTTTACAGGAGGGGGAAAAACACTCAGCAAAGAAAGGAACTGTCTTTCCAAGATCTCTCAGCAAGTCAGAGCAGAACCAGGAACAGAACAGGGGCATTTTCACTTTGTTTGCCCCGATCTAACTGCTAAACCATGTTATCTTCTATGTCCAGACTCACTTGGGTCAAGTCAGATAAGCACACCAAACTTTCGGAGGATCACTTGAAGTGACAGCTGAAACATCAACTTGAAAGACATGTGGCCCCACCATAGCCATATTGTTAAAGAAAATCTGCCACGATCCATAAACATCAAGCTACACCATGGGTGCCCAGAATCAGTCTAAAATGTCTTATCTCTAGCAGCAAGATGTTTCCTCATCTCAAAGGTGGAAATGATGTACATACCCATCTTTCTAAAGTGATGTGGGCTCTATGGATGAAGAACAACAAAAGCCATTCATATATTCATTAGAATCTACATTTCCACACTGAAATCCTCAAAGTTGTGCAACATATTAAGGTACAGAGCAATTCGTTACCACATTGTGAAGTACATTGCAGCGAGGCACATCATTTTGTAGAAAAGGCAAAGGA
>JANRFK010000867.1:8336984-8354786 GCA_030068395.1 Apalone spinifera | reverse complement strand
GAAAAACCCAACACGCCGTCACACAGTGTCATCCAGATCAGGACCCCATTGTGCTAGGGAAGGCTGGCGGGGATATTGTTCCCCTACCACGTCTGGCGTGGGCGGGGAGAAGTGAGGAGCATGGGGATTCTTAAAGGTGCAGTGACCTCCTTCGTTCTCCCTTTTTCTCCCCCTTGCTCAACAACTTTTGTCTTGAGGGGGGTTTTTTTGGGGGGCTCAGCAAGTTTGGTCTGTTTTTCCTCTCTCTCTCCCCCCCCCCCCCTTTTGCTCAACCAAGTTTTTTTCCCTGCCATGTTCAGGATTTTTGGTGAAAGCATCTGGCAAGCTTATTTATCAGTGCTGAGGTGACATCCAAGTGATAAATTGCAGAGTTGAATGATAAATGTATTCATCATGTATTTGTGTCCACTTCACATGCCAGCTCCCCCTGGGATTTACTCTCACAGAAAACCAGCTTTCCAGCAGCAAACAGAGAAGTCCAACAATGCATTTTAAAGCCAGGAGATTTTCCTCTCTCCCTGGCCATCAAGGGTTACAAGAGCTTTCCTTGTTGCATACCACACATGGGGCCCAAAAGAGCAAATACAACTAAGGTTGACCCATGTTCAGATTTTTCTCTATGGTCAGACAGCCCTGTAATGAGACCAGGATCAGGAAGAACAGCAGTTGGTGCTCAACTGTACTGGACATCCCCACAGTGTACAGGGAAGGTTTCCATGGGATTTTGACAGAGCAGAAGCCGGGTGGAATCCACATGGCATGCACTTGCCAGCGTCTGCCTGACTAAAGCCAGCAGGACAAAGAACACCATCTAGCTGCCAATAGGGAAGGCAGGGGCATACCGTCCCAGATAGCAGATGGACAGAGGAAGACAGCAAGGAGCTCAGGGGAGGGCAAGAGGCACATCCCAGTTCATCCACTTTCCCTAAATTCTGCAGCTTGCTGTCAAAAAGTTGTAAGACTGGGCACTGTAATTTAATTGCATGTACACAGTTCAGCCTGGGCTAGGAGCTGAGAAACCATCCCACAACACATTCAGAACATTTCAGGCAGCTTTTGAAAGCAGAAAGGGATGCACCGAGGTGCAGAGTTCCACATTCCGGGCCACCACTGTACATACATATTTGGTCCACTACAGCATAGTTAGTCTCCGCCCAGACAAGCATCTGTGCTTCCACGGAGGAGGAGGAGGAGGAAGCTTTGCACCACGAAGACGCATTGAATTTTTCATGCAAATGGCTGGATCACTCTCTCTCAGTGGTATCCAAGGTGTTCGCTCTGTCACACTCTGTCTTTTTTTTTTTAAATACCATTAGCATTCAGTGAATGAATTCTCATTTCATAGCAAAGCACTGGGTGACTCACAACTGCAGACACATTTCAGAGGGAAGAATCTTGATGAAAGGAATGAACAAAAACATCCCTGCAAGCTTCAATTTCTTTCTGTGGAGGAAGCAAGTAGAACCAACCAAGGTAGGTAATATGACAAAGCCAGACACACACACACACACTGTCTAGATAGGTATTTACACCTCACTTGCTGTGGTATACAAGTTATTCTGTTTGGCGCTTTCCCCATAAAACGTAAAGACAGAGAGGGCGTGGGGATAAATACTGCAAGATTCGAATTGTGAGGTCAGAAGTAATGTCCAGATCAAGGAGGAGTCACAAACTCAAATTAAAAACACCCTTGAGCTTGAGAACACTCAGCGATAAACCTGAGAGTCGGGTCATTTTCTAAAACAGAATGAACCAAAAACCACCAATGTTGAAAATCTTCAGAGGATTAGCCGAGTTAGTCTGTAACAGGAAAAATTTAAACAACAAATAGTGTTTAAGGTGCTATTAGTCGAACAAAACACGTAGATGGTGTCATGCACTCTCGTGGGCACAGCCCACTTTGTCAGATGACAACTCCTGTCATCTGACGAAGTGGGTTTTGCTCACAAAAGCTCATGACACCATCTACATGTTTTGTTAGTCTTTAAGGTGCTACTAGTCTATTTAGTGTTGAAAATGTTCACTTTAAAGAAAAAAAATCTTGCAGTAACAGGTATTTTTGTACAAAGGATCACTGGAACATAGATACTGGAGTCTCCAGCTGATGGATGTCTGAGAGCAGGGATGGGACTTTTCAGGGCTTGTGAAACTCTTCCAGCAGAGTCTCTGAAAGCAAACAAACCTTTCTGCATTTTCAAAAGTTGGTTTCTAGGTAGATTTACATCCTAGATTAAGCCAGGGATTTGACTCACCGACTTGTCCAGGTTTGCCTCAGTGTCACAAAGTAGAAGACAGCCTGGGGAATCCAGATTTCATAAGCCCACAAAGAATCAATGTTATTTATCTGCAGTATGATAGTACCTCAGTAGTGCCATCCAGATCAGGACCCCATTGTGCTAGGCCCTGTATAAACACATAGTGAAACACAGTACCTGCCTTGAAGATTTTATAGTCTAAATAGATAAGACAGGCAAGTAGTGTTGCTTACAGTCACAGCAGCTAAGTGGCAATTGGACATAGAAGCCAAATGTCTGCATTCCCACTCCAATGCCCTGTCAACTCTTCCAGAAAAAAAGTATCTTCTTTCCACTTTTAATACAAAACCGTTCTCTCACCAGAATAAAAATCAAAGTTCCATGTAATGAAATACCAATTATTTGTCTGAAGTTTTCAAAGCAGACTAAGGGATTTAGATGTTCTATTCAATGGGTTTTGAGAAACAACACCCTACTCTTCAGTCAGATTTTTTTCTTACTTGTGAAACACTGAAATAGATAGCTAACAGCAAACACAATCTTTCCTTCCAAGCCCCTGTGCTCACGGATTTCAATTAACAGACCAAATTTGTGTCTGATGTAAGTTTGGCTGATTTCAACCAAATGTGCTTAAATTACTCTAAATGCAAATTAAGGCTGCATTTGGATAAAGTAAAAGGTTACTCAAACCTCGATTATGAACTCTGTATCATTAGAACTGGTAAATGAGAATGAGGAAGCGAAACCAACTAATTATTTTCCGTTTTCTATTTTCATTCAAAGAAAAGCAAAGAGTAAATGAAAAAGTTTAATTTTTTTGTCAACTTTTCCATTGAGAACATCTAGTCCTACTAGTAACAGAGGCAGACATGTTTTTATTACAATGTTTTTTGTAACTTAACTGCATCCCCTTCAAATAATTACACTTAGGTTTGGAGGGATGTGATTTTTAATCACTTGTACCGTAATGGTCGGCAAACATTGATTTCACCATACCCATGCAAACCAACGAACAACATTTCTAATCAATAGCCATCTAAATTTACAGACAGCAAGAAAAATTCTGCTTGAGGAAGTAGAGCTTGCTTTAGGGATATTTGCTTGACGTAGTATTGATGCTGTGTGTTTTAAGAGTTCTAAATCTTCAACTTTTTCCACTGTTGACACCCCCCAGCCTTCAGCTCTCACTCATGTCAGATTGGAGGGCACTTAGTCGGGCTCCCATGGAAATCAACAGCAAGAAGGTGGTTTTTGGAGGCTCATCTGCCCCTCTTACCGGTATTCCATGCTGCAGATCTATGTGGACGCTCAATGGACAGAACAAATGACCCACTGGGCTGCAAAATACTGACATGGCCTCCTCTAAGGTTCTTAGCACAGTGAAGCATGCACAGGAAAATGGAGGGATGGTAGGAAGCCAGAGGTTCAGTTCCAAAGGACTACACTGGGACTTCAAAGCTCCGAATTTAAAGCAATACAAGTGCTGCTGAGTCACAGTAGCCACCAAAGCTTCTATATGTAGCACCCAAAAGATCTCTCTTTTTGGGTGGGGGAGGAGGAGGAGAAAGAGAAGAGAAAGAGTCAAGAGAATCAGCCCTCATGTTTTTAAATTATTGTCTACAAAATGAAGACTAGTGTAACGGCCACAGGGCAGATTTGAATCTGGGACCTCTGGAACTTAGTATGGGAGCCTCTACTACAGCTTGAGCTATAAAGCTAGCTGACTCTTAGCTCAGGCTGCAGAGCTCTCTTGTTCTTATCTCTTGCTGTATGTGGTCTAAGTGCTACTCCATGGGACACTGAACCACATCAGGGATGTGGGTTACACTAGCAAACAAAAGGAGCCCTAATTTCTAGCTGCTACTATTAACCATCTGAATGAAAACAGGAATCTCTCTCCTGTGGAAAATTCATTCAGATATTTTCATTTTTTCCTCCTGCTCATGAACCAAGCTGAAAGACCAAAATATTGACGTTTTCTGTGGAACACGAACTCTTCAAAAATTTCAATATGGGAATATCAGAATGTTCAGGTTTGGATTTTTTCCATGTAGGTGCAGAATCAATTTTGTTACATGCACTGAACCATGTGTGCATGCGCACCACCAAGAGAAACATAAACCTAGCTGTGGGTGCTCTTCTAATCAGCTGGGTAGCACTGGAATCTCTCCTGAGCAGCCACACAAGTGCTCTGCTTACAGAGAACACTGTTCACACCCTCCCACCATGCATGCGACAACTACTGCACAATACTGAGATGACCTCCTCTAAGGGCATCTAAGCAGACCAGTTATCATGGGCAGATTTGGGGCTGGCACTCAGAATACTGCTACTATTGACTAACGTTAATAGTTCAAGTCCCTTTGCCAATCCAAATACACTGCCTTTCCGAGTGGGTGTTCTCAGGCTGGCAATGGAAGGGAAAAGCGGCATAACACTCAGTGGACAAGAAGGAGACGGACTATGGGTTGTCCCCCCCTCCCACTTCTGAATGTCCTTAAGAAACAATTCTCTTTCCCAAAATGGGAAGTATTTCTGCTGGCACAGGAGAAATGAGGAACATAACAAGACTGTCCCCACAAAGTGCTTCGGAGTGTAATCCTCCTCCGCCGCTCCCCCCCGTCCCCCGCACCATGGATTCGTTCCACGGAACTGCTTTCAGATTCTTCCACTAGCACCCCTCTTAACTTCGTCAAACTAAAGTCATAATCAATTGCCACTGAATAGCTCACAGGCGGCCCACAAAAAGACACACCGCCCTGCTAAGATAGCTGCATGGTAGACTAAGGAGCCAGCTGATGTTGGTTTGGTAAATGTATTGGGGTGAAAGATGCATCCAAAAGACCACCCCCGCCGGCAGGAGGATGACGACAACCAGTTCCTCCCAGCCACGCACTCAAGCACGAAGGGAACAGGCAGTGGGAAAACAAGAGGGGATTTGATAATGCTTGTGGTCACAGTAGCACGACAGCCAAATCACTGTGCTATAAGAAAAGTGTACCGTGAAAGACAAGTGCTGTACTGGCTCACCACTGTCCCCTCTTACCAAGGTATGTGAGCGCAGGTGTTGATCAGCTGCCACAATGGTGCTTGTTTGGCTCTGCCACCTCACTTTCTGTAGCCCATATTTCTCATGCCCTAAGGTTTTGAGTTTTTCAAGGTGAAAGGAGTGGCCGAGTCAGTTCTTTTTGTATTGCACTAAATGATACATGCCTCCGTTTCTAGCTTCTGCCAACATCAAGGGGGAAAGAGGAGGTCAATTAAAAGAACAAGAATTCCCAAGCTATCATCAGCCAGGATAAGGCATCTATACAAGACACAGAACAGAAAACCAGACAGTACCATTCTGGGACACCGTTGTTCATCAAGACGCCGGGAAACATAAATTGTTATTTTAACCAACTAAATTTCAACTGACACTTAGGCTCAAACATTCTCATCACAAAAGACAATCTGCTGCATTTCAAACAAGCAGTGACAGCTTACACAATTTCAGATGGGCAGCTTTTCTCTCTGCATGCTTCAGAAAGCTTTGGATGGATTTCACTGGCTTTAAAACCTTTTGCCGGTTTGTTTTAAATGCAAGTTTGGCTGATCACTTGTTTGGAGAATATTCAACCTGAAGACAAAGAGGAGTTTCACTATTCATCACCTCCTGGAGCTTCACCTGAGTTACACAGAACAGCGCTTTTACAGTGATGTCAAGGGGGGGAGGGGGAAGTTAATTAAAAAAAAAAGGCAGTGGTTCTTCAAAAATTGGTTTAAATGAACCTGGAATCAAACACATTAACAATCACAATTGTATTGTTAACATAGGACAGAGTTAAGGTCACCTGAGTGCCTTGACTGTGTATCTTTTACCACGTTTGGGTTTCTTTTAAATAAAAACTTAATTCTGAATTTCCTTGGTTTATAACACTCAGATTGGGGGTAATTGTAATACTGCTAATTTCCCCCTTAAATTATTCTCCCTTTAACTTCATTCTAATATAGCTGGTCGTCTGAGACTAGTCATTTTTGTGTTACGCCCAGGTGTTCTACACTGGTGAAGCCCTGTTCACTTCAGTGGAGTTACTACTTTTTACATCCGTGTAAATCAAGAGTATTTAGGCTCAGTGGCACCAAATGAAGAAGAACACTAGGTCAGCTGTGCTTCCCCAGGGCCAGTGCAGGGTTGTTCAGTGGAACATTTACACTGCTGGGTCTCTTGCATGCTGTGGTGTCACTCTGGAATGCCACAGAACACTGCAAGCTAGCTCTTGAGTGGAAAGCCCGATTCTTGTGCTGTGGAGCTCCTTTGGGGAGCACCCTGCATATTTCAGATCTCTACCACTTGTTGGGAACGCTTGATAAACAGGTGTGCCCAGCCATGCAACTCCACCTGCTACTGGCTCAGGCCGGGAGCTGCACCAAAGTTAAGATCTCCAGGGGAGACCTACGCAAATGCTTCTCTCTCTGCACTTTTAACATAGCAGGCTGGAAGGGCAGGGCAGACAGCTGATTCATTTCTGCCAGCCTGTTCCTGAGTGAGCTGTAGTTTGAGTAGGGAGGGGAGAAAGCCTTAGAGGGGCCTCAAAGAAGGCGCGGCAGCAAGGATCACATTTACCAGACGCAGAAAGAGATAAGGAACACCGCAGCATCAAGTTAGCCATTTAACGAGAAAGCCCTTGTACAGTAACACCGGTAGTCACAAAGCAGAAGTGTAACAGAATGAGCTGGAGATTCGATTTGCACAGGAAGTGCCGACAGCCTATCTGATGATCTTATCTCTGTGTATAGGGTTCTCTCCCATGCACTGCTGCAGGGCAGAGCTGGGGGAGGGAGGGGAAACAGTCCAAAATGAAATTGGTTGCACAAAAGGAAGCTTGTTTTCTTTGCTACTCGCTAGTAAGCAGACACTGAGACGAGGGGTTGTAGCTTGGAAAGCTTTGGTGAAGAAATTAAAAAACCACAACAGCAAACTTGAAGTTAAAAAAAAAGTAACTGAATATTGTATAATGCACGTATGCAAAGCACCTGATTATTTCACAAGAGAAAAGTATCTCAGGATGGGACTGTTCAAGAGCAACTACAACCACCAGCAGCGTTAAATAAGGCAGAACACAAAGAAGAGAACCTTAAATGATATTTCAAATGTGCCCAGCCATCGCCTTAAGGGCATATACAACAGCACACATCCTTAAGCCACACTGGATAACCACAAATCACCAGTTAGCTCCCCTTCCCAAGAGAGACTCCATTATCCGATGAACTTGTTCAGCTAACCTGAACCAAGACTATACACTACATGGTCAAACCCAGATGTGCAATGTAAACTATGGTCAGATTACAAACCCAAGAGTTAGCAGCTCTCACACTTCAGGGAAAGTGGGGGGGGGGGTCTATTGATTTGTATTTCTGCAACCTGAATTTAATACTTACACTTATGCACAATGCCCCAAAATGCATAGGACATTTTTTGTGATTTTTCCCAAACATCATCCAATAATCCAGAGAAGCTAACCCTACAGATATTAGGCATAGTCTTATTTTATCAGAACTGCAGTAATGGTTCTCAAATAATGGTTCCTGGATGCCCAGGGATTTGCAGAGTATTTGCTGAAGGCCTGTGGAAAGCTGGTTGGTCCACAAGTAGATGGCCTGTCTTTTTTCCCCCCATCTGCCTAATTTCATTAAGAGACAGCTAAAAACAACAAACACTTCCCTAATATTACTCTTCTATTTAAGCAATTGCTGTATTTGTCACTGAGATTAATATGATGGTGAATAGAGGGGAGGTGTCCTTTAGACAATCAAGATTCTAACAGAGAAGGTTGTCTGCTACAGTTAAAGATTTCACAGATAGTTTTTCTAAGTGCTCTATAACCTACAATCTTATTCAACATGTCTTCAAAATTGTTGTGTCTCATCAGCATCAGGGACTGCATTAGTGGTCCAAATTTGGGGGCGTTCCAAGGAGATCCTAAGATATAATTCCCTAAAATTCGCATCATGAGAGTTTGAATTGTAACTCTTTTTTTTGTGCGCACCTGGGGAGGAATTATGATTCTGCACAAATTGACATCATCAGCCCCTCTTGAGATGGATCTCAGCTGATGACAAGGACCCAAGCTCCTTTGAAGCTGCATTTAATCAAGGTCAAATTTAGAACTGCACTATGGCTAGAACCAAACTGATATGCAGTAGAACTGGGTTTATTCCCATAGGCTACGTCTACACTGCACATTTATTTCAGAATAAGATATTCTGAAATAGCACGTCTACACTGCAGGGAAGCCTCAAAATTAGTCTGAGGTGGGCTTCCTAATGTAGACGTGTTATCTCTTCATAGAATGAGGTTTACAGAAGTCAGAATAAGCCTCCCATTATTTCAAAATTATTTCAAAAAAAGCTATTGCTGTGTATATTCTCGCATAATTATAACAGAATAATGGCCATTATTCCAAAATAATTTTGCTGTGTAGACGCACCCATGCAGATTAAGATACGATCCAGGCCTGGACTAAGGTGACTAATTGTAAAGTATTTTCTGAAAAAAATGAGTAAACACCTCTGCAGCTCTAGCATGCCACTCCCAATCATAGCAGATATCAGTTTTGCCCCAAGGAGCTGTATTTGAATTTTCTGTTTTGGTTAAAGGGGCCCCTCCCAGGTATCTAAGCTATTAAACTAACAAAAATCATACCAACTTTCAGCCATAGAGCTCAAACAGATTTACAAAAGGCAAAAATCATCAGACCTATTTTACAGAAATGGGAAATGAGGCAAGGGGGGCGGGGGGGTTATCACTTGCCAAGATCCCACACAGTAGGTCAGGGCAGACACACAAGTAGAATTCAGGTCTGCTGGGTTTCACTTCAGTGCCCTATTCACTAAGCCACGCTGCCGCCTCAAAATTTAGTATTTCATTTACCAGCTACCAATACCAGCCAATATTGCCAGTTCATTGAGTTACCCACCAGACTGAAATACTTCCCTTCTCACTGGTCACCGTCTTCCCACTGGGCCACTCAACCCCACTGACAGAAGTTGGCAATTAACTGAATGGATCATTTGTTTTTTCTGCAAGATAAGCCCATTTCCATTAGCTCAGGAAACTCAAAGCCGCACCAAGACTCCTGAGTGCCAATGAAACACCATGACATCGTGTCCCCATCTGATCCCTTACTGACTCCAACAAGAACACCAGCGCTGCCAAACCTGTACGAATCGCTCCGGGTCCCTGCACAGCAAGTAGTGAGATTATTCCCTTGCCCAGATAAAGGGGAGCGATGGTTTGAGCCTGAGACATTGCAAAATGCAGCTCCTTGAGCGCACAGGCCTGAAAGTTGAGCATATCACAAGGGCCAGGTGCTAACTTCACAGCAGTAACAAGCTCTAGGGAGGGAGGCTGGCAAACTTAACCAGAACAAGGGCTTTAATGCTCCTAGACTCTCTTTTGAAGAACATTTATTTTCCAGGGGCTGGGGGAGGGGAGAATAGTTGTTTCACCCACAAGATTTTCAGCCCCACAGCTTCCAAATGAGAAAGATGCCAAATAAATCAGCCATTTGATGTTACTATTCCCCCCCACACACACACACACACACACGCTCTTAGGCAACGATCCCGTAGCAACAATCGCTCCTCCTCACAGGATCCGCGCTCTGCGACTGGCACCACTAAATGGTTAAAGCACCACTTGGAGTTCCTCTGGCTGCCTCACCTCGTCAGGCATGTGCCATTGCCCACACATAACACAGTTCACTGCAGAAACAGAAAATGGCCACTGCAAATCTGAACGCGAGGCTCGGAAAATAAACGGCGGCGGCCGCTCCCCCTCGGAGGGCAAGTCGTTTTACTATCCATTCTCACTACCAGTGTTTCAGAGGGGGAGCCGTGTTAGTCTGTAACGGGAACCCCTTAAAAAACAACCAATAGTCTTGCAGCACCTTAGAGACTAACAAAACGCGTGAATGGGATCATGAGCTTTCGAGGGCACAACCCACTTCTTCAGAGGAGTGGACAGCGGTGCTACGGCGAACGATGGACCCACCCTCCTCAGCACACACTGATCTGGGGGGCCACGCTAAGGGAGACCCAATTTAGTCCCCCGCTTTTCCCCCCCGTCATCCCTCAGCTTGCCTGCTCCTCCTCTGCCTCGCCGCCGCTGGCTGGAGACTCCTCCCCACCTCTCTGCCATCTCTGCCGGTGCGTTAGTGTATACAGGGGGCCGGCCCCAAACTGGAGGAGGTGGGGGAAGATGCAGTACAAGCTCCCCCACCTCCTCCCAGGGTTGGGTTCAGCAGTCCGCCATGTTCGGGGCCCCGCCGCGCAGCAAATTTTGCCTTTGCCCCTGGGCGCATAACACCCTCGCTACACCTCTGCCTGTGGGCTCAGGAAACACACCCGCACAGCCTAGTCATCGGAGCCTTCCTGCTACAAACCTGGAAAGAGCTTCCGCCATCATTTCTCCCCATTGGGGAAGAAATCTCTCACTCAACAGCAGGAGGCACACTCGGGCATTGGTTGAAAAAAAAGCTATTTTGCGCCCAGTATTCCTGTAACCCCGAGAGCTAGAATCAGCATAGGACCACCTTTTGCTCTGTTTGTGTGTAATGCACCCTTATAATGGAACCTTAAGCTCAATTATTGCCTCTAAGAGCTAAGCTTACAATAAAGCTGCTAATAGCTCAATGACCAGAAATTCTTGGTTGTGCTCTGTGGTAGCCAAGGCAGACACAAATATTTACTTGGCATACCATGGACAGGAGCTTCCCTCTGTACTGCGATCCTTCCAAATACGAACCAAATATAATCCTGAATTAAAAGAAACCCCTCAGCACTTTCTTGCCTCAATGTTACAAACAAACTCAAAACGATTTACTCACCCCACAATGATTACATCACTTGCCCAGAGAGTTTGCAGCCCAGATGGGAATTGAACCCAGAGTTTCTAGGCCCAATGTAGTGCCTTTACAACAAAGTCCTCCCTTCCAATAGCTTAGCTACATGATCCATCACAAACATATGATCCAGGTTGGCTAATCACTACTCGATTGTCGCTCAGCAATACAATGTTTATCCTTAGCGCTGAAGAACTGGAAATCTTTGCTGTACAATTTTGCTTGGCATCCAGATTTGCAAAAAGACAGCAACAAATTAACTCCAGGTATGTCTAGCAATATGCAGACAGTTTCATTCCTCAGCAGAGGACAATCTGCAGTCGGGAACTAAGTTTCCCCTCTGCACTAAAACAGATGACAAAATGAGACAGCTATGTACCGTATTCTCCATTGCTGTGCTTACTCCAGCTATAAATGCCCTGTAAAAATGGTGGGACTGCCATGATTTCCCTTTGGAGACTATTCCACAACTCTCCAGCATTGCCCGGACTGGAAAAGGTCCAGGAGAGGAAAAGCACAGATGTGCAGGCTGCAAATGAAGTGCAGTGGCACATGTACAAGTAAAAAGCCTCTGCACTCGACCCAGCATTATTTAGTCCAGTATTTTCCATTGCCAACACATTTTCAAGGGAAAATAAAAGGTCAGGCTTCATGTTGGATCTGCCTATGAGCCAGCATGATTTACTGCCAAATCACTGGCCACGCTGTATGCAGCAGCTGAACATCAAGAAATCTGACATTTGATCTTTATGTAGCATCTCGATCCCACCGGTTCTGTGAAGCAAAACATGAGCTAGAGCTTGCAATAGAACCGCCCATCACTGAAGACGTGAGGAAGCACGGAACTCCAGCATGAAATCTCAATGAAAGGATCCACACTGCTTTCTTCCACTAATTTGTGCTTCATGCTGGATGCCATGTTGCTTTTGGGTCCAAGCCCAGTTATAGGTCTTGATCTCCAAGGCCCAATATGCTTTAGTTCACGGGTACCTTAGAAACATCTCAGTGGAGGCAGCCATGTCAGCAGCTGCCAGAGTTAAACATCTGAGCTAGGACATTAGAGATCTCAAGGAAAGACCCTTAACTCTGGGACTCTCCTGGGCCACTAGTGCCTGTACTATGGCTGGAACAACACAGCATTTTGCAAATAAGTCCTGGATAACTTTTAGGGTTGCCAGATGGTTTCAACAAAAATACCAGACACACACGACATTGCATCACGATCTACATGACATCTTATTTAGAAAAGACTGGACATTTATATTTTCTCAATTTGTTTCCCGAACAGAAAGCTCAAATACTGGCCTGTCCGGTTCAAAACTGGACACCTGGCAACCCTACTAACTTTCCTCTCAGCCAAAGCCTCCAGAGCCTGTAGCGCTTGGCACACAACAGCCCCGCTTCTCAACTGCAGTCTGCCCTCTTCTTTTCTTTCCCCGAGAACCAGATTAGCACAGTTCCAGAAACAGGCCTTTGCCAATCTGGCTTCCCGCACACTCACCATGATGTGAATGGCACTGCCCTGGCTGATGAAGAGAAATCCCCAGTGGCTTCAGCAGTCTGGGGAGACCAGGCACAGCACAGGCAAAGAGAACACGAGTCATGGGTGCTCACTCCTATCTCCATAAAAACTAACATCTTTCTCTAGGTGGGGCAGGGGGAGGCAGGAAGAAATGGGAACATAATGAGCCAATAATCTGAAACCCACCACCCCACAGTAACGAGGGGCTATGCCCCTCCCCCCCCACTCGAGCTCCAGCATATTTTAAAAGTGCCTCTCCCACACCACTTGGCAGAATGAACGTGACACAAGTGAGCCATAGAGCGCAATGCTTATTTATCCAGACAGACTCTTTCTGCGGGTGATTGGGCTCGTGGGGCTGGCCTGTTATCAGGTTTGGTCTGTATTTGAGGAGGGCGTTTCTTCAATTGTACCCATGTCTGCAGGATATTAGCTGGGCCCTTTCCTGACCAAACAAAACCTAGGAAGTTAAGTGACACAAAGATGGCTATTTTGAAGAATGCAGCGATAGTAATTTCAGTGAATCCAGGGTCACTGACAGCCAGACCCGAAGCCTATGGAAGCGACTTCGGTGACTCTCCGCTGACTTCCGTGGGCGCCAGATTAGGCCCCTCCTGTGCATGTGCATATGCCTAGAGGTATTTGTCACTGACATCCAGAGTCTATTCCACTCCAGCTCTTGCTAAGGACATGAGGCTAAAACCCTCAAACCAATCAAGACATCTCCTTTATTTGATGGCTAAGGAAGGACAAGGCAACTCTCTCTGCAGCCCTGCACCAAAATGAGATATAAGGCAAAACAAGCAAAGCAAAACAAAAATCCATAGACAGGGTTAAAAACAAACTGCCAATCCTATTTGAGACTGAACCATCTTTGTACATCATTAAAAAAACCCTGCCCACAAAACAAAAATATAAAAGGAGCCAAGGGAGGGGCAAACCTTTGAAGATCACCTTTTAAAAAAATGCCAGCCATAAAACATACATGCAACGCCTTTTTGTTAGCTGGACTGGTTTGGGAGGTGGGGAGAGGAGAGATGGAACAAAAACAAAACAAACCAGTCCATTGGGCAATGAATGGGTTAAGTCTGAGTGCACAGAGAACGGAAATGAGCCACCTCAGCAGGCAACAATTCTTAGAAGCTGCATTTTCTTATCAAGCCAAAAAGTGAAAGGCCAAGAAAAAGCTCCAGACTCCAAGCTTTAAGCCTAGCCCCTAAGCAAGTTTGGTTTTCCAGCAGGTCAGGTAATAAGAATGGGAAGACAGGTTGGCAGATATGCTCTTCCTGCAGGGTGGAGACTCTCCACTGTTTGTTTTGCTTCTCCTCCCCCTTTTTTCCTTTCCTCCCTTGTGTTTGCACAGTTGCAAACAGTGCCAGAAGCAACTGCCTGACGTAGAGCTCGCCCTTGGTTTCCTAGCACTGCAGTAACAGACCCACAAGCCTGGGGTTTCCTTTCATGCCAGATCAAGGGAATCCCCTTTCCACTCAGAGGTTCCTGTCAGCCCTGGCCTGCCCAAGAGCATTCCAGGAGCCCAGACTATCCCTCCCCAGCCACCACTGCCCGCCCCCTGCACACAGGGAAGCAAACAGAGCCAGCCCTGGAACGGTTAGCTGCCAGCTGCAGAAACTTGTCTGGCCTGAGTTTTCCGTTTTCCCTCTTTGGAAAGTCATAATCTGACCAGCAGGGTAGTTTTTCCCCTTTTCCAATAAACTGCTTTGGCGTAGGGGAGGGGATGGTTTTCAAAACCCACTGCAACACCCTGGAACGTATTCATTGAGAAAAGTGAAAGGGGAGTACTGTTCTCTGCTAAACCAACACAGTGGAAAGAATTTCCCACTAAATCCCCTGAGTGGGGGGGAAAAAAGCTACAAATCTACATTTAAATATTTACAGGTTTTGGAAAAAATAAAACCCACATGAGCATGAATAAAATAAAGCTTAAGCAGTTTTTTAAAAAAAACAAAACATACATTCCCTCACGGCCAGCCGTCAGAAACTGAGCTGCCATAAACGCTGTGGGAGATGTACATGTGGCAATGCCACGCAACAATGTCAGAATATAGAATTCTGATGAACACTTTATGGGACCCAGCCAGCAAGGGGAAGTGACTGTATACTGAATTATGACCTTTCCCTGTGGGAATGCACTGATCTAGTTTAAAGGGCTCGGAAAGAACACACAAGAAAGCAACACAATGGCTTCTCAGAGAAGCGACTTCCCAGCAGATTCTTAGGAGAGTAGGGGGGGCAATTACAAAACAATGGCGGGCTTCCAGGCTCCTGTCGGAAGTGACACAGCTGTTTTTTCCAGGCTGGGAACTAAAGATCAAAAGGACAGTAAACAGGGAAAGAGCTCTTCTCAGGAGAAGAGGGGGGCAGAGTCAGCTGTCTTAGGTTGTTCCAGGAGACAAGTTGACACAAGCTATGTCTAGACTGCAGGCTTCTTTCGGAAGAAGCTTTTCCAGAATAGATCTTCCAAAAAAAACTTCTTCCAGAAGAGAGTGTCCCCACTGCCCAAGTGCATCGAAAAAGCGATCGAAAAAGCGACACTGAATGGACGCTATTTTGCATTTAAGCTCTGATTACTATGGACGGAGTGGCTATAAGAGCACCTGTGCTTTTTCCTCTTTCCTCTTCTTTTGAAATAACTCCCTCTGCCCCGTCCACATGCCTTTTTCTGAAAGAGCTCTTTTGGAAAAAAGCTTCTTCCTAGTAGAAAGAGGTTTGCCAATGTTGGAAAAAACGCCTCTATTCTTTCAATTTTTTTTCCCCTCAAAAGAACACGATTGCAGCGTGGACATAAGTGAAGTTTTTTCGGAAAAAATGGCAATTTAAAAAAACAAAACAAAAAACCACTACAGTGTAGACATACCCACAAACAGAGGCTCTTTAGTGAAGTCTACAGGAAGGTTAGAACTAGGTGGTTCCCTCATGTTGAAGATGGTTATGACCTGGCAAACGAGATGTGCATGCGGTTTGTTTTTTCCGAAAACCTAAATAAATAATACTTGGCTTTTGCTGGCCATCAGGTCTCACTGGTTACCACCATCACGACACACGGAAGGAACAGAAAACTGCAGGTACTGAACATAAATTGGGCATGCAAAAGTAATCCGGTCAATACAGAGTGGAATGCCACGCAGGCCCGGGATACAAGTGGGCAAATGATGGGATTCCATCCCAAAGTGATAGTCTGAAGTCCAAGACCTCAGTGGAGGTGCATGGAGTTTGACTGAGGAGGTCTAAGACACAGTGTCACCCAGTAACCATGACAAGTTCCTCCAAGCAGAAAAGAAAAATCTAAAATCCAAAAGGCATAATCCTACCCAGGGTTAGTTATTCCTCTGCAAACTCTGCAGGTGTTCGCTTTATCCACAAGTACAGATGTTTGCAAAAGCAAATATGTAAAAACATCTTTGTCTTCTTAGCAGGTCTGTTTGGTGGTTGAATTTGGGAGTAGACATGGAAGCACAACAACAAACCTTCACCTCCTTGAACTCAAACAAAACCTTTGGGCCATTTAACCCAACGATACCTCCTGTCACTCCACTTCAAACCAACATTCCCCTACTGCACATTCAGGTACTTTGCTCAGTCTAGTTTTACATGGCTCCATCAGTTGTACTTCTACCTCTTCCCTTGAGACACTTGGGCAATCCGTTTCATCTCATTCCTATTTCCACATCTAGCAGGATTACTTGGATCAGCAAGTTTCCAAAGCCCGAAGGATCACAAAAATTATACAGTGAGATGCCGGTTTGTTCCCAAAGATTTTTTTTTTTGGTTAATTTTAACTTTATACTGCCAAGCAAGGCAGCATATTAAAGCCAGTCCTTAATTTCTGTAAAAGACAAATGCCAAATGCTAGGAAATGCACTAAAGGTATGCAAAGAGCTACCAAAATACTGCATTGCGGAAGGAGATGAACCCAAGGATATGGCAGAATCAGAGAGATAGCTTCTTGGAAGTGACCTGCAAAGGAAAATAAAATTCACGCGTGGGATCGGTTTGTTCCTTTATGATGTGCAAAGGTAGTCTATAGGATTCTTTTTCCCTGACTTATTTTTATCAGTACAAATTCCAGTCTCATCTACTGTACCTTATTTTTCCTGAAAGGCTCTTTGGACAACTGGAAAACTAAGTTAGGTTTACAACCTTCAGAAACATCAAGGAACTGAAACCTGACCAGGGATGCAATTTTTATTCAAATTGGTTAAGACTCTGAGGGTATGTCTAGACAGCAGGGCTATTTAAGGATACCGGAGGTATCTCAAAATAGCTACCCCGCATCTTTTAAACGTGCCCGTTATTTTGATATTTTTTTTTTTTTAAATAATGGGCACACTATTTTGGCATTCCTGTAACCCTTGTTCCAGGACAGTTAAGGGATGTGTCAAAATAGCGTGTTATTTCAAAATCTGGCGCTGTGTAGATGCACCAAAATTTCAAAATAAGCTATTCTGAAATACAATCGACATAAGAAAGTCAGTAGAACCCGAACATCTGCAGAAACACTTGAAAGTTTTTATTAAAAGAGCCAATTAAAGATCTCCAGTATAACAAGGAATTCCTGACATTCCTGTGCCTTCAAGAGAACTAAAAGAAAAAGTTTTGGGGTAAAGATGTATCAAAAAGAAGTTCAAAACCCATTTCCCCCACTTTATATGTCATCCTTAAAAATTATTTCCTTTGCTTAGTTTTCCATCACCCCCTTCAGTCCTCCCCTTCCAGAAAAAAATCATCACGGGATTTTTCACTTGTTCCCTTGAAGTTCCCTAGCCATTGTTTAACACTTAGCACATACACAGCATTTTTCAGCGGTGAATCTCAAAGCACTCTAAACAAAGGTGAAGCAGCTTTTCCCAAGTCTGAAAGGTTTCTGCTCTTCTACTACAACAGCAGTTCACCAGTATGTATCAAAGACAAGTCAAATAGCATTCAAAGTAATTTACCAGTGTAAATTCTCTGTTCATTTGTATTCAACTCTATTTTGTTGTTTCCTTTCTGATTTCCTCCATCAACTTTGGTTCTTTCATTTTAGACTTATTGAGGATTTTATACCAAGGGCTTATTTTTATCTGAATTGTTTCCTTTCTGATGATCATTTCATGTTCATTTCGGGATCAATGGACTCTTT
>JANRFK010000867.1:8313176-8328071 GCA_030068395.1 Apalone spinifera | reverse complement strand
CTTCTGCCTGGGGCGCCAGCTGCCGCAGCCGGCCTCAGGCTGCTCCTGTACACCCGAAATAAATAGAAGGGAGAAGGGGAGGGGGAAGGGAAGAAAAAAGGAAGAGGGGTGGGAGACAGAGCTGATCATTCGGATCAGACAATATAGAAAGATGTTAGGAGGTGACTGTTTTCACAGCTGTGGGAATGGTGCATTTGGCAGCCTGCATGAGTTACAGTCTGCAGTTAAGTGCCTCAGCCATGTAGCCTGGTGACAGCTGATACCAGATTTTAAACCAAGATCTAGGGTCTAGCTGCTTGGCCGGCAGACATTCACTTTACAGGGTTTGCTCACATGCAGTCGGGGAAACAACAAAAAGAGATGCAACTGCCAGCGGTATTGCCAATAGCTGCAACTGAAAGGAGAATCCAGCAGCCTGTGCATGAAAGGGCCTCTCTGCTGTTCTGCACCAGGGTATTACATAAATACCAGCTGTAGTTATTCAGGAGGCGGTCAGGATTTGCTGCCGATATGTCCTCACAGGTCTCTGGCTCCGTCGATCATGATAACCAGAAGGCTGCTTGTGTGTGCGCGCTCAATGATGTGGGCCCAATGACCACAGCAGACCCCGAGAGGGCCCCCCACACACCACAAACCAAATAAGGATTGAAGGTGCCAGGCCAGGTTTGTTGTTAAGCAAAGTACAGTAAGAGTTGTCAGTTGACTCTACTGATCCACTACACACATGTACTTGCCACAATGGAATGACTCAATCAGTGGGAAATTTCCACTGCCCCCTAGGTCATACAAAGACTATCCCTCCAAGACACCACCTTATATACAGGTACAACAAATCACACCTCACTGCCGACGTATCAGGTTACGACCCTCTGATGCTACTTAGATACCACCCATCACGCCGCACCTCGTGGTTTGATTAGATCATCTCTATCCATCATGAGGTCATTTTAGACCCTTTCCTGAACCCTCCACCCATCCTGGGAGTGACCCGACAGCCCACATAGGATAAGGGACCCTCTGAAGATAGGGAAGTGGAGTGGGTTCTTGAGTGGACTAAGGAATACAGCATTTGCCTGGGGAGCAAATGCTGGTGGTGGGTTTGAGGAGTGGGTACCAAGGTCTTTTTTTAAAATGAGCAAGTGATACCATGTGTTTTCCACTTATGACCAGTACCAATTATTGTTCTCTAGTCGGTACCTAGCACCAGTTAGTGTTTTGCACTCTCAGCCCTCTTTGTGCCAAGTTCTGTGAGCTGGGGCCTGCCTCTTGCGCAAAGCTAAGCTCTGCTTTATGTGAACCATGTTCTGTCCATTGTTAGCTAGGCCTCGGGCCTCAGACCAGGCCTGTGCTGCATGAGCTTATATTTTAGGCCTTCAAATTCTACAACAGCTGAAGAGTAATTTACCATCACAAACCTTTCTCTATAGGGCTCACTTTGTTTATGTGAGATGGCAAAGCTCCTTAGCAATGAATGCAAATGAAGATCCCGTATTTAAACATAATTTTCTCTCTTCTGCTTTATGTATTCCTCATTCAGGTGTCATGTAGCCGAGTGCTTTAGGGAGAAGGAACCAGTACTACACATTATAAAAAGATTAGGAATTTGTTTGATTTCACACCGACAGGACGGAAAGGTTGCAAAACCACATGGCCAGCTTATTCCACAGCCCTGCTCAAAACCAGAAGAGTAGCAACCTTCGGCCTAAACACGACCCCTAACAAATTTTCAGAGACACCCAGGGTTGCCAGATGGTTTCATCAAAAATACTGGACACATTTGACAGTACATCACAATCTACATTACACCTCATTTAGAAAATACCGGACATTTCTATTTTCTCATTTATATTTTCTCAATTTGTTTCTCGAAAAGAAAGCTAAAATACTGGACTGTCCAGTTCAAAACCGGACACCTAGCAACCCTAAAGAGATCTGAGAAGTTAGCAGCTTAGCCCCCCTTAAAATCAAAAGGAGTTGTGCTGGTAAAATCCCCATAGCTCTTGAAAATAAAGTGGGGATGGAGGCAAAGGTATATTGCCCTCGTCACTATAGTACCTGCATGGCATGTCAAAATAAGCTGTCCCCAACACAGGGTGCACACATTACTTCCTCAGTGCTAGGTTCCAGTAGTTTGTAAATCTCTCCACACCACTTGACCAAAATTCATCTTCCACCTGCCTGAACACACAGTGTCTTGAAAGGGCATAAAACCCCCTTTTTTTGCAAATGCCCAACTACACTGGATACTCTACACCTCAAACCTCGAGAACTGTCCAGTCGAGAGGTCTGAGGCCAAACGCAATTATCCAGAATAACTGCGCTTCTTGGAACATGACTTCCCAAACTCTCCTGCTACCAGAGTTTCAAAGTAACATTTACCCGGCATATTCCATGGGCTCTAGGCTCCTGTGTTAGTCACTCAGAACCCTCCTCCATCAAGATATATTTTCACATTTGTGAAAAGAGCTTTCAGACGTCTCAGCCAGTGGCTTCTGCTGAGACAGAGGCCAGCAGGTAAAAACCCCAAACCTCTCCATAAACCATTTGAGCCCTGAAGGGCAGAGCAGACAACCTGGCAACTAGTTAAAGAGAAGGCTCATTTTAATTAGCAATACGTAGCACTCATATAGGATTAGCTAATTAAACCTCTACCATCCCATAAAGTCAACAGCTGCCCCCTTTTTAATAAGTTAAGTGACTTGTCCAAGACTACTGGAGTTGTAGCAAGATTGGAACTCAGTTGTCCTGGCTATTAAGTCCTCTGCTAATCAGCTCAATTTTCTGAATATCCTTGAAAAGCATCACATCAGAGAACGGGTTTAGCATTTAGAACCACAAATATGTTTTCTTAATTCCACTTTCTTCTGCACTAACCATAGAAATCAAACTTTCCAAATGTCCCCAAAAGGCTGAAAGGTTAAAATCATAGCAACATCAGCTCCTTAACATTCATTTTATTCCCTCCCCTCCGCTACATGATTAGAATGGACTAAAAATATATAATCACTGAAAATGCCAGGAAACATCAGTCAAAAATACAAGCAGGCTAATGTCAGGGACAGGAACTAAGGGACATGGAAGACATACTGAGAGCAAGAAGAGGATTTCCTCCCATAAGGCCACACCTTCATCACCAAGTACATAACTGTTGGAATATAACAATGGCTAAAACACAGACAGCACTAGGATAACACTGCAAGCTCGGACACTCCACTAGCCATCCTCCAGTGAGGGATATGCAAGGAACTTCCCTTGTTTTTATCTATTCTGTTCCTTCCCCATTCCTTCTTATTTCCAGTCCCAGTCATTACAAACCCATGAATTAGCACAGCTCTTCTCATGCTTGCAAAGAAAGTAAATTTACATTTAATTAGGTCCTATTATTTGAATACCAAAGTGCTTTATAATTTTAATAGAGATACTCACAAAAGGTTTCATCTGCTACAGGAACAGAGCTACCAATAAGGTGAAACTTGGAAGCTGTTTCATGATATATAGCAATAGACACAATGAAAAAGAAGGCTAGTATTTAAGCTTCAGGGAGACGAGGAACTAAAGGTAGGCAGAACACAGTTTAGGTTAGAATCTAGCTAAGACACTGACTGGGTTGATAACTTCTACACTTGGCAAAGCGTGTAACCATCTTTAATGAACACAACTCACTGGGGCTTTAGTTTTGAGCAGCCTGATGATGCATTCCCCAGTTTGCGGATTCTTCCACCAACAACAGTGAATGGCAAAAAGAGCCGTAAGTGGGGCCGTTAAAGTCAGGTCACTGATTTCCAGCCAGAGTTTTCTGA
Source organism: Apalone spinifera (assembly GCA_030068395.1). Lineage (NCBI taxonomy): Eukaryota > Metazoa > Chordata > Testudines > Trionychidae > Apalone > Apalone spinifera. The sequence continues at coordinate 8,324,271 of JANRFK010000867.1, read as the reverse complement.
TGTTACTTAAGATACACCCACTTATGTAAGATTTGTCCCAAAAGTCTGAAAATGACAGCAAAATAAAGAGGACAGTTTCTAGGAACTTGCGTGTTGCTTTCCACCCCCACCTGCCTCTATTCCCTTCACACTGTGAAAGTTAGCATACACTAATTTCGGACAAGAGGTGGATGACCTCTTGAAAACCAGCATGCAGAGAGCTTACTTTAGCACATAACTTTCTTTATAGGAAAACTGTTTTGTTAGGCACAGATTTTTAACCCCTTCTTCACACTGCTCAGCAACACGGACATCACTGCTACATCCGACTCACATGACCAGCCCTGGCGTCTGCAGTGGCACTGCAAGTGACAAAAAGGTTCACAGTCTACCTCTTGAGAATATTAATAATAAGCCAACGTATTGACTACATTCCCCTAACAGGATTACCACAACACTTGTGTAAGTCAGTGTTTCTTAAACTATGTTCCATGAACAACTTGCAGATGTGCCGTGACCTCTTCTTTGTTTTTATCTTTTTTTTGTCTGACAATTTTTTAAAGAAAATGTTCATAGGTGTTGTGCATAAAAAATACTATTGTTTGGTGTTCCGTGGTCTCAAAAAGTTTAAGAAACACTGGTCTACGTGATAACCACATCCGAAACAGGCTTATAATATAGCTTTCTGCCAGTAGACACTGGCTATTGCATAGGTGTTAGCAAATCTGGGAAGGCAGCATTAAAGACAACTGAATGGGTTTTTCATAGCCTGGGAAAAGATATGGTCCTTGTAGCCTTCCTTTAAATGGTTAAAGCAACAGGATTAAACCACAGCTGAGGAGCGTTTCTCACACACAGAGCGGCACACGTCATGGAAATACTCAAGTAACCACATTTCTCTTTACAGCTTTTCATCTCTAGTTACTGAACATTTCTGGACTTGCAATTTATACCTTTGCTACGATTTTATGAAGTGATTATTGAAGCAATTGGTAATTAGTTGCAGTATATTGTGCACTTAAAAAAAAAAAAAAAAAAAAAAAAGGGAGGTCACAGTTCCAGATCTCATCCCCAAAGAATTTGTAAAAAATAATGAGTCAGAACAGGAAGAAAAACCATCTGAACAATAACAAAGGAGGAGGACCAGTCTGTCACTGAGGGTCTGTGCCTTTATTTACCTTGCCCACAGCCCCAATCTGTGTACAATCACTTTATATTGAAAATTCAAATTTCCATGAATCTCCATGAACACCCAAACAATGCAGCTTCCCCACACACGCATACACACACTCCCCATAGCCACTTGCTGGTAGGGGTTTGGCCTTCCTTCCCCTGATCTCCAGGGTGAAAAAGCTGTCCTTCACTCACTCTCCAGTCCCTGTCCATTTCTCACCAGAGTCTCAACCCCTCCCAACAATCTCCGACCCTGACCTACCCCAATATCTTTCCACAAGCTTTCCCACCACCTTCTGCCCAACTGCAGCCTCCTGGCTCTTTCCCCCTCCAAGTTTTCCCGTCTTGCCATGACTCCAAGTCCCTTGCATTCTTATTTCATTGTGAAGCAGTGGCCATGTAGATATTTGAGAGGGGGAGGGAGGGAGGAAGCAGTGAAAACTCCAACTTTCTCCAGACCACCATGGGGAGCTTTACAAACTCCCAACTGTAATGGGGACTCTCAGTAACATCGTAACAGCTGGCAACCCTGTCACCAGCTGCTCTGAAGAAACTGGACCATCAATCCAGCAGCTAAGCAAACAGACAAGCTTTGCTCTTCCCCATCCCATCCAATTGCCTCTCTGGGACTGGCTTTGCCAACTGGTTATTAAAACAAACCACAACAGATGAACTGTCCTAGAAAACAGCACTCTCAGATCTCTCACTCTCCTCCTCCTCCTCCTCCTCTTACACTTAGAGCAAGGACCTTGCCCCAGTCACTTACAGTGCACAATGCTGGGAGGTGACACCGACGCACTCACAATCAATGTAATTAATAGAAAAATAAGATTATAAACGCTGTGGGGGCAGGAACCGTCTTTTTGTTCTGTTTACACAGTGCCTAGCACAGCAGGGCCCTGGCTTACAGGTGCTACCATAATACAAATAATAAATCATATGAATTTGGAGCACCTGTGTTTCAAAGATCCTTCCAAACATCATTTGCAAAGTCAATGATACGAGCCCTGCATATCTGCGGATATCCGCTTCATGGATGCAGATATCCATGGATAGCAGAGCGGATATTCTGCCCCCAGGCGGCAGGAGAGGCGCACCAGGGCAGGCCCCTGCACTGCCAGCAGGGGAAGGACTCAACAAGCTCTGTCCTAAATCTCCCTGTAGGAGGGGCCGAGTGCTGGCCCTGCCTGGCTCCCTTTCCCGCCCTGACCTGCGAAGCCCCACCCTGGGTCCTGCTGTCCCTTACTCCCAGTCCCTTCTTTTGTGCTGCCTGCCTCTTCCCTGTACAACCCTGCCTCCTCCTCACTCATCTTCACCTCCCCTTCACCCCCAAAATGGTTCGCTTTGTGGATGCAAGTAAAATCCAGATCGTGTATTGGATGATGAGATGAGCCTGGTAGATGTGGATCCACATTTCTGTATCTGTGCAGGGCTCTATCAGTGATCTGCTGGACCACATCTTTACCGATAGCACCTTAAAAACACGATATGGAGACTCTATAGATGCGTGCAGTACCTAGGGTGACCACATGTCCTGATATTTAGGACTCTGCCTTATATAGGTGCTTATTACTCTCCCCCCCTCCAGATTTTTTCACCCTTGCGCCCATCTAAAGAACATGGGTGCACGTTTTAGGGCTCATCTGCATGGGGAAATGGCAAGAATAAGAGTGCCCACATGCACAGTTATGCTGATTAAAAATCTTTGTTTAGGAAGGGATTGTCTAAGGCCTCTTCCCCCTCCCCACCAGAGGAATAGTTTTAATGTGAATTGAGCATCCCAATGCCCCTGCTCGGTTTTGAAAGTTTCAGCCTTTAATAATCAACCCCTCATATTCTTGACTCAGTCTCAATCCTAGAGAAGAATTGTTTGGAGGAAATCTCTTCTCAGATTGTTCCAGATAGCTGGTCAGGAATCTAAAGACTACGTTCTCCTCCTCCAACTGTACAGAAAGAGAGGGAGTGGTGGGAATCCCCAGAGACAGCATCTGAGAGGCTATTCACACCCTAAAGCTTGCAAAGTTCAGCTGCAGCTAGTCAGCTGTGAACTTCAAATCCTTAGAATGGAGCGAGATACTGTATGTGACCTATGCCAATAATTCAGCTGAGTAGACCATTGCAATATAACCCTTTTATTCACCACCCCATTTCTATAAACAATTCAGATTACATGCAGAGGACACCACCATATTGTTGTATGCTTATTTCCTACTTTAACAACTTACTTTCTTGCCTCTTCCATCAATCGTTTCAAAGTGTTTTTCCAAGCGCTAATGAATTAATACATCATCAGTGTGCTGACTTAGCCACATGTGTAAAGTGGTGAAACTGAGAGGCAGAATAGAGAATCAACTTGCCCACTCAACAGGGTCCTTGCAGAGCTGGGATTCGAATGCACATCACTTGAAATCTCACCCTGCTCTCCTTCTCTCTCCAGTTATGGTGGTGTTTGCAATCGCCACAGCTGACCCAGCAAGTACAGGTACGTTCATTCTAGTTCTGATTCAGACCTAGAACTCTAACTGAAGAAGTGGGTTCAGATCCAGCCAGCTGAAGGCGAAACAACACTCATATCATACCCAGTTCACACAGCCCTCAGCATTTCCGATCCAACAGGCTAAAGTTTGATTTCATTTCACAGGGACAAGTGAGAAATGCCCTGTACAGTGGCCATGATCAGCAAGGAACATGAGCTGAATAGGAGACCTAGGCACAAATGTGAGTGGGCTGCTGAACTAAGGCTAAGTTGACCAATCCCTCCTCAGAGTTATAGGAACTAATGGCTTTAAACCACAATGGGTTAAGAAACCAAATTCTCAAAGCAAAAACAGCCATAAATGTCGGGACGTGCATGAACTGGCTAAGGTTCACAAAGGTGCCAGCAAACCCAGTCCCAGTTCAGAAAGAAACCTACGGCCTGGAGCGTGCCACATGGCCTGGCATTTTATCAGAAATATTTTGTACAGCTCTCTCTGAAAAATGGCCCCAGGACATGCAGATTGTCATAAAAGAAAAGGTGCAGTTTTATTGGACAACACTGAGCTACTAATGTAAATTAATAAAGTATGGGGAAGTCAGCCCAACAGCAGAAGAAAACTTAACAGTAGTAACTCCACACGCCCACAGATCTTACATGCATGAACTACTATTTACAATAATGCAACTTTTCCTAATTTATAGAGAATATTTTAAAACATTCTCTCATTTCCGTCTCATTGCTGGAGTTTAAGTTTTCTGGGGTTAGCCTCTTCTCAAATATTTTTTTCTTAAAAAAAAAAAACAAAAAAACCCAAAACCATAAGCCAAGTCAGGTATTATCAAGTGGGGAAAAAAAAATCAAAACCTGGATTCTCTGTAGCTCGATTAAAGGAATAAGGTTTACTTTCAGTATGTATGTAAATCTGCAGGTGCTCAAGCCATTTTAATGTATCAGCATTACTCCTAAAGGAAGCGATGGGGAGGGGGGGACATGTTTATGAATCAGACTTTTCAGCGTGTGCTTTGGGGGTGGGACAGGTGGGCGATGCACAGAAAAATGGAGAGCAGTTGGATGAGTCAGAAAATGAAAAAAATGCTGCTATTCCTCTTCCTACTAACATTTCAGGAAGCTAAATATTTTAGACTGATGTAGTGTCTCTTATTGTCAAGAGACAATCTGAATGTAACCTTGGCTGGTTGGTAATTGCCTATAATTCAATGTTAGCAAATTTTATATTATATATGTATACATGCATACATACAAACACGCACACTCAACTATATGTTGAGAGAAGAAAATAAAATACAACTACATCTAAAAGTCAAGTGCATTGTGCCACTGCTTATAACAAACTCAAGCACTAAGTCAATCTGTTTTGTCGTCTTAACAGCTCAAAATCTTTGCTGATATCTGAGCAGCATAAAACTAATACAGTTGATTACACAACAAAGGCATGAATATTGATAAACAATAGTGAAGTGGTCACAATCTCTCTCCCTCCGTTTCAAGCTTTGGTTCTGATCGGGTGTGTCAAGACTACAGGGGGGGTTTTTTTAGAAAAAAGTGGCCTTTTTCAAAAAAACTTCCCCAGCGTCTAGACTGCTGCCACGTTCTTTCAAAAGTAAATCGAAAAAACGCGGCAGCTTTTTCTACCGCGGAAAACCTTGTTTTACGAGGAATAACGCCTTTTTTTTGAAAGTGCTCTTTCGAAAAAAAGGCGCTATGTAATGCAAACTGTGCTTTTTCAAAAGAGCATCCAGACTGCCTGGGTGCTCTCTTTTGAAAAAGCAGCTTGCTTTTTCGAAAGTACTGGTTGTAGTCTAGACACTCTTTTTTGAAAGAGGTTTTTTCTTAAGTATCTTTTGAAAAAGCCTCTTTTGAAAGAGGCTTTCAGTCTAGACGTAACTATCAGTAGGTTTCCTCTATCATCTTTCTCCCCTTTGAGCCCCCAAGAAATAGGTTTGGTATATGTAGTCACCATCACCATTTCAAGCACTAAACAAAATTCCTCTTTCAAACAAAGCCCAGAGTCAGAAAAAAAGCAAAATATAAAGAGAAATCTCAAATAATTAATCTGGAAAGTGCTTTGAACCAGTATAGGTCTATGGTAGAGCTTAATATTAATAAATAAATATTACTCCTATTAGTAATCAATAGGTTTGAAAGTATTAGATTTTTGCTGGTAAATATCAGTATTATTGATTTCCTTATACACACACAAAGAGATGGAAAATAATTGCATCGATACATGAAAAGCACATGTAGGCAAAGTAAGAAAAATGCTGATATTTATTTTGTGTATTTTGATTTGTGATGTCAACACTGTGTGTTTTAACAATTACAAAGCCTTAATATCCACTATCATTAAATAGTTATTGTCTAAGCCAGGGTGGGGAATTTCAGGCCCGAGGGCCGGATGCAGCCCCCAGCTTGGCTGGATCCGGCCCTTGACGTTAGAAGTTGAAATAATTCTTTTCCAATTTTCCAGAGGGAGTCCCACACTTCCATGAAAGCATTGATAAGAAACAAGTTAGGGGCCCTCTCCTGCAAGTGTTCGAGTACATGCATGATTATACAACCACTCCACTGAAGCCAGTGACTAACGATGAAAGCAACATCATGCACATGCTTAAGAGTTTGTAGGATCAAGCCAGAAATTTGTGCCTTTTTTCAAATAGTAAAAAATTTTGAATTTCTATTTTGATTAGAAAAATTATTGTTATTTTTTTAAACAAACAGCCATTTGGGGCCCAATTCTCCGTTGTGTAACTTCACTAAAATCAACTAAGTTATATCAATGCAATGGAGTAGTGGTGTGTCAGGCCTTTAGTCTTTAAGCCTAGAAAGACAGCAAGAAATATTTTTGCATTTCTACCACACACTCCAGACCAATGCATTCTAGAACAGTGGCTCATTATTATTGATTTGATCTTTTTTAAGAGCTTGTGGTTTAAAGGTAGTGGAGGAAAGAGGAGGGAATTATCTTGAACAAGATATGTGGAAATACTGCAAAGTATTCATTTAAGATTGCGTTTGCAGATTCCTCATTACTTTTGGAACTGCCATGGTGACAGCCGCAAGTTTTGTAGGTTCCTTGGCAGATAAAAATATATATTCTGACAACAATAATTATGAAACACCACAATCCCTCCCTCCCCGTCGTAAAAAAAAAAATACAAAAAAGAATCAGAAAATCCATATCTTATCATTTTGTTGCCACACCACTAACTGGAGATATTGAATACCCAGGTCCTCTCTCCATTTCCTTCTACAAGTTTAAATGTGAGCACTGGAATTGAAAAAGCAATTTACACTTGAGGAGAATATTTTTATGCAAAATAAAATGCAACCACCTTTAAGTGTTTTAGATTTCAGTGTTTGGGCTCAGCTGCAGAAGTTGCAGCAGTGAAATGCTTCAGCAGCACAATATACAATATACCTAGAGAGAGAGAGAGAAACAAGAAAACAGGCCAATAACATACATATACCAGAAGGCTTTTTTTTCCCCAGAAGGATTACACAGTAATAGTTTAGACTGTGATTCACAACAAAACTGGCAGTTTGATTTCAGGTTCAAAAGGAAGCAAATGATATGAAGCAGGGGGAGGAGAAAGTGAAATCAGCAAGAGAGTAAAAGATGGTTTTCTTAGAATTAAAGTATGGAAACTGGTGTCATGAAAGCCAACCTCTTCCCTCCCCCCCCCCACCAAAAACCCCTATCTTGCTTTGCGACTTTATGCAAGGCCTTAAACTCTCTCTACCTCAGTTAGCCCCCTAACCTGTAACATGTAACACAGGGGTGTGGCGAGCTGTACCCATGTTTGAGAGCGTTTTGAAAAACGCAGGTGCAAGATGCTGCTGAAAGTGATTTTATATAGTTCCTTTCACAGAGCCACTCACCTTGGCTCCCTAATTTAGGGGAGTCCTTCAGCCTATGCTTAACTTTAAGCTTAGGCTTAATTCCCATTGACTTCACTAGCACTTAAGGTGATTAAAATAAAACAAGGACTTATGTGCTTCCCTGTATCAGGCGGTAAAAGGCAGGGATGGTAATGTCACAGCAGAGAAGTGCTTCACAGAGTAGACTCTGTAGTGCTCATAAACCATTCCAGGGGCTTGGGTGCAGCTCCTCTGCCCTGCTTCCTGGTTCTCTCCAGCAAGGCAGCACAGGCTTGCATGCCTTTACTGTGACAACTCATCTGGAGGGAGGTTGGGGTGTTATTATGCTCCTCCTGCTGCCATAATTAGTGCCTGAGAGGTGAAGATGATTCGGGTCTCCTCTCAAACTCCTGCGCACAGGCGTTGCATTGGGGGCATAAAAGAAAATAGAGCCCTGCAAATCTGCAGCTCTCTGCTTTGCATCGGCAGATATCTGCAGCTCATTTTTACAGATATGGATGGTGCTCCAGCCCCTACCAGTTAACCATTAAGGGTTAAACATGCACATCTCTACCTAGAACCCTGCAAATGTGTGGGTATCTGCTTTATATCTGCGGGTATCCGCACCCTTGGATGTGGATGCGGATACCCGTAGATCATTTTTGCAGCTGCGGATACCAATTGTGTATCCAGACAGAGCTCTAAAGATAAAGCTGTTGGCTGCTGACCACTATGATAAAACAAATCCAATTCACCCTAGTTAATTCCAATGTTCATCTCTAACTTCTCCATTTTAGGTGACATGACATTTTATCAAATCAAACCCTGCCTGTAAAATGAACAACTTCTCTGGTTACGCCAGGTCCAACACTTTCAAGTCTGGGTTCCGAAAGTTAACTTCCTACATCCACGTGGGCTCCGGGATTTGTGAGTGTTTGGCTCTTCCGAAAAAGAGCAGACTACTTTTATTCAGATTGTCTAAGAACATGGATTAAGTAGCCTAACATAAATCATCTAGGTTTGACAATTTTGGCCCACATTTTTAACAATACAAGTTTTGCAGGGTGCCTTCCTGCATAAAGTTTTTAAATTTGCTTTTCAGGCACTCTCTTGTGTGATCCATCAGTAAATTCTGAGACCCGGAAATAACAAGGAGTGCAGGCATAGCTCAGAGTTCCAAAAACAATCACAAACTTCAGTTTCACTTTTATGGGTGCCCTGCCTTCTCAGCATTTGTGCTTATTATAACTCACTGTTTGCATTATAAATAGTGCCCTGGGTTAAGGCTTATGGCAACCGAATATTTCCCAAGAAGCAGAAAATGTATTGAGCACTCACTGCCTTCTGCTTCTGACAGTGAGCATAGGTTGTCTATCCAAAGGGCAATAGTACATAGCTATTGCTCGACAGAATTAACATAATCTAACCCCGGCTGACTACTCACCTGTTCTCTTAGCTTATAAATCTTGTACTACATCCGCCTCTTTTGCTTTTGGAAGTACAGCACCCCCGGAGCATCTGCACTACTCCAGTACACGGGTTCTCAAACTGTGCATTGGGACCCCAAAGTGGACCACAACCCCATTTTAATGGGGAGCCAAGGCTGGAGTGCAGCTTGCTGGAGTTTAGGGCTCAAGTTACACGCCCCCTGGTCAGGGCTGAAGCCCTTGGGCCATTTTGCCCCTCCCCCTACGCAAGGCGGTGGAGCTTGAACAGATGACTCAGGCTTGGATCCCCCTCTTTGGCTCATTTAGGGCAAGAGGGCAAAACTGTCATGGAACCCAGGGTGTCTCTTTCCACTCAGTACTGAAGGCAATTTCAATAGATACATGTGTACCCCCATGAATAAGCAGAATGGTGGGACAATATGTGGTATGTGGCAATTATTTCCAGTTACTTGTCAGATTTTCAGAGATAAGAGGAGTTTCAGAGAAGATGGGTAAACACAGTATCTAGGTACTGAGCCACTGGAGTTCCTTATTTGCCGCTGGACAAAGAGCACATCACGTTCAAGGATGCTCCTGAAGTCAGTGATAAGTCCCCTTTATATACATGGCACGGTTTCCCCCAACCATTCTTTCCACAATACAATGACAGAGGCCAGGTCTACCCTAGCAGAAAAAAATTGATGCAAGATACATAATGCCAGCTACCAGACCTGCTAAATCAAACACCTGAAGATCGCCCGACGGCGCATCAATCTTCCTGGAAGTGTAGATGTAAATAAAGATACAATGGGCAACACCTACCGGAATTTATCAAAACCAATGGCGGTGGATGTAGGCCAGTGGCTACCACCAATGGTTACTGCACCTCCTGGTTTGAAATAGTACCACCACCAAATACCTGGTTTTCATCAGCAGCACTCACTCTATAAAAATTGTTCCAGCACGCTTGACTAGAATATAAAGCAACAACTCCTGATGTTTTGAAGAAACTAGAATAAGGCTCATAAAATTGGCGGGCAAAATCACTCCCAGTGTAACTCCACTGATATCAATAACATTACATAAGGATAGATGTCGACAAATTTCTTCTACTACATGGCACAGGCTCTATCAGACAGTGGACCTACATCAACTTACACTAGCACCACTCTAGCCCTACGCATTCATAATTCAAATAATCTGAATCGATTTCTATCACAAGAAGTCAGCTAGAAATGGTTTCTTCCTCCCAAGCCCAAATCAATTCCAAAAGCATCAAGAGCGGGCTTCCCAAGGTGTGAAGCTATCAGAGCAGAACTTCCAGATTTATCTGCATTAGTTAACAGTTTTTCTGAGTTGTTTTTCAGTTTTTTATAGAAATGTCTTAGATGTTTAATAACAATGTATCAGACTCAGTCTGGTTACAGTATAACCTAGCCACATCCCACTTTCCATATTCCCACCAGACTCTCTCCTTCATCCACTGCAACTTCACCAAGAGCTATGCAAAAAGTGGCACATGCAGCAAATGTTGCTTAAGGTGAAGCAGGTTTTCTTGGTAGTCTCCTACATCAAACAAATACTGATTTGGGTGGATTACGCTCTGCCTGCCCTAATGTTCAATAGAGAGACCAATCCTTCCCCATGTCCCAAGCAAACCCCTCACCCCCCAGCCCCACATTGGCCTGTTTTCCCAGTCCTTACTCTGCTGATTGAGTGTGGTCATTTTATTGCAGTTTCCAGAGATATTTCTACAAAACCAAAAGGATCTCTCCAGTGTTTACACTGTTTAGTAAATACCCAATTCCCAGCCTACCTAATCTATGGAGCCTCCCATCCTAATCCAATCACACTGGTAACCCGCCCATGCCTTAACCCTGACCCCAACCCATTAGCCTAATCACACAGCTGGCTCTCTACTATAAACTACCCCAGGTTACAATAAACTTCTCTCCAAGACAAAGATAACCCTCCCATATCCTTTCATCCATCCCCATGTCCCATAACCTAACACCCCTCTCCCAGGCTCTTAACCCGTAGCCCACACCCTGCTGCTCATTGTCCTAAACACAGGTCAGAGCACCTCTGCCACCTCTAATAAACCTTCCCCCCATACATGTCATCCCCATGCCCACAGGTTCCCCACCCCATGGCCATG
>JANRFK010000867.1:8276704-8287931 GCA_030068395.1 Apalone spinifera | reverse complement strand
TGCGCAAAAGCAGCTGCTTTTGCGGAAAAACTTGCCAGTCTAGACACAGCCTCTTAGTTTAAACAAATCCATGGAAGACACAAAGAACAACCAAGAAGAAAATAAATCACCAGACCCAACTTTGCTGAGGACTCAGGCCCCGGATCCTTCTGCTCCAAAACCCACAAGCTGCTTCTTTTATATGATCTAAAAGAGATCTTAAACAGCGAGCAATGGTTGTATATCCTTTCCTTTCCATGGGTCAGCTACTAGAGAAGAAGAGGGGAAACAGCATTGTCCATCTATTGTACTTGTATGACCATCAGCACTTTAGTATTGGAGTGCCTCACACTCGTATGTGTTTATCCTCACTACCATCCCGGGAAGCAGGCAGTCTTATCCCCATGTTACGGATGGGGAACTGAGGCAGAGAGAAGTTAAGGGCCAGATTTTCAAAGAAATTTAGATTTAGATGCAGGTGGGCACCTCGGCCCAGATATTTACAAGCATTCCTCTTCTCTGTGTTGCAATGCCGAACTCATTTGGGCATTTCATTTTTCCAAAGGGATTTAGGACATGGGAATCAAAAATCACATTGCCTGTCAACTATGTGCCTTAAATCCCTTTCAAAGATAAGACTCAGGCGGAGGAATCAGTTAGACATTGCAATACTGAGCATAGCAATGCCTAAATGCCTATAAAGAGCTGGACTCTCAGAAGTATTTCCTCTTAGGGTTGCCAGATGGTTTCTGAAAAAAATACGGGGGAAAAAAAAAAAAAAAAGGATCCCAAGAGTTGTTAAGCAAAACAAAACAACAACAACAAAATCCAGCATGGTCCCTTTAACACTTTACTTTTGAGGCTTTTTGGCCTTAACAAGCTGCCAGCAGCTGCCCGGCATCTTGTCTCCCTGCGCCGGCCCGAGCTCCCTTGCGGAACCCGGTAAGCACCTGGGATTTTCGCCTCCTGGCTGGGGGAAAAAAAAAAAAAAAAATAAAAATCAGAAAATACCGGACTGTCCGGTTCAATACCAGATACCTGGCAACGCTATTTCCTCTTCTGAAAATCTCACTAGTCGCCTGCATTATCAGGCCTCAAAATATGCGTGAAAGTTTGCCCCGTGGCCCTTGGCGACAGTCTCACAGGGTGCCTGTGTCAGAGCAAGGAATTGAATCCTGGGCTGCTTTAATCATTGGCCCAATCATTCCTTATTAGGGTTGCCAGGTGTCCGGTATTCAACCAGACAGTCCGTTTTTTTGGCCCTCTGTCCGGTAAAAACATTCAGAAAATACCGGATGTGTGCAATGGTTTTCCAGCTGGGTGCCCGACGGAAGCCTGGTGGGGGGCGGGTCACGTGGCTGGGAGGCGTGGCTGGGAGGCGGGGCGCGATCGGCCCTGGGAGCCTCTGGTTGCATCTGACGGAGGAGTGACGCCTTGGGGAGGAGGAGAAGCCCTGTCCGTGCTCCTGAGCGCTGTTCAAGTGCGTTGTGGAGCCGTAGCCGGACTCGCTTGTGCTTCGCCGGGACCATGTGCGGGACGGGCAGTGTCCTGGGATCTGCATGTGCCCGGGTCAGTCCCGCTCCCCGCCGGCCGATTCTCTCCCCTGCCCTGCTCCTCCCCCAGCCAGCCCCACTGCCCCCAACTCTCCCCCCCGACCAGCCCTGCTTCCCGCCGCCCCTCCCCCCGATCTCCTCCTGGTGAGTCCCGCTGCCCCGACCCTCCCCCCCGCCAGCCCTGTTTCCCATCCCCGCCTCCTCCCGGCCAGACCTGCTTCCCTCCTGGCTGGTCCCCTACCAGCACCCCGCTCAAGTGTGTTTGGTATTTTTTTCTGAAGCTACCTGGTAACCCTATTCCTCATTGCTACAAAACTGAATCCGTTGTTTCGTCTCAGCCCAGCTGTCACCAAGGCCCACTGCCTTCTGAAATCAGTGAAGGTTGCTTTTGCCTACACCCTGACAGAGGAAGGCAGAATGTGGCAGATACAAGCACCATTCCAGGCACACCCCTGAGATGTTCTGGTGTTTCAGTTTAGGAAATACACCCGAGTCAGATCTATGCTGAAGGAAGGTTTCAGGAACAAGTTAAGATAAAGAATTAACCTGAATCTTCCCTCTGGAGTCTAAACTGAAGCTGGAAGTTTTGGGTTTTTTTAAAGTTCAGTTAAAAAAAAATCAAAATTATTTCTTTCATTTTGCTTCAGAACTTCCTGATTAAAGCAGAAGTGCTTACATTCTCTGCAAGTGGCTGCACATGCACAGACTTCTGGATAAAGGCACCAGGAGAAACTGAGGCTAGTAAAAATGCTAGGTAGGGCTTGGGACATTGTTACTACGGTGGATCTATCGATGTGACTTATGACCCCCACATACTCTTTGACACCTTCACATTTCCAAGGTGTCAAAAGCAGGCTCATTCTAGGCAGTAAGACCGCTTTGAATGCAATTGTGTTCTCAATGCAAAGCTAGCCAATTTTGCTGAACTTAGCAGAAAAAGAGAAATCGGAAGGCTCACAAAGGCCCCCAAACTAACCCCCCAATCCTTCAACAAAATCCCCCCACCCAAGGTACTTTGCACCTACTTTGGTTCTCTGCTTACTACTCACTGCAGGATCAGATTCTGAATTGTGAAAGTGGCAGCGTGAAATGTAGTGGAAACACCGTCACAGGTTTTGTACAAACTCAGCTTGTGCTATTCCCAGCCAACGCAGACACTTCACACGATGGTCAACCCGATGGTGCAGAGGCAAGAAGTCTGAATGGATATGCCATTGGAATGACGGGGTGGTAAAAAAGGGAATAAGCCCCGGCAGAATAACCTTTTCCTTTGGAACTGACACACCGGCTCACCGGTGGGTTCCGACATCCATGCAGTGAGGCCGTAGGAGTACAGCGGACAGCAGGACACATTGTACTAATGGCAGGAAGCCAAGCTGGGGAGGAAAGGGAAAGACAAGAAAATTATTGCACAGGAAAGATGGGGTGTTGTGGTGTCCAAGGAACTGCCACGTCAGTCACAGTACAAACTGGCTTTGGTATGCAAAAACGTGCAATCAAGTTCTATTTCCAGCAATGGTAAACACCATTAAACAAATACCCAATAAGTGAATAAAATGCACAAACCATTTCCTCCCTGTTTCCTTCCATTCGGACAGAAAGGTTTCAATTAATTATCAGTAAGGAAATAAAACCCTAAAATGAATGGCTAGGAATATTGTTCAAATAACTACTGAGCCCATTCCCCTTCTCATCCTGCAGGCAGTGTTTTTCGGTGATCTAAAGCAGTGTTTCTCAACTAGTGGAACGAGTACCCTAAGGGGTACTCAAGAGAAGTCTGGGGGGTATATCACCACAACTAAAATTTGGAGAAAACTGAATTTTTGTTGCAAGTTTTACAGTGTTTTATTATTTTTGTACTTTTTACACCCAAAAATTTCATCGCCCACTTGGCTACAATTAAGTTGTTTAAACAAATGTGTTGCAATGATAGAAAAAAAAATGTGTGTGTCTGAAAACTGTAGTTACTGGCGGTACTTATTTTTTGGTTTGAAAAAGGGTTACTTTATTTTAAAAAAGGTTAAGAAACACTGGTATAAAGCAGAGATCTAGAAATACCTGAGTCCATGGGGGAAGGGATAGCTCAGTGGCTTGAACATTGGCCTGCTAAACCCAGGATTGTGAGCTCAATCCTTGAGGAGGCCATTTGGGGCAAAAAATCTGTCAGGGATGGTACTTGGTCCTGCTGTGAAGACAGGGAACTGGACTTGATCACCTTTCAATGTCCCTTCCAGTTCTAGGAGATAGGCAATCTCCATTCATATCAAGAAATCCCTCAATGGCTACGTCTACATTGGCGCGCTTTTGCGCCAAAGCTATGCAAATGAGGCTTAGCGTTAGAATATCGCTGAGCCTCATTTGCATAACTAATGATCCGCCATTTTCGCGGATCAGGCTCTTGCGCAAGACGGGGCTGTCTACACTGGTCCGTCTTGCGCAAGAAAAACCCTTTTGTGCAAAGCCCTTATGCCCGAAAATGATCGTCATAAGGGCTTTGCGCAAAAGGGTTTTTCTTGCGCAAGACGGGCCAGTGTAGACAGCCCCGTCTTGCGCAAGAGCCTGGTCCGCGAAAATGGTGGATCATTAGCTATGCAAATGGGGCTCAGCGATATTCTAACGCTAAGCCTCATTTGCATAGCTTGGGCGCAAAAGCGCGCCAATGTAGACGTAGCCAATAGGTTTTGTGGAAGTCACTTGACCTCTCTCTCTTGCTAACCCTCACTTTTCCTAGCTAGCAAATAAAGTGGTGTATTTCCTCTTCCCTCCCCCCAGGGTCTAGTTAGCTGATGTTCATGTATCACTGAAAACTCGGCAACCGAAAAGACAACTTCTTGCAATATCTTTGGGGGACCACATTATGAATGGTTTGTGTCATTGTGGCCTAGGGATTATAGACACTCCACAATGTTTACCGCAGCTTCAACTGGAAGTGAAAGCAGTGAGGGATAATTAAAGCAAATCTCGCAGGTTATCTAACACCTCTAGACAGGAACCACTACCTGGGAGTTTTGCACATTTTGGTTCAAACTAGATTTTCCAGATAGCAACAGACAAAGAAAGGACTTTTGGTTCTGGTGCCAACACTGTTATGAGCTTGTCACCACAGGTTGTAAGATCTGAAGGGCTGACATCTGCCACTGGATCCTGGAATTGGGGTGGTCTTTGGTAAGCTTTTTAGCATGTGTATAGGTTCTTTTATTGTCTTATATGAAATCTCTCGCTAATGCTTTTACCTTAAGAATAAATATGCTTGCTTAGAAGGAGCTGTGTAACTGCTGGCAATATGCTGTTCATAGCCCAAAACAAAATCCAGGGACTGGCCTACTGAGTATTTCAGAGTGCAGTTCTGGGAGCCTTGCATCTTGAAAAACCCCAGTCAGAAGGGAAGAGGGATGCAGGTCTCTGCCCTGGAGAGAAGATGCTAAGGTCTAGAAAGCTTTAAGAAGGCCTCCCTCCTGGGACCACAGAGAGGAAAATAAAGGCGCATTTACTCGTGAAACCGTGACATGCACTAAATATTATTTCAAACAAACAGCCTTAAAATAATGAAAGCTGGACCAAAAAGCCTCAGAGGTAGGAGCTGGAGCCAGCTGAGAAAACTCCGGGCTGGATAGCCTCAGCTGGGCCAGCAGCAGCTGGACCAGGCAGTAGCTGAGAGAGTGCCCATCCAGCCAAAGAACCCCTAGCATCAGCTGGGCCAGGCAGCCGAGGAATCCCAGCTGCAGTGGGTCTTGCAGTGGCAGGCAGCTCAGCCGGGGACTGCCCTTTTTCCCGCCCCCATGGCAGCAGGGCCAGTGGTAGCCAGATCCTGGGGACCCCAGGATACCCCCAATGGCAGCGGGGCCAGATTGGGCAGCCCCGACTGTGGAACCCATGGCTGAAGAGGGGCTGGCAGAGGCAGGGGGCTCCAGCTGGGGAACCCCAGGGAGTTTCCCGAGCAGCGGGGCCGGCCCTAGGAGCGGCGCAGCATGGCCGGGCCATCTCAGCCGTGGAACCCCCAGTGGCAGTGGGGCTGGCGGCTGCTGGATGGCCCCAGCCTGGGAACCTTGGGGAACACTGTCTGGCAGCACGGCTAGCAGCGGCCAGGCTGTCCTGGCTGGGAACTCCGAGAGACCTTGGGGCAGTGTGCAGGCAGCAGGATGGGGAGCCCATGCCAGGCCAGCGTTAGTGGGACCAACAGCAGGGCCGGGAGCCTGAGGGAGAGGAGCCCGGGAGCGGAGCAGTCACCAGGGGAGCACTGACCACCGCTGGTCGGGCACAGCGCAGGTCCCGAGGGTGCCAGAGCAGGGAGGTCCAACCTGTAGTAAATGAAGCATATTTAATGCAGAAATCACTGAGACAAGACATAAAACTCCACAACGCCCTGGGCAGTCTCCTTTCACAGAACTAAACTGCTTCATAGGGACACCACAAAAACTCTCAGCAGTGCAAATGGCAGAGGGGTGTTTCTTCCTTCAGCCCACACGAACATGGGACTTTGCTCCCTTCTGCTACTGCTTATGAAAAGTTCATACAGCTGGTGTCTTGGGTTCAGGAAAAAACAAGCAAGAGGAGGAAGGGGGTTATTATTTGATTAACAGATGGGGTGGCAAATTACTCACTTGCATGCTGGCATAACTCACACGAGAAAAGGGTGCATCTTTCTCCCTTTCTTGGGCCTGGTCCACTTCTGGAAGTTCAGCTTAGAAAAGAGGAGACTAAGGGGGGATATGATAGAGGTCTAGAAAATCATGACTAGTGTGGAAAAAGCGAATAAGGAAAAGTTATTTACCTGTTCCCACAATAGAAGAAGTAGGGACCACCAAATGAAATTAATAGGCAGCAGGTTTAAAATAAACAAAAGGGAGTTCTTCTTCACTCACGCACAGTCAACCTGTGGAACTCCTTGCCAAAGGACGTTGCGAAGGCTAGAACTTTAACAGGGTTCAAAAAAAGAGCTAGATAGATTCATGGAGGGTAGGTCCATCAATGGCTATTAGCCAGGATGGGTAGGAACGGTGTCCCTAGCCTCTGTTTGTCTGGAAATGGATGACAGGAGAGGGATCACATGAGGATTACCTGTTGTGTTCCCTCCCTCTGGGGCATCTGTATTGTCCACTGTCGGCAGACAGGATACTGGGCTAGACAGACCGTTGATCTGACGCAGTATGACCATTCTTATGAGCCTTTTTCCACTGCTGCTTGGGGTGGGGGGGAGGTTAGTGTCAGAGAGGACAGTTCAGGGGGTAGGGTGCTATCATCAGATTGAAGAGATTCCACATCCGTTCCCCCTGTGATTTCAGGCCACTCTGAGCCTCAGTGCCCACCGTGGAAAACAGGGATGACTCCCTGCCTAGCAGAGCACGATGAGGATAAAGAGCAAGAGGGGCTCAGGCATGGCCGTGACGTTGCTATTAGAAGTACCTTAGTCCTTCAACTTAGGCCTAGCCAAGTCTCATGGTTTTAGCTCTGTAGGCCCCAAGGTTTCCCGATGGCCCAGCCAGCCCTGGTTACACAAACACCTGGGATGGGGCTCAGATTTGGAGGGGCCAAGTCTCTATCGGTGCTCCCCCGGATACACTGTCTGTGGACCCCCATGCACCTCCTTTGAGCACCTGGATGTGCAGCCAAGTGCCCCTCAGCCACATTAGTGGTGGGGTTCTCCCCCATTCTGGGAATGGGCCCCTGGCGTCCAGGAAGAAGTTTTTTGCCACAGAGTTTGATTTTCCAACCAGCCCTCACTCTAAGGCAGCCTCCCCGTACTACACGCCTGCTGCACCAGATGCAAAAGCAGGCAGGGAAGTCTGTCCTCATTTGAATATTTTCCTTCTCCTAGTGCCAGAAGTACAAGAGTACACTATTTGCTTGTGCGGTGATCCACCAAACCACTAATTACTCCCTGGGAGAGGGTACTACCAAGATCTGATAAAGGCTTTGTAGGCCCTGTCTGACTTGACACGGTGAAAGCCTGAGAGCTAAAAGGAGAAATATACACAACTAACTTGATCAACTTCCTGTTCTTGCCTCTATGGGCCAGACCATCTCTAGGAAGCAGAACACCCACATACATCGTTACTTTGCGGCCTATTTCCAGGGAGCATTAATAATTCACACAAACGTTCCCGGGTTTGTCACCAGCTACAGCGTTAGATGGACAGTAAACCACTGAACCCTCCTAGCTATGCTAATTGGGGTAAACTCCTGCACCTAAGCCTGTTTCTGTGGGAGAAAACTCCTAGACCCTATTCTGCACTCATGTATAAGTGTGTCAATCCAGATGAATGCCCCGAAAGTTTTCGGGTTCTGCAAAATAAGGGGGGGGGGGGAAATCACACCCCTCCCTTAAAACCTAACTGGAAATTCTTCCTGCCACTCTGGAACAGGGCTCCTAGGTTGCAGCCCAGTTACCTCCCAGCACTCATTCCTCCAGCAGCTGCTGGCTTTGGCGGAGGAGCTGGAATAGCGGTTACATGGGATTTGCAGGACAATTGAATCTGCATAATCCAATCCTGATGCTGCTATCAGTTTGGTCTAGGTGGGAGTTAGCACAGAGACAGCTCTATGGCATGCAGGCTCCTCCAGCAGCCATGGTATGGGCAACCTCACTGCTAGACGGACCGTGGGTCTGACCCAGTTTGGCCGTTCTCATGTTCTTTACAACCGCCCTGTCCTGGGGCTAGTACTCTCAGCATGCTCCTTATGCCAGAATAAAAGAGACCCGACAAAACTGATCACCAGTAATAAATAACAACCTCTGCTGCCTGCAACCACCTGGCTTTTATCTAATGCTTTTCATCAAGAGCTCGCCACGTGCTTCACAAAGGAGGTAGAGACAATGATCTATTTTACATCTGGGTGAGCACCAGGAGGCAAAGTTACTTGCCCAAGGTCCATCAGCAGAGAAGTGGCAGAGCCAAGAAAATAATCCAGGTCTCCAGTGCCCCTACCCAATGCTTTAGCCCTCCAACTGCATTGCCACCCATTTAATTCACCCAGCTGGCCTGATATCTGAAGAGCGATACGAAGCAGCACACAAAGACCAATGTCAATGCCTGCCCGGTTTGCCGCACTAGCCCGGTTTCTTTGAGACCAGCTGGGTTTGAGCTCAGATCTCTCACGGACTGGGGACATGACCGTCCCCAAGCCCTGGGAATCTGCAGGGGAAGCGTGGGTGTATCAGAACAGACAGCAGATAAATATTTTGGAGTTGATCTCATTCTTGCATCATTCAGCTCTGTACCGACACGCCCTTATGCTCTGGGCACTACCTAATCCTGTTTACCTAAAAGAGCTGTGGACGTCACAAGGAAAATCCTGAGCAAACATTCTGCTTGGAAACCGTTTTGGCTCACCACCTGCTCCCGGACTTGTGTCACCTTTGGAGCCGAATTGCTGTTTGTCAGCACAGGCACAAGCAGCACCAAAATGACAAATAAAGCTCGTAATTATAATTCCAGGATGTACCTGGAGTCGAAGATTCAGAACCTAGATACTTGTACATGATACTGGCCAATGTATTCAACAGTGCTTCCAATTTCCAAACCAGTCACCCCACAACCTGCAGACTCTGTGGGGGGGGGGGTGTATGTGTGAGATCTTACTCAAACTTTAGAGACAGTACAAGGGACAGAAACACAGTATCAAGAGGTTGGAGCATGTAACAGAGGGGAGCAGGAAGGGCGAGGTGTTCTGGATTCCATTGCTGGTTCTGTGACTATTAATGGGCTTTGTAACCTTCTTCAGATAAATGTATTACAGTATTGATCACACACTATTGGGCTTGGAGAAAATACAGGTGAGTTCAGTAATAGAGATGTAGCCGTGTTAGTCTGGTCTTGCTGAAACAAAAGACAGGACTATGCAGCACTTTAAGGACTAACAGGATAGTCTTTAAAGTGCTGCATAGTCCTGTCTTTTGTTTCAGGTGAGTTCAGTGTAAGAGTAAATCCCTGCCTTGCTTTTCCTTTCTGTAAAATAAAGCTAAATGATGCAGCCCCATCTCCGAGAGGCTGAGGTGAGGGTACATTTGTTAGAGGTCTCTAAAGTGCTCTGAGAATCCGGATGAAAGATTCTATAGAAGGGCAACATTTTACAGATGTGATTTCAACTTCAGGCTATCTGGTTCTGCAGGATAATTTCCAACCCTTAGCTGGCAGGATAGATTCAAACTGGACTAGGATGGTCTCCCCAGCAGGCTTGTAGAAAGTGCTCAGAATAGTGTGCATTCCTCAGCTTGTAAATTTCTCAGGAGAGATTTATTTCTTAAAAAATCTTCCCGTGCCTTAGAAGTGAAGGGACTTGCTCCTCTCACATGGCACATCAGAACTCATCTCTGGAAGACCAGAAGCAGCAGGGATTGTCACAATGGGTTTCAAATGCAAGACCCCTGTAATCCATGAAAAACCCCAACCAAAGGAGGCTGCAGAAGCCCATTCCAAGGCACCCTTCATAATTCACTCTGCAAAACTGGAAGGGCTTAATATGCTGCTGTTTTCTTTAATGAAAGCGTTGCCATGGCAACTGTCTCATCACATTATTGTGGTGTGCAGATACCCACAGGTGTCTGAACACTTGCTAACAGCCTTGACCAAAGGGGATCAGCAGAACACAACAGCCAAAGCAACCAAAAGGTGACTGACTCCAACTGCTGCCTTGAGGGGATGCTGGTGATGGACTTAGGCTTAAGAAATGTAAGTGGGGCTGGAACCAAAACAGCCCCTCCAGCTACCCCTTCTGATCCCTTATCTTCAGCGATGGAGGGCAAGGGAGATGGGGGAATGGCTCTGCACCTGTCTTGTGGCTTCCTAGGCTGACGTCACCACCCTTCTCCCCCCTGCACATGCACAGAAGCCTCTCCACGCTGAGCATTTTCGGAGATCCACAAGCTACCTATGCCTTCCCAATGCGCCAGTGAACCCTGAGCCTTTAAAGGGTCCTGGTTGACTAGACAGGGGAGCCAAGTTGCTCACTACATACGCTAATGCTGGGGGTAGAGATCACCCGGAACCAAACTCCCACATTTTTAAAAGAACTGCTGTTTGCAGAGAGAGTGACCGTTTTGATCTTGGAGTTGCTGGGATCTGCTGGGAGAGGAATCACAGGCCCTGAATGTCGTCTCTCCCCCAGGCAGATTTCACACTGTCTAACCTAACTAACTTTGGAAGGACGACCTCATGGATTGGACTGCGAGTCAGGAAACAAGCTCACTTCACAGCTCAGCTACAGACTCCTTGTAGGCCCCGGGGAATTCATTTAACCTGCTCGGTGCCTCAGTTTCCCCATCTGTAAAATGAGGCAGGGAAATAACTCTCCCCCAGGTCTTGTAACGACAGCGAGGTTCTCAGGCACTGGAGTGAGGTAGCCCATACAGCTACCTAAACTGATCGCTACCTCTGCACGTGGGAAAAGGCTGCGTAGTAAAGCTGAACAATTCATGCACAAAGGTTCCCTGAGCGTTCATTTAAATTTTAAAATGAATTCCCTCTGATCACATTATAACAGCGGGTATCAATCATTTTCTTTGCTCTGCGACCCCCTTCAGACAAAAAGGACTACACAGCCCCGCAAGGAGGGAACAAAGTCCGAGCCCCACCATCCCAGGAAAGGGCAGGGGGGAGGGGCAAAGTCAGAATCTGAGACCCCACACCCAGCACTGAACACTTGGGCTATGTCTACACTCGTGGCTTCTTGCGTGAGAAATATGCAAATGAGGCTAA
>JANRFK010000867.1:8260088-8276604 GCA_030068395.1 Apalone spinifera | reverse complement strand
GTTGATAAGGCTTTGTTTTTCCAAGTTTAATTGATGATTTCTGTAATTGGATGCTCTGACGTCCAACTGTTTGGTGAAGGGTATAAAGATACTAGGATTGATTTTTTAGCCAGCCTTACTGGGCCCGGCTCTGTTGGGACCACATTTGGCTCACTTGGCTTTACTGATCAATAAAGCTGTCTATTTAGTCACCTAAACTGAGTGAAGCCTTTGCTTCAACACATATTTCTCACGCAAGAAGCCGCGAGCGTAGACAGCCTAGGGCATCAGCCCCAAGGCAGTGGGGCTTGAGCTTTGGCTTTGACGCTGGGCCCAGAAAGTCTAAGCCAGCCCTGGCGACCCCAATACAATGGGGTCGTGGCCCACTTTGGGGTCCTGGACCCACAGTTTGAGACCTTTGCATGTGCTTTCTGCAGCTATTCTCGCGAACACAGTAACTGGCAGCAATTTTCAGAGAAGCGGTGGATGTTAAGAGAACATGGACAGAAGGCCAATCTTTAGTACATGCATGTGGGTATTTACACTAGAAGTAAGAACAGAAGCATTCCGGGGATCCGTCTTCAAAACAAGAATTGTGTGTGCCCTGTGTGTCCAATCAGAACTAGCCAATGGATCTAGAACAGGGGTGAGGAACCTTTTTGGGATCCGGGGGTCGCTCAACAAGTGAGAAAAAAACCCCAAAACAAACCCTAACGTGGCCCCCACCAAGAATCTGAAAGATACTCCTCCTCACGCACCCGAGCCAAGGAAGGTCCAGGCTAGTGGATTTTGTGTGCTCCAGTCCCGTGGACGGATGGCGGGGGGCCTGAATGCCAGCGCGGGCTCCCCACTGCTGGGAGGGAGCCCAAGCTTTCAGAGATGGATTCAAGCCAGCTGGGAGCTGCATCCAGCCCTGGAGTCTTAGGTTCCCCACCCCGATCTAGAATTTTGAATTCCAACCATGAACCTCCTGTGCAATATCTATTTACCAAGAGCTATTCATAGAAGGTATTTGGCAAATAACTAAGCAACAGTAGAATGAGAATAATACATGGGTAGAAGACAATTGTGACTAGAATTAGGGTGAAATTTGCTATATAAATCCTAGGTGGGGAATTGTTACCCAGCTCTGCTGCAATACTCAAATGGTAGGGGGCACTGTTTGAAATCCAAATTCAGACCCTCAAGTCTACTATGCAATTTCATTTTTTTTTAAATAAAGGAAATGAACCAAAACCCCAGATTGGACACACATGCGGCCCTAAAACTTTGGGGGTAGGTGTGCGTCTATCTGTCGTTTCTTTCTATATGGAGGGCAAAGGATCCCTGGAAACCACAGAATGTTTAGAAGGGGAAAAAAACCCTGGATATTAAGGTGTCCTTCCATGCTATTCCTTAAAGCAAAAATTCAGCCCATTAGTCATGTCATTATACAGCCAGCATTGCATCATTCTATTTCATTATTAAATTGACTGGATTGAAACGGCAATCTCACTGATTTAAAGAGACTTTTGCAACACACTGGGCCCACACACAGTCTTCTCACTGATCAGCTCAATTGAAAGCTTTTAATTATGGGGAACCATTAACATAAAAATGCAAAAAAAAGGTATGACTAGAATTTTTACAATTCTTTTAAAGGAGTCTGAAATTCATTCACAGGAAGCATTAGAACAGTGTAGGAGGCTGCTTCGTTTATTAGCCCAGAAACTGCACTGTCTCCTGAGTTGCTTTTTTACAATTCCAATTTTCGGTAAACTTTTAGGGATCAGATAAGTCAGCACCAGCTATTCCTATTTATTATTTGCATTAGAGAAGCCCCAGCTGAGATCAAATCTATATTGTGCTATGCCCAATGCAGACACAAAGAAAGAAAGCATCTCTACCCTGAAGAGTTTATAATCAGGTTTGGCACAATTCCATTTCATATATCTATATCCATATCTATATAGACACACACACCCTGCAAATTTTACAATCTCAATGCTTATTTTTAAGCTCTATTTTTATCTGCTGAAATTTTCACAGTTTCAGGAAATTGAGGCGAGCAGACAATGAGTTCATGACAGAAGAAGCTGAGATTCAAAAAGTTTAAAACTTTAACCATTAACACAGACTGTTGTCATCATATGCAATGTCAGCTTCCTCAATTCAAACCATAATTCTCAAGCAGCATTTTTCCTTCCTTTCATCTCTACATTTCAATTATATTAAATAGAAATATTTTTTCACTGTACGCTGCCCAACTGACAAAAATCTAGGTTTACTGACATTTACCCCCCCCAAAATTTTTTTTTGATCTTTCCAAGTCTACTGTAATGTAAATAGACAAGACAGACAAATGGTGGGAGAAAAGTATGATTTTCCTGTTGCAGGTGGGAATGGAGGCATGTAGAGGCCAAGTGACTTGCTTGAGACCATACTGCAAGACTACGTCTATACGACGAATTTTCTCAGCAAAAATATGCTAATGAGGGATTAATTTGCATGAATCCCAATCTCATTTGCATATTTTCTGTCGATTTATTTTTGTGCACAAACAAGCACTGTGGATGTTTTCTTTTTGCGCAAAAAACCCTTTTTCCACAAGATCCTTATGCCCCATAAGGATCTAACAGAAAAATGGGTTTTTGCACAAAAAGAAAACATCCACACTGCTTGTTTTTGCACAAAAACAGATTGACAGAAAACATGCAAATGAGATCACAACTCATGCAAATGAGTCCCTCATTAGCATATTTTTTGCTGAGAAAACTCATAGCGTAGATGTAGCCCAAGAGTGCGGCAAGAGGAGGGAATTGAATTTAGACAACCTGAAACCAACTCCAAGAGGGATGGTGGCTGGGGTCCTGGGCCCTTTAAATCACCGCCAGAGCGTTTCATGGCCCCCTCCAGGCAGCTCTGAGGGCTGAGGAGGGTGGTGTGGCACGTACCGGGTGGCACTGAGACCTGGCTGCCCCCAATTCTACCCCTTCCATGTGAGGCCTTTCCCTTCTGGGAGCAAAGAGCTGCCCCCCATCACGTTGTCCAGGGGCCCACTATCAGCCCCCCGACTTTAAATCCAAGTCCATCCGTAGTTGCTGTAAAATCCCCGTTCACCAAGACTGCTGAATTTTTAATACCTGAGCTTTGGTAGAAGTAAACAGAGCATGCTACCTCTAGAAATTCAACGGTAAGACCTCAGGGCAAAATAACACACAGTAAGCCATATGCTGCAGGCAACGCTCTCCAGCCATGCTGATTTTCTTTGCCGATAGCACCCTTTGAGGGCTATCACACACACAGTAGATACAGAAGCACATGACACTGCATGCAAGCCAGGGAGGGAGAACGATGTAACTGCCTCATAGGATGTTCACATCTGGCTCAATAACTCATATTCTGAGCCTCAGGCCAAAGAGCTGCACTAGTGAACGCTGAAAGGCTGCGTTTGGAACGGAAGGGCCGTGAGGTGGTTGTGAAGCACTTGCCTCACACGCGTCAAGGCTCTGGCTGGCCATAGGAGTCAGGTGACCCAGGGTCCCATGGAAGCTCAGAGGCAGAACTTTCTTTAAGGGTCACCAGGGCCAGCCCACAACATTTTGGCACCTGAGGCGGGAAGCTCAAATGACGCCCCCAGGCCTCCTCGCTTGGGCCAAAACTTTGAAAGGTCTCAATTCTCTGGGTCCTACTGGCACCCACCCTCCCCCCACCGTCTGGTACCTGAGGCGGCCGCCTCGATTCGCCTCATGGTAAGGCCAGCCCTGAGGATCACGGGAAGGATGCAGGATTAGCTCTCTGCAGCAGCCAGGTGGTCTGGGAGGAGATATCTGCAAGGAATAATGGGAAAAGCCTCAACAGAGAGAAAAGCCAGGCACTGCAGGTCCTGGGTTTCAGGAAGGAACTAAAAACTCCATTGCAGCTTTGTTTACAATGGACATTCACATATTAAATGAAGACCACCCTGAAGGAAGGGACTCGAATGCTGCTGCTATTGGAAGCTTTTTTCAACCTATTTGGCCCAGGCATAGGGCACTGGCCTAGGAGTCAAGAGAGCTGGGCTCATATCCTGGCTCAGCTACGGGTGCATCACTTTACAGGCACCTTCTGTCTCAACTTCCCAGTGGGTGTGGGCATTGTATCTGCTTATTTCATAGAATCCTAGGGCTGGAAGAGACCTCAGGAGGTCATCAAGTCCAGCCCCCTGCCCAAAGCAGGACCAACCCCAACTCAATCAACCCAGCACGGACGCCAGCCAGTTCTTGCACACGTCCGCTTGGCCTTGGCGGCGCAGCTAAAGGAGAACACACTGGGTTCCGTTGTGCTTCATCTATCTGCCACCCGAGAGCTAAAGAGCCAAACGCAGAGGCAGATGGAGAAGAGGTGGCTGCCACAGAAACCGGCATCTTCTCATCTGTAACCAGACAACTGTGATCTGAAAGCCACAAAAAATACACAAGCACCTCACTGCTTGTTCCACACAGATATTGGGGCCGTACTTAAACTCCAGGGACCCTGTACTAAGCACTGCATGTATCTTTTTCCTTAATAGCCCAATAATCCTTTTCTTTGTGCTCTGTCTGTCTCCCCTGTCCTACGCATGCCAGCGGTGGTGCCAAGCAGCAACGTTCAGAATTCATCTGAATCCCGGGATGTTTAGATTTGAAGTGCTGGTTTAGCTCACTGTCGCGATGGGTCCAAACGGCAAAGTTGTCAGGTGAGTCAGAGTGCAGGAGAAGGATCAAACTGGAAGGTTTGGACCTTCCAGTCCAGCTCAGGAATGTCTATGTCAATCAAACTGCAGAAGAAGTTGGGCCTGAAAGATACCGACGCTGGCCTGCGTGTCAGTGTTCACCTTCCTTCTGCAGCCAGCCGTTCTAACGGGGACAGAGCCAGTCTGGGTGGCCATTAACTACAGTGTAGCAAAAGCGGTACCCTGGGTTGCCTGGGCGTTGGGTTGGGTGTTTTTTGGCTTGTTTGTTCAGCATCTTTTCTTCTGCTCCCTCCAACCCCCCACCTGATTCCCACTCCCACCTCGCCTATTGGAAGAAATCACATCATTTCCTGTGGCTCTTCCTCCAGCCGCCTGGAGGAGCTCATGCACAAGCCTGTGCTGCAGCTGTCCCCGTTCCTCTGCTGCTTTGGGACCACTCCAGAAGACCCACTCTGCACTGTTGGCCTCACACTTGAGTCACTTCCCGGTGTGCAATGTCAATAAATACAATGCAGAGGACAATGTATTTAATATAAGAACAAAGTACTATAAGAGTGCATGACTCCCAAAGCCCTATTCACATACATCTCAACCTGTGGAACTCCTTGCCAGAGGATGCGGTGAAGGCTAGAACAAACAGGGTTCAAAAAAAAGCTAGATAGATTCATGGCCCATCAATGGCTATTAGTCAGGATGGGTAGGAATGGTGTCCCTAGCCTCCGTTTCTCTGGAGATGGGTGACAGGGGAGGGATCACCTGAGGATTACCTGTTGTGATCCCTCCCTTTGGGGCAGCTGGTATAGGCCTCTGTCAGTAGACAGATACTGGGCTAGATGGACCTTTGGTCTGACCCCGTCTGGCCGTTCTTATGCAACGTAATGGGCCATGTTCCATGGGCCACCATCATTTTAAATTAGGGACTGCAACACGCAAGACCCTCTCGTAATCTGAGCTGTGTTCAGGCAACAGCATTTTGCGGTTTGGTCCATGGCACCTCCTAGGAACTTGTCTGTTAAGTTTTTAAGCTGTTGTTCTGCTACCCAGCTAACACCAGCTGTCTGTGGTTCCCAAAGGCCACCTGGCTGCTGGAGACTGGCAGAGCACATTTCTCTTTTGGTCACTCCACTTACCTGCCCCACTTTGACCAGGCCTGCTGCAGCGAGATGGGGTGCTGACGGGAAGGAGGCAGGGCAGCAGGCACGAAGGAGGCCCGACAAAGCTGGGGCTGACACACACAGAGGGCGTAGCTCCTCGACGCCTTCCAACATCCATTTCTACGCTTTGTGCAGACACAGGGTACTTCAGGGCTGCTTTGGAGCCAGCGTGCTTGGCCTGAAGAAGTGCCAAGTGCATGTTGGCCTCGATAAGTCGGTCGATAGGAAGTCCTGCTGAAGCTCTTTAATTTTATAAGTCCCCTCACAATAGAGCGGAGAGCTGCCAACTTTCCTTTCACATTGTGAGCAACACAAGACAGCCGCCTTCACGCACAGCTTAGCCCGGAAAATTTGTACCTCCCTCAAAGAACAGGGTTTGTTTTTTTTTTTAAACCCAACACCCTGGCTAAGTAAAGCTGCTTCTTGTGTGGGGCCCCAAGAGGCAACTTCTGCGTTTAATCTAGCGGTGACCTTCTCCTCCCTTCACTGGTTTCCAACGTTATGTTATTTTAGGCCTGAAATGAATTGGCATTGTTGCCCTGAAGGGACAGCGGAACCCACGCTGGTGCTGGAGAATGGCTGTGTCATTGTTAGACTGGGTGACACAGGGTTCCCTGGGGGTCTGCTTTTAGTTATTGTGAGGGGGGGGCTAGGGGAGGGAGAAATAAAACCATTCTCCCCCTCCGCATGTCTGAATGCACAATTCTACTGGGAAGCGAATTCAATAATCGATCGTCTTCTCCCTGCTACTTGTCTGCGTGAATACAGCATGGGGGGCTTCCATGAAGTTGTCAATGCCACCCGGGAAGAGGAGAGAGAAGATGGCCTGTAGACCCAGTCTGCAGAGACACCGGTCCAATTGAGATGAGACCCCCTCGGTGCTAGGTATTGTGATGTCACATACGCATTGGAGAGCCACCAGGCGTAGGATAGAGCTAGATTATGAAGGTTATAAAACATCATTAAACACAAGAGGAGTCTGTCATGGATATGACCCATCTGCCAGGACTGGCTACTTGTGTCCAAGTGGGTTAGTCTCAATCCCTACCTCACAAGAGGGGTCAAGCTTCTAGACCCAGGCCCAACGGTCCAACTAGGCTCCGTTTGCGCTATAAGTCCTCCCTCATGGGTGCAAATCAGAGCTGTGGCACCAGCCCAATGAGTGAAACCTCAGTGACATTATCAAAAGAGAACGAGATACATTCATGGAGGTTCGGTCCATCAATGGCTATTAGCCAGGATGGGTGGGAAGAGAGTCCCTGGCCTCTGTTTGTCTGGGGCTGAGAATGGATGACAGGGGAGAGATCACTTGACAATTCCCTGTTCTGTTCACTCTCTCTGGGGCATCTGGCATTGGCCCCTGTCGGCAGACAGGACACTGGGCTGGATGGACCTTTGAGCTGACCCGGTCTGCCAGTATGTTCAAGCGTGACAAAACTCCTAGTTATTTTATGGGGCCAGGATTCCACCAGCATGCACAACCCCTAATTGTGAGCCCACTCACAATTACCCCCATCAGGGGTAGGGATGGATTTAGTAGCTCTTTGGGGCTGCCTGTCAGGTCACAAGATGCTCACAGGTAGTGGGTACAAACTGTTTTATGAGCAAAAATACCAGCGCTGGGGAAGAGGAAGCCGCACACAGAGAAGGCAGTTCTGAGCTCCACTCTTGTCCATGTTCATTGAGAAGAGGGAATATTGTCTGGATTTGCAGGCTGCGGGGGTGGATAGTTTGTTTTAAATTAATATTTTTTTCTAGCTAAGAAAACTCTGGAGATGGGCTGGTCAGCAGAGGAAAAGCTCAGGGTTTTCCATTTTCTAACACTGTAGACAGCTATTATCAGAATAAATATTTAGGCTGAGTTATAAACTGCTGAGAAAAAGGATATTTTAAAATGGAAACATCCACAGAGCCATCACCCTGCAGTTCTATGACAATTTGGCTGCTTCTATAATAAAATAGTAATATCTGGCTCCTACATAGCATTTTTCATCAGTAGATCTCAAAGCATTTCACAATCTAATGTATTTACCCCACTTTACGCCGAATGAGGTAGGGCAGTACTATTATCCCCATTGTACAGCTGGGAGCTGAGGCACTGAGCAAATAAGTGACTTCCCCAGGGTCATGCAGGAAATCAGTGGCAGGAATCTGAACCAAAGTCATCCGAATTCTTGGCTGATGCCGTAACCAGAGAACCGTCCTTCCTCTGGTCAGAGGTAGGGACGCCTCACATTAAAATGTCAAATCACCTTTTGCATTTCAAAGTTGGAATTTTCAATGCAAATGTGGCCGAGAAGCTAAATCCAGCGCAGCACATCCTGCTGTTTCCTTAGCGCGCGTGCACACTGGATACCGCCTATGACAAAGAGCCTTCAATTTGCTTGTGTGCAAATTCCTTTGCCCTTCCGCGTCCACCCTGGATGTCTCTTGCAGCATAACAAAAAAGTAGCAAAAAGCAATGGTCAAGGACAGTGAGAAGAGGTAATTTCTTATATATGAGAGAGAGAGAGAGAGAGAGAGAGAGAGAGTAAAAAAATGGCAAGCATTAGGAGTCACTTCAGCGAGCAGGAGTTAGGACCATGGTGAGTGCTCAGTGCTTGAACACCTACTGCTTAAGAGACCTGACATGCAGCGGATCGCACACAAACACAACCAGCATGAGCAAAGCTCAGCCACACCACACCACACCACACCCAATGCAGCACATCACGTCAGCTCCCCTACGTGTACGGACCGGGTGAGAGTGGTCAGCGTGTGCACAACTCACTGTTCTGGGTCAAAAGGGACATAAAATCATTAGAGTCAGGAAGGCAGATGCTGTACTGTGGAGAGAAGGATGAAGGAGTTTCTTATCGCTCCTGTGCCTCAGTTTCCCTACTGGTAAGTCTTCCTTTCACTGGCTCGGAAGTTCAGCTCTGAGGTCAAATCTTCAAGCTTCTAGGAATAAACTAGAGTCCAAGAGAAGTTCAAAAATTCGTTTCCCCCCCCTTCTCCGGCCCAGTGATCACAAGTAGCCCTCAGCCTATACGCGGAACAGCTCTTGTAGAAAGCTCATGCTATGTAACACAGACCGCTGGAACTGAGACACCAAATGAAGCAGAGCTAATGTGGCTGTCTTCCACAGCCATTTGGTGGAGGCGCACAAACTGCACCAGTTCCTCATTTTACCCCTTTGGGTTTCACATACTTGCTTTCTCTCTTTCGTGTGTCTTGTTAACCTGGCAGAAGTGGGAAGGTATCTGCCCCCATCATTGATGAGATGATCCGTTTGGGCCCAGGATAGTCATTTGGACTAGTGGGACCGCAAAGGAAATCTCTGCTGAGTCCCAGGGCTTGGGGGTAGAAAAGTCGCCCTCTGGGACTAGGCGACTCTCAGATGGGGTAGGTTAAAGGCTGGCATAAATACGTCCCCCCTGTTGGATGCTCTGACTAAAGGTGAGGCCTTGCTGCCAAGCGCAAGGCCTCTTTGTGCTTTGGTGATGAACACTGCGAGCAGGAGTATCCCAAAGGCATGGTCTGATGGCTGGCTTAGGGACACGTGTGCAGTTCCCTTCAGCCCTGTCCTTCTGACTGTGTCATTTCCTTTGGCAACTCAGTCTGGTTAACAGCAGCTCCAGCAATCTGCATTCATGCAAATCACTCGATTTGCCAAGCGCTTTGCGACATTTGCCTTTGATTAAAATAAAGTGCTATGAAAATAGGGCCAGGCCAGTCCCATCGGGTGACATAGCTTCTCTGGTGGGCAGGTGCGATTGGCCAGGGACCCATTGCGAGGGGAAGGAAAGCGCCACAAACTAGAAAGGCGATCCAAATGTAAATGTAAGGGGATTTCACACTGAAGGCTGATTCATGGGAGGCTGAATTTAAGCCAAAGGATCTGTGGCAGTCTCCCCTGCTCCAACCTGGTATTTGTATATGGAAAACAGGAAGATTAAAGACAACAGAACAGCTCCACCTGGGTAAATAGTTAGCCAAGCAGTCCAAATACTGGGTGGTAAGAAACAGCTGCTGAATAGGGGGAGAGCAAGAGAGAAAAGGGGGAGAGAAGTGTCAGAGTAGATAGGAGGGAGAAAGATGAAAATGGGGCAGCTGTCAGGAGCAGGCAAGGGAACGAGCCCCCAGGGTACCACCAAAGGTTTGGTCCAGACGAGCACCCCTGAGAAGTACAGAAAATCTTGTGGTCTGGGTAGCAGGCGAATTAGGCAATAAGGACATTACCGGTCACTCACTGAGCCTTTACACGGCAGACTTAAGAGGCCTGCTTCGCAGCACGCGTCTGTATGACCTTGTCCCTGCGCTTACCCACCTACAGAAGCAGAGGGAAGTGGACAAGCCCCTCTCAATCAGGATAGCGCTAGGCTAGCAGGCTGCCCGCAGATTCAGCACAATGGCGATCAAGCAGACAGGACATTCCCTCCCATTTCCTCTCGCCGTTCGCTTATTATGTGTGTCACCCACGTGTCGGGGAGTCACCGGGCCCTGCCAGATGTGACTCAGTCAGCAGGTAGAAGGTTTATCAATCGACAAGGATGCAGCGTAGGACAGTCTTGCCAGGACAGACACCAGACGCAGGCAGTACACTCCATCTTGGAGAGCGGGGGCCCAGAGCCAGGGCCCTGGCCCTCCCCAAGCCAGTTGAGACCAACTTACTTCCAGCTCCCTGCACCTAGGCCACTCCTCCCACCTTTGTCCTGTTCGGGGGCAAAAGGTATCACCTGGTCACACGCTCTCCTGGGCTCAGGTTACAAAGGGCATCAGCTAATGCGTACGCGCAGGAGGCTAATCGCAAGGAAATTCCCATCACCATCTAGATATTGGTGCAGTGCCCAGGAAAACAGAGACACCCATGGGGTTACTATAAGACAGTAGAACTCACATGCAACGTAAGGCGAATGCAACCCCCCACTTCATCACAGTGTGTAAACATTTGGCTTGGGCCAGAGGCTGGACTGATGCAGGCAAGCCGTGTGCACAGAGATGGCTGACTCCCCAAAGGCTCCAGGGACAATACAGCTACGTCTAGACTGGTGCGCTTTGGCGCCAGAGCTATGCAAATGAGGCTCAGCATTGGAATATCGCCGAGCCTCATTTGCATAGCTAATGAACCGCCATTTTCATGGAAGAGGCTCTTGCACACGACGGGGCTGTCTACACTGCCTCTTCTTGCGCAAGAAAAACCCTTTTGCGCAAAGCTGTTATGCCGATTATTTTCAGGCATAACGGCTTTGCGCAAGAGGGTTTTTCTTGCGCAAGAAGGGGCAGTGTAGACAGCCCCGTCTTGTGCAAGAGCCTCTTCCGTGAAAATGGCGGTTCATTAGCTATGCAAATGAGGCTCGGCAATATTCCAACGTTGAGCCTCATTTGTATAGCTCTGGCGCAAAAGCACGCCAGTCTAAACATAGCCTACTTGAACATGCAGCAGCAACAAGTTTGAAGAAAAAAATGCTCCTTAAGTCAGAATGATGCCATTTTGGCCAGCCTCAAAAATCTATAAGCAGAACAGACCCAATAGACCAGAACTGGCATTTCTAAAGCACCTCTTTGTCCTAAAGCATTTACTAGACAGATCTGCTGCTAGCACGGGGAGCATAGATAGCCACTTAGGAGACTGTCAAAAGTTCCAACATCCCTTAGGGTGGGATTCTAAAGTACGTACCTATTCCGTAAAAACTCAGAGTTCCTGAATATGCAAGCACTAGAGTGCTGTGATAGTGGTTCTGTTTCACAGCAGTTCAGGCCGGATCACCCCCAATATGGAGTTCAAATACATCAAGCCCTGGGCAGATACAAAATCTGAATACTGCATCTGTAGCCACAGATATCTGTATTGACATCCACGGATGTCGATACCTGTGGATTTGCAGAGCTTTACAAATACAGTATTAGGCCATGACTGTACTTATGCAGAAGTTCAGCTTAAGATATGCAACTCCAGCTACGTTAACTGTATAGCTGGAGTCGACGTACCTTAAGTCGAACTTTGGCACAGTCTCCACTGTGGGAGCAAATGCTCACATTGACGGAGGCATCCTCAGTGTTCAATTTAGAGGGTCTTTACTAGGTCTGTTAAATTGAACTCTGGAAGATGGATTGCCTCGGTCCATCTTCTGGAAAGTGAAGACATGGCCTTGGTGAGACCACTGCTGGAATACTGGGTCCATTTCTAGTGCCCGTACTTTTAAGAGGTTGACTCATTGGAAAATGTCCAGCTACTAGAATTATCCAAGACCTGCGGGGGGCGGGGGGGGAGAATCTATCCTACAGGGAGAAACATATCCTGAAATGGTTAAAAGCACTTAATTATGGCCTGTAAGTCTCTGCATGGGGAAAAGATTTGATAGAGCAAATGAAGGCAAAATGCGAGTCAATGGCTAGAAGCTGAAAGGCAGGCCAATTCAGACTAGAAATAAAGGTGCAAATTTTTAATAAGGGTAATAATTAACTCCGGGAACAAATTGCCTCAGCATATGTTAGATTCCCCGCTATTTATAGCCTTTAGCTCAAGACTGGATGTTTTTTCCAAAAAGATCTGCCCTCTCAATGAGAAATGATGGGTTTGATGCAGAGCCTCTGGGTCTGTGTTATACAGCAGGCCAGATGAGATGACCATAATGATTGCTTCTGAAGTCAGACTGTCAAAGCAAAAACTCAGCTGAAGTCATGAAGTTCTGCCCGGCTTTGAGACAGATACGAAAGACAGACTTGAGCTTCATCTTTGAACCCAGACGCGCACACACTCTTCCCTCTAACAAGCTGCAGCAAACTGCTCATTTCAAACACTCCCAAACTTGAGTGTGCGTAATTCAGATACAAATTGAACCTTGGCTAGGTTTTGGAGCATTCAGATCTTTACAGAGACGGGCTCAAACTGTGAACTGGGATTACAGCCTGGTTCCAGGGATTCGACACAGCCCATCCCTATGGACAACTGCTCAAGATGAATTACTTGTAGCATGCTTTGCACCAGGGTCACTTAAAACACTCCAACGCTGGAGTTCAGAACTCAGTGCAGCCTCACTGAAATATGACTCATTCCTAGTGCAGTGATACCTAGAAGCATCAGACAACCTGTTGTGCTAGGAACACACTTAGGAAACAACAGTCCCTGTCCAGAAAGCTTCCAGTCTAAAAGACTATCTGTAACAGATGGATAAAACACAAGGGCTATGTCTACACTGGCAGGTTCTTGCACAGGAACGACTGTTCTTGTGCAAGAACCTGCAGAGCGTCTATACTGCCCGCCTGCTCTTGCGCAAGAAGATTCACAGTACGGTGTCGGAAGACAGGGCTTCTTGCGCAAGACCTACACTCTTTTCTAACCAGTGTAAGCCCTCTTGCACAAGAGGGCAGTGTGGACGCGCAGCAGGGACTTCTTGCGCAAGAAAGCCCTATGGCTAAAATGGCCCTCAGAGCTTTCTTGTGCAAGAGAGCATCCACATTGCCATGGATGCTCTTTTGCAAAAGCACATGGCAGTGTGGACGTGTTCTTGTGCAAGAGTTCTTGCACAAGAACCCGCCAGTGTAGACATAGCCAAAGGGTGGGTAAAGAAGAGTAGGATGTTGTCGCTCAGACTACCTGGAAAATTCAAAGCCAAAACTGGTAACAGCGATCTCTGCCCACCAAATGCCACCTCTTATTCAAATGGAAAAGTTTTCTGAACTTATAACAGAAGGGGTGGGACTTTGAGGAAATTAAGGTGACAGCTCACAGTCTCCTGAATGTTGGGTTTAGCAAAGTTTTGCCTAGCTATGAATAAGAGTAAAAATTATTATAGACTTAAAGACCATAAGAGACCATTAAAAGTCATCTCATGTGACCACCCGTGTAACAGGCCGCAGCATCCCCTCTCCCAGTTCTCCCGAGAACGAAGCCACGAGCTTGCGTTTGATTAAACATCTTGCAGCGTGGCATCTGGTTTTGCTCGGAAGCCAGCAAGCAATGGAGAAGCCAGCATTTCCTTTGGTGGTTTGCCGTGATGGTTCATCACTTCGACCCTGGACCCTTTTCTTTCCAAGATGTAACAATGAGGTTTATTTCCGGGGGACAGCCTGCCAGAGGTGGGTAGGCTGTACTGGGTTTAAACATTTTGGCTGTGTCTAGACTGGCCCCCTTTGCCGGAAAAGGCATGCAAAGGAGGCCAGTCGGAATTGCAAATGCAGCGGGGATTTACATTTTCCCCGCTCCATTTGCATGAACATGGCTGCCGCTTTTTTCCGTCTTGGTTTTTTCCGTCAAAACTCTAAGACGGAAAAAAGCGGCAGCCATGTTCATGCAAATGGAGCAGGGAAAATGTAAATCCCCGCTGCATTTGCAATTCCGACTGGCCTCCTTTGCATGCCTTTTCCGGCAAAGGGGGCCAGTCTAGATGTAGCCTTCTTGCTAAGGAAGACAGAATACTGCAGATATGCTGTACTGCAGTAGAGTACTCACATCTCTGTGAGCTTCTGGGCATTATGTGGCAGCCCTGATGTCAAAATGGGCTCACATGTGCGCCCGATTTAAGAGAGCACAACCCTGGGGCAAGGCTGCTTCACTCCTTTGGGCTTCTTGGCTTTGACTACCCCAACTTAAAGCACCTTCATCTTAACCATAGAGTATGGCCAGTTGAGAGTTCTATGCCATGTTATGGCCATGTCGGGGTTCCATTCTGGGATTTCTAACCCTCCCAAACGAGGAACTGCTAGTAATCATGACAGCCTGGTTTTCATGGGCTTCCCACCTCTTTTCTGCAGGCCCAAGGGTTTTGGAGACACATTGAGGCTGTCTCTACACTGGCAGCTTCTTGTGCAAGAACAGCTGTTCTTGTGCAAAAACTTGCCAGCTGTCTACACTGTACGCGCGTTCTTGCGCAAGTAAATTTACAGTATAGCACTGTAAAACAGGGCTTCTTCTGGAAGAATTATTCCTCTCCCCACGAGGAATAAGTCCTCTTGCGCAAGAGCTCTTCCTCAAGAGGGCAGTGTAGACAGGCAACGAGAATTTCTTGCGCAAGAAGCCCCTATGGTTAAAATGGCCATCAGAGTTTTCTTCGGCAAGAGAGCGTCCATACTGCCATGGATGCTCTTGTGCAAAAGTACATCTCTTGCACAAAAGCACATACCAGCATAGACGCGCTCTTGTGGAAGACTTTTTGTGCAAGAACGCTTCTGCAAAAGAGTTCTTGCGCAAGAAGCTACCAGTGTAGACGTAGCCTGAGTGTTTGTAGGCTTAATGGAACTGCCTAGCACAAACAAAAACCCTGTTCATTCCCCACAGTACACACGGAGGGAAACTCAGCTCTTTAAATGCAGTGCCTCATCGATGCCTGGTAGGCCGTTTCCTACACAATCAGGACTATATGCCCCTCCCCTGTTTGCATCTCAAAGCTTGGCCAATAAAGGGGCAGAGCTTTCCACAATCCGATTCCAGTCTCAACCCATGTGAACTCATCCTAGAAGAAGGCAGATCACACAGCTGACCCAAGGGGCTCAGAGACGGCCTCCGTGCAGTAAGGTCAAGCAAGACAGCAGCCATTTCCTGCAGTAGACTGGCAGCAATGTGAACGGGCCAATAGAGAGGTTCCATTGAGGTATGTTTTTCCATGAGCAAAACCCAAGGACCACCTAATAAAACATCAATCAGCCAGCCAAGGAATTTCCACAGGAACTGGGTAGAACCAGCCACTAGTTCAGGCTTTATTCTCAGCAGTCCCACTTAACAATATAGCATTGTCTGATGTCGGCTGGGTACGGCAGGGCTGTAAAGTGCAAAGCGATGTTTTCTCAAGGAAGTGCCTGTGAAGAGGAAGTCTCAAGCCGCTGATAACATGCTTTCAAGTTTTCCTGACGAACAGGTTGCTCTCCGTAACATACTTGGGTGCACGTATTTGGATCCTAAGTACAGCAAAGCCGTTCTAATGGCTATCAACTGAAGGGAGGCAAAACCATCACAAAGTTACCCCCTTCTCTTTCTAAAATAGAACAATGAGGTTTACTTCCAGCTGGACAGCCTGCCAGAAGTGGGAAGGCTGTACTGGAACAGAGTGTGCTTGGGGGAGACCGACTCCTTGGCAATTTAAAGCTGCAGTACACAGAGCCACAGGGGCTACAATATTGAGCTGGGTGGATGTGTCATTATTTGTACAGGTTAAACCTCTGTAGTCCAGCAATATCTGTGGTATGGCATGATTTTAGTTAGCTGGATGCCCACTTTTCATGGGGGTGGCCAAGTTTCCCGTGGTCCCATAAAGTTTGCTGGCAGCCACCAGTCCTGGCGCTCAGTGTTCTGTGCTGCTAGTTAGCTCTATTTTACCCCTCAATGTCGTCTAAGAGCCCAATAAGCACTGGAAGTGTTGGTAATACTGCCACACCAGGGCTGGGCAAAATGGCGGGGCGGATGCAGCCCGCACGCCCTAAGTCACCGGATCCCACCCACGGACACAGCAGGGAGCCTCAAGCAAACTCCACTGCTTGCCCTGGACCCCGTACGCTGCTCAGAAAAGCAGCTGCTGGGTCATTTGTGTTTTTAGCTATGAGCCGGGAGGAGGGGAAAATGCTTCCGCCCGCACCCCCAGCAAAATCCTACTGGCTGGTTTCTGACCAATGGAAGGGGCCCGTTTGAAGAATAGGCAGCGCATGAAGCCCCACTCCTCTTCCCCCCCCCGGATCTTATTCACATATGGCCCCCTGCAGCCTGTGAGGGGGCAGG
>JANRFK010000867.1:8226522-8247724 GCA_030068395.1 Apalone spinifera | reverse complement strand
TAAGGAACCACCATCAAGGCAGATTTGAACCTGGGACTTCAGGAGCTGATGCTAAGAGCTTCTACCCTCTGAGCTAAAAGCTAGCTGGCTCCTTTTGTAGAAGGAGTATAGAAGTCTCCTGATCTTAACTGTTGTAGTGGTCTAGGTGCCACTTGCAGTACTCAGTAACCACACTAGGTGTGCGGGTTACACTTACATGGAATTTTTTTTCTTAAAAAAAGATGCCCAGTAAGATTACGTTGGTCACACTGCCTGATGATTTATAAAAGGTTTATAAATCTTATGAACTTACTTGCTACTGTCTTAAGCAGCCAGAATGCTAGAGAGTTAAGCCCATCACAGATAGCTATGAGTCAGAGTTATGAAGCAACTTATTTGACCTTTTGAACTTATAACACTTGATTCACCATTTATTAACACATCTATTAACAACATATTAACCCTTGGTAAATGACTCATAAATTGGCCCTGACTGCAAAGTATGACTGATATACTTGTCCAATGTTTGACGCATCGGATTCAGATTTCACTCACTGTCAAGAACAGAAGACAGAACTATGTAGCACTTTAAAGACTAACAAGATGGTTTATAGGTGATGAGCTTTTGTGGGCCAGACCCAAAAGCTCACCACCTATAAACCATCTTGTTAGTCTTTAAAGTGCTACATAGTTCTGTCTTTTGTTTCAGCTACAACAGACTAACATGGCTGCATCTCTATCACTGTCAAGAACAGATGGGTTTATTTTACATAGCTAGTGTTTCAGGATCATGTACCATACAAACAACAATTCTCCACTGCAGAGTTGGTCCATTACAACTAAAAACTTCTCCATGCCCCTTTCCTTTCAGTTACACTGCAAGAGAAAGAAAACTACTTGCATCCCCTGCTTTAGACTGAAAAGGTTGCCCAGATGTGTCTGCTATCCAGATGGCCTACTGAACTCCTCATGCACTGCTGGAAACTTTGTAGAAATTCAGGATCATATCTAAGCAAACAGGTGTGTTCTATTACTGGGTTTATTTTAAATTTATTGCAGCTGGCAGCTCCTAAGCAGTTTGACTTTTATATAGTATTTGACAGATTTCTATTTAATAAAACATTCCAGTGCATATATTATTGGGGATTAACACGAACCTTGTGGTGCTGTTCAGCACACAGCTAAGGGATCGAGGAGAACCTAGAGGCATTTCCTAGCCCTGGAGTGTCCACACCCAGGAGTGCTCCGCGGAGATAAGACAAACTAATCAAAAATACTATTTTCAACTTGTGACATTTAGAAATTAGTCTTAGGAAACAAGACAAAAATAGCAACACAATTAATTTTAAAGAGGGTTCCAAAAAAATTATTATGCTAACTTGCGGCTTTCCAGCAGAAACAGAGCACGGTTCTTGGAAAATATGCCCAGACCAAGGCTGTGATCCTGGAAGATGATCCACACAGGCCAAACCCTACATCCATTGATTTCAACTGAAAAAAATTGCTCCTTTTGTGGATCAGCTTGCAGGATGGGGAGTTTGAATGAATAAGTTGTGCCCCGACTGTGACCCTGAGTGACAAGAGAAGGAATCCCTCCAGTCCCAGTGGTTTCCCTGGGACTGAATGATAAGTTCACATTGTTACAGACATACCTGCCTGTGTCCACAAGCCTGAGTCCTGACCCATACCAGTGCTGCTGCTGCCCCAGAAGTTGATGGGAGGGGGAAGATTTCTCTTTCTAGTCTGTGTTTGTCCATATGCAAAGAGCACTTCGATATGAGCTCTTAAGTGCCATTTTAGATTAAGGCAAAGAGCAACGGAAAGAAAGAACAAAAATAAAGCCCCCATGAGAAAACTCAGTGTCATAGCTTTGGCAGCAAAATTAGATCCTTGGCTGGGTGTAAACTGTCACTCTGCAGACTTCTTTAAAGACTTTGCTTTAATGGGCATCATTTGGAGAGTATAAAACAAGATTAAGAGGTTCTACAAATCAAGGTTCAACATGCAGAGTCAAGACAGGCAATAGTTGAAGCATATGAGGGCATAAATATTACAATGTTTTATTAGATATAAGTAAGTTTCACTCAAATATAATTTTTCATTTGAAGAAATTTAGAGGAAAAAAAATCCTACTATTTTTAAACTTCCCTCCTCTCCCAGACTCCAGAAAAATGGGAGAGTGAAAAGAACCATGATTTTCAACAACTTTGATATAGAAAAAAAATTGATTGTTTCAAAAGTTTTCGTTGGGAAGTAGTCAAAGAGCAAAACATTTCAACAAAAGTAACATTTTACCACACACACACACAAATTGCTGCTGTAGAAACCCAATTTCTCGGCAAATAATTTTTTCAAGGGAAGGTTTCTGACCAGGGCTGCTACCGATGTTATGAGATCCTCTTAGAGAGGACAGAGAACTTTTAGAGACCTGAACATCCCTGTGTTAGGGATGTTAGGTGGGTTATTATCCTTATTTATAGACAGAGACACTGAGGCATGGAGAAAACTAATCCAGGGTCATGGAAGTGGAAACATAACACTAACCTGCATCCTTGCTGAACACTAGACTGAGAAAGGTCTCTGTTCTCACATGCAAATCTTGCTGCAGCCTATAGCAGATTTTCATATTAACTAACACCTTGCCATAGGCACTATAACCAGAATTTGCTTTCACACAAAAACCTATGGCTGCGTCTAGACTGGCAAGTTTTTGCGCAAAAGCGGCTGCTTTTGCGCAAAAGCTTGCCAGCTGTCTACACTGGCCGCTTGAATTTGCACAAGAGCACTGACTTTGTAATGTACAAAATCAGTGCTTCTTGCGCAAATACAATGACGCTCCCGCTCGGGCAAAAGCCCTCTTGCGCAAATGCTTTTGTGCAAGAGGGCCAGTGTAGACAACCCAGAATTGTTTTGCGCAAAAAAGCCCTGATGGCTAAAATGGCGATCGGGGCTTTTTTGCGCAAAAGCATCCGTGCCAATCTAGACGTGCTTTTCTGCA
This sequence comes from Apalone spinifera, assembly GCA_030068395.1. Lineage (NCBI taxonomy): Eukaryota > Metazoa > Chordata > Testudines > Trionychidae > Apalone > Apalone spinifera. Next base: position 8,244,747 of record JANRFK010000867.1, on the reverse strand, counting down.
AATGCTTTTAACAGAAAAACGTTTCTGTTAAAAGCATTTGCAGAAAATCATGCCAGTCTAGACACAGCCTATGAGATCACCAGCTACTGGAGCAGTTCTTTGCTAGCATACAGCAGATTTAGCAGGGGCAAGCATGTTTGCTGAGCATCCTTGTAGAACGGCATCGAAATTAATAAAAAAAATGTCTTTGCTGAGAAAAGACTCGTTTCCTAGCAAAGCCAATGAGGAAAAACACTGGGAAGAACTTAACTGGTGGAAGCAGCCTCATCTTTGTATTTATCATGTGATTAACAGGGACCTCTCAGATCTCCCTATGACACCTTGCACATCACAACAGGATGACTCCAAAAGCAACTGACCTAAAGGAGACACTATTAGTAACATATGGTTTGGGCCAGAGCAGAACAGTTCAGATTTTGTTGCACACAAACTTCCTCATGCTCACGCTCCAGCCAGTTCATGACATCTTGTACTTACTGCTGCTACAAATGACTGGTAGCGCAGGACTGGATTGAACAGATACTTACACAAAGCAATGACTCACAGCAGCCAGTTCCGGCATGAGACTATACTGTCTCTCGAAGCAAACACCTACCCCACCAATAGCCCATCGCACCTGAAACGGTATGGTATAGTTAGCTTTAAAGTGATCTTTAAAGTGCACGTTCTCAGGCACAAATTGTCCTGGACATTTGGCAGTGGCTTTGACTGAGTTCTAGCGACCAGTGTGCACCTCATATCTATCCACACTATGTCCAAGGGCCCGCTCTCACATTATATACACTTGGCACATGGGATAATCCATACCAACAGCAAGCAAGAAAAATAAAGCAGTTAGTCCATGAGGATTAACCTAACTTTTGCACTCTGGATATAACAGAGCATGCATCCATATCTTGGCTCGCTGTAAATATTTATGTTTTCCCCTTTACCTCCAGGAAGGATTTGCTTTTGTCATTTGAGACTTACGCTGTGGTGTGAGTATCAAATACATTTAGATGGAAGGCTTGTTTCTCTCCCTACTGAGACCAGCGGATGGTTTTTTCCCCTCCAACTGCATTGCCTCCTAGGAAGTGATACAATTATAAACACGTGTTGGATTTCACAACATATTGGTCCATGCCACGCTGCAGAGTGCAGGAAGTATGGTTACCTCTGATCCATGGAGAGATTACATCACTGCCCCGAGGTCAGACAGCGAATCCGGGCTTCCTGGCTACCAGACTCAGTAGCTTGGTGAATAGTTCATTGGCAGCTGACTGACAAATGCAGTTCTTCCCCAGAAGGAATCTGGTCAAACCATTCTCTGGACAATGCCTGGTCTTTCATATCAGGCACTTACAGCCCCCACCCTATTAGCCTCATTTAGCACAGACACTCTCATTGACAAGGTTTTTTTTCCTTCTTTCCCTCCTCCCCCCCTCTTTTTCTGCTATTTATTTGTACCCTGAATCCTGACTTCATTCATCTGAAGTGGGCAGCGCCCATGAAAACTCATACCACCATCTACATTTTTGTTAGTCTCTAAATTGCTGCAGGACCATTCCTGCAGCAATTTGTTAAGTTTGTTAAGTTTTTGCAGTGGAAGCTGTCAGCCCAAATGTTAAGAAGCCCAGAAATAAAGCCTTGAAATTTCCACCAAGGCTTTAGGGAAGACTAATCCTCTCCCTTGCCCCAGGAGATACAGCTTCAGGGCCTTGTTCCCTAAACTCAGCTCGAAACACCACAGAGTGAAAGGTGCTAGAAGCTACTCTCTGAGCAAAGATAGCTGCTTGCACAAACTATCCTGACTGGTACTATAAGACTGCAGGGTGCACTGGGTGCTAAATAAGGGGATGGGTGGAGAAGAGGAGAGCATTTTAACCCAGCCTTCTTGGAGCCACCCTGTTGTGCTGCAGTGAGGCCCCAAGAGTGAACAGTACTTCGATTCCAGGTACTTCAAAAGTTGCCCTTTAAGCCTAGTAGAAAAAGCTGGGTGTAAGGGAAACTGATTTCTGTTCCTGCCTCAGTCTTGCTTGTGACCTCTTGGGCAAGTTGCATTCTCTGTGACTCAGTTTCCCTATATGGACTATTGCAACACTACCTTCCTGTGTGAAGTACTTGGAGACCTATGGATGGCAAAGGGTTCAGTGCAAACATGAATGCTCTTTGTGCTTCAGTTCCCTATCTGTAAAATGGGGATAATCCTTCCTTTGCCTATTTAAACTGTAAGCTCTCCACATAAGAACAGACATACTGGGTCAGACCAAAAGTCCACCTAGCCCAGTATCCTGTCTGCCAACAGTGGCCAACAACAAAAGCCCCAGTGGGAATGAACAGAACAGGGAATCACCCTCTCCTGTCATCCATTTCCAGCTCCTGACAAACAGAGGCTAGGGACACCATTCCTACCCATTCTGACTAATAGCCATTGATGGACCTACCCTCCATGAATCTAGCTAGCTACCAGACTTGGTGATTTGCGAATAGCTCATTGGCAACTAGGGCTGGATTAAGGGGGAAGACTAGCCGGGCAGCTGCCCGGAGCACCCACCTATGGGGGGGTGCCTGATGGCAGCTGTAAGGGGCGCCGCACACCCGACGCCCCTCAGAGCTGCCATCAGGCACCGTGCGCCCGGGGTCAGGGGCCGCATGGTACCCCTTGGAGTTGCCATCAGGCGCCAGGCGCCCAATTGCAGCTGTAAGGTGGGCAGAACCACGCATGTGTCGCACGCCTGCTGCCCAGGGCGCAGGAATGGCTCGAGCCGGTCCTGTTGGCAGCTCAGGGGTAAGGATTGTTTTTCACCACCTATACACACACACACACACACACACACACACACACGGCCCAGATCTAACAAACAATAATCATAGAAAGATATTTCATGGGACAGTAGAAAGAATAAAAAACAACAAAGCCTCTATCTGTTGAGCACAAAACCCCATTCTGTATCAAATAAGTTATTCCACTTCCAGGTAGGAGAACACAATGGAAACATTGTTAGAGCCACTTCTGCCATTTCCTCTACAGGAATGGAGTCATCATGTTAAAAATTAAAGCTAGAAACAAAGGCTTTAGGGGTGGGAGTAGGAGCAGACTGAAATCCCATTGATGCCATCCCCCTTACAACTTGCTACCTCCATGAACAAAGCAACCAGAAGTAGCAGGGCAGGGAGACCTCTTTAAAAAGGGAACAATCACAAATGGGCATGGAAAAAAAAAACGGGATTATTTTTTAGGCCAGCCGAGAAATCTGACGGTGGCAGAAAGGAGCTGGAAAAACAAACAGGTGTGTCCGACAGCAGAGGACATGGTAGCTATAGCAATGGGACAGTTGATATTGACAAAAGGCTGCCTGCGTGACCTTATTTACAGTGCAGCACGGTCTATTAACTGGTGACATTTCCTGTGTGTGCACGTTCAGCAGCAGAGGCTGATGCAAAACTTGTTACATAGACAGGCATAGACAAGCTTGGGGAAAAGGCAGAGGTGGGGACCTGAACGCAAGCAAGTACGTTGCAAGCGGGGGTGAACTAGGAGCAGGCAGGCAGGTTCAGGGAGACTGGGAGAAGCAACTTTTCAGTTCAGGGTCAGTTCCACTCCTGGGCCACTGACCCCTGTTCAGCCCACTGTCCCACAGTCCAGAAGCCACAGTAATATGGCTTACTCGCCTTGGTTTGAGGTTTGTCGTCTCCCTGTAGTTTTAACAAGGTCGATGCTGTTCTCTTGACTCCTCCACAGCTCTCCAAACTCTCAGTTCTTCAAACTCCTTCTCAATTCACTCCACACTCACAACTCTCCCAACTCCTTCCCAACTCTCTCCCCCCTCACCCACAGGGAGGGTTCTTAAATAGGCCTCTAGGCAGCCTCAATTGGTTTCACCTGGGCCTTAAATGATTTTGCAGCCGCCCTGTCTCAGCTGCCCCTAATTAGCCAGGATTGCTGACTCTCTCTGCCTCTTTCCCCTTCCATCAGGCTCTTGAACCTGCTGTGTCACCCCTGCCCTGTTACACTGTCTAAAGGCTGCTGGTCATAGGCAGAAAAGGAGAAGGGTCAAGTGCTGCTCTAGCACCTCCTCAATTTAATCTGCTGGGCAGCAAGAGCCCCAGGGAGCTTCCGGCAGAAGTGCTGTTCCACTGGCTTTGCCGGAGCCATTATTAGCCATGGCTGGTGCCATCCCATGGGAAACCCTAAATATACAGGCAGGTGGGAGCGTCTAGAACCCTCGCCCGGGAGCACCATATACAATCCCATCGAGAGCCCCCATGAACCAGGTGGCTGGGATGCACCCTTCCTATTCTCGCATCAATGAAAAGCTCTGTTCTGGAACGCCCGTGCAGCTGGCGTGGAATTCCCAGTGCCACTGGCTCCCTGGGTTTCCCTACACAAGGGACTGTGCAAACTTCCCATTGACATGAGGAGATACCCCTAGGGCAGTAACTCTATTCCCATTTAAAACCAAAAGCGGCCGTCTCCCCACAAGTCTGACAACCCCACCCACAAGGCCCCCCCCTTGAATGCCAATCTCGGCTCCGCCGCTGCCCTGCTACATCACACCAGGCAAGTCACTTCTCCCCTCTGTGTTTCCCTTCCACTCCGTTGTACGCTCTGAGGGGAGGGGTCTTTATTCCATTTGTACACAGCTCTGACCTTAGCCCAAGATTCTAGGTGCGACTTGCCTGTCTTGCTTATTTATATGCACCCCCTTCCTCCACCATTACCAGAGCAGTGAGCAAAGCAAGGCCCAGAGAGACTAAGTGACATCCCAAAGGTCACACAGGAAGGTGGTGGTGGAGCAGGGGATTAAAGGCGGTGGTGGAGCAGGGCATGAAAGCCTGGTTTCCAAACTCGTAGGCCAGAGCCCTAACCACTAGACCACCCTGCCTCTCTTCCTTCCTCACCATTGCAGTACAAAGAGTAACAGTCATCATCCCACAAGCCATGGAAAATGGCATGGCATTTCCAACCAGACAATCCATTCAGAGATCCTGTCTCCTCAAGTGTTTCCTGCAGAGCGTGGCAGTGAGCCAAGTAAAATAATTAACAGTGTTCAGGTCAAATCAATGTTTCAGGACTGTGTGTTGTCTCAGCAAGGATGGGAGGCAGATCGCTTTGCTAGGGGACATGCTGTTTCACAAGGACAGGGAACAGCATCTGTTGCTTACTTTTCGCTCCTGTTACTGGTCAGGGAGCTGAAGCCGATCCAGTAAGTTCCGCTGTCCACATGGTACCATTTCCCCCACCTCAGGATCTCTCTTGACACCATGGAAGCACTGATCAAAGAGCCATTGGAATACACGAGTTCACCACCTCCTGGGGAGGGAAGAGGTGAGGAGAGACGGGAAACACTTGCAGCTTTCCTAAGCTACCCGCACAGGAGCCCGGACAGTGTGTCAGAGCATATTAACAGCACTGATTAGCGAAGCAGAGTCACTAGAGTATTGTAAGTACTAGGTACCCATTTGTACTCCAAGGCATGCGTGGAAGCTCTGGTACCGGGACAAGCTACAATACCATGAAAATCAGAGGGAAAAGGCTGGTTCCACACGTCTCACTCCCTCATCTCCCCCTCCCTACAGCATCAATTCTAGTTCTTTACGCAGCCTTGTTTTAACGAGCCTCAAAGGATGTGGCTCCCCCCTTCCGACAATCATGCTGCACTGTCCCGTTTTTATGTGCATTACTGCCTGTAGGTCCTGAGATCAAGGCCAGGGTTCAATAAAGAGCTAGATAAATTCATGGAGGATAGGCCCATCAAGGGCTATTAGCCAGGATGGGCTGGGTTGGGGCCTCTAGCCTCTGTCAGTCAGAAGCTGGGAATGCATCACTTGATGTGCCCGCAGAGGAAATGGCTGCCGCTGTAAGACAGGATACTGGGCTAGATGGACCTTTGATCTGTCCTGATATGGCTGAACCAGGTGCTACATAGATATGTTTGTAAGACAGTCCCAAAGAGTTAACAATCTAACAAGACAAGAAAAAGGGGGGTAAGGAAAACTGAGGCACAGAGAGGAGAAGTGACTTGGCCAAGGTCACCAGTAGGGCGGTGGCAAAGAGGAGACAGCTGCGTTCTATTCCCACAAGTCACAATCCAATCCTCTTTCCTCTGGACCTTGCTGCCTCCCCCATTTAGTTTAGAGCCTAGGGCAGGGCTCAGCCCCCTTTCGGAAGTGGCATGCCAAGATTTAACTTACTTCTGTTTACAAGTCAGCGTGCCCTGATACCTTTTAAAGTTAATAGTCCTACTTAGAGCAGCTTCATTAATAAATAAATGGAGATGCAGATCTTACCGTTTAGTGTGATCCTTTGCCTTGCTGAGTTCTCCCATCTCAGGCTCGTAGTTTGATATTTTAAGCAGCACACAAGCCTCTGAGTCAGGGCTCAGCAACCTACAGCAGGCCAGAGCAGACACCCAAGCAGCCACCCCCCAATGTGGCTGCAGGCTGTCCCCAACCCGTCTGCCCACGGCTTCAACACATCCACCACGCCACATCTTCTAGGCCCACGTCGGCAGTAGCTGCCCTACAATGCGGCTTCAGCCCTAGTGGCAGCCAGCCCCCAGCGTGGCCCTGGCCACCCGAGCAGCTGCCCCCCAACACGGCCCCGGGCCATCTCAATCTCCATCTCCAGTCCCACCAGTGGGAGCAGCCATGACACTCATCTTCCAGGGGCAGCAGGAAAGCGGGTGCTGCTGCAGAGGTGGGTGGGCTTAGATTGGAATTTGTTGTCCGTTGCCGCGTAGGTGTGCCCCTCAAGGGAACACAGGCGCAGGCTCCCCGCTGCACAGGGGAGGAGGAGCAGGGCTGAGCTCCCTCCTCATGTGCCAATGAACATCGGCTCGTGTGCCACTTGTGGCCCGCACGCCGTAGACTGCCAACCCTTGGCCTAGTGTTAACTTTAGGACTTGTTTTGGGTTTTTGCCATTACTGCTTTCCCCAGGTTGCCCTCCTTTCGAAACTGTGTTCCGGGCTATTTCCAATCAGGAGTATCACACTAGCATCTTCCCAAGTCCAGTCCCATTTCCTCAGTATTTCCCAAGTCCGCGTGGATAGGCTCATACGGCGCCGTTTCAGCTCCCTGAACAAATCAGCTGAGCGTGTGTGATGCAGTCAGGCTTGAGAAACCAGACCGAGGCATTCGATAGCCCCGTTTGACAGCCCATCGCGCCACAGTGGGAAGCAGTAAACTCCTCTGTGTCACAGCTGGAGTGAAACAAAAGACAGGACTATGCAGCACTTTAAAGACTAACAAGATGGTTTATTAGGTGATGAGCTTCGTGGGCCAGACCCATTTCCTCAGATCAAATTGTGGAAGAAAATTGGCATGACCATATATACCAAAGGGATACAATCAAAAAAAGTGAACACATAAAATTGACAAATCAGAGAGGGGGGATGAGGAGGGGAGGTTAGTGTCTATGAGATAATGATATTAGGGGTGATAATTGGGGAAGCTATCTTTGTAATGGGTAAGATAATTAGCATCTTTGTTAAGGCCCATTCGTAAAGTGCCAAATTTAAGCATGAATAACAGTTCAGAGGCGTCCATTTGTAGTCTTGTGTTAAAGTCTCTTTGAAGCAGGATGCATGAGATCGTTGAGACAATGCCCAGTCTGGTTGAAATGGCAAGAAACTGTTTTTTCTTTGTGAAACAGTCTGATGTCTGTTTTGGGTGCACTGATTCTTTGGCAAAGTGTCTGAGAAGTGTGTTCAATATACATAGCAGACGGACACTGTTGGCACATGATGGCATAAGTTATATTTCTGGATGAGCAGGAATGTGTGTTCTTGATCTTATAACTGAAATGGTTAGGTCCAATGATGGTGTCAGCAGAATAAATATGTGGACAAAGCTGGCAATGGGGCTTGTTGCAAGGGAAAGTTCCAGGGTTGGTATTAATGTGGTATGTCCTGTGGTTGTTGGTAAAAATCATCCTGAGGTTAGGTGGTTGTCTATAGGAGACTATAGGTCAATTACCAAGTCAATGAATTACCGCGGCCATGCAGCAGTACAGCTGAGAGCAGAATTGGACCTTGCGAATGTGACGTTGGCAGGGCAGACGTGGCACTGAGGGCCCATCTACAGAGCAAAAAACCCCTCTGCGTCAGCAAGTCTGAGCCTGGATCAACTGGCTCAGGCTCATGGTGCAGGGCGCAGTGTCGTCGTGGAGCTTGGGCTGGAGCACAGGCCCTGACTCTTTGCCAGGGAGGACATTTCAGAGCCCAGGCGACAGCCTGAACAAGGAGGTCGCCACCGCTACATTTAGCCCTATGGTGTGAACCCGGAGTCAGCTGACCCAGGCTCCGAGACTCACGGCTTCATGTCTTTTCTTGCTGCTCAGACGTCCCCTAAAGCAAAATTCTCCCTTTCAACATAAATATGTCGATAGCAATAGAGATCCCTGGAAGAAAAGCATTGCATTTCGGTTTTGCTGGAGGTGAAACCCCACGTATGAATAACGAATGATGCTGCTCCCTAGCTGGGCTCGTGCTGCACTTACCGACTTACTAAAGGACTTGGAGTCATGAAAGTCACAGATCAGGACCGACCACTGTGGTGCTCTGCACGGGTCATCTCGTACCCTTTAAGTTGCAGGCATGGTTAAGAGGGTTCAACAGTTAGAATAATAGAATCATAGAACCAGAGAGCTGGAAGAGACCTCAGAAGGTCATCAAGTCCAGCCCCCTGCTCTAGGCAGGACCAATCCCAACTAAATCAACCCAGCCACGGCTTTGTCAAGCCGAGACTTAAACACCTCTAGGGATGGAGACTCCACTACTTCCCTAGGTAACCCATTCCAGTGCTTCACCACCCTCCTAGTGAAATAGTTTTTCCTAATATCCAACCTAAACCTCTCCCACCACAACTTCACTGTCGATCATGTTTACTATCGCAGGACTGCTGTTTGAGCCAGCACCTTCACTTCAGCAAGTGGAATAGCAGCAAGGTCAGCCTAGGGGAGCTGGAGACCAGAGAATTGAGTGGAGCTGGGCAGCAGTCAACATGCTGTCCAGCTGGGTGAGACAGCCATTGAGACGGAAGGAGATACTGTGCTGGCATTCCTGATGGATGGGCTCCCGCAGCATTAAACAGAGGGGGTGGAATAGACAAAAACAAGGATTCACTGTATAAAGCTTTAGCACAGGGATGAGATGAGGATTCACCTTCTGCCATGAGCATCACTTCAGAAGGGTCTGGTGGAGGCTGGAGAGGGGCAATCAAGCGGCAGAAGTAATGTTTCAAAGGAGGTATCTGTCCAGCCCTGCTGAGATTTGTTCAGTTCGTTCTGCCTGGATGCCTCTCTTTAGGGTTGCCAGATACTTTCACAAAAAATACCGAACATGGCGGGGAAAAATTGGTTGGAAAAAAAACAACCACCACCCAACACCAACGGGGGACCAAAGTTGTTCGGGGGGGGAAAAAAAGTACCCCCCCACCCCTTTCACTGCGCCTTTAAATCCCCCTGCTCCCCCACCAGGGGAAGAATGTCCCAAGCGGCCTTCAGTCCGAGAAAAACAGAAAATACTGGACATTTTACATGTCCGATATTTTCTGGATTTTTTTTTTTTTTACTGGACAGTTTGCAAATACCAAATTGTCTGGGCCAATACCGGACACCTGGCAACTCTACTTCTCTTTCCTCTCCACTCCACAGGGCCATGAGCTGGGCTCAGGGGCTAACAAAGAGCGGTGAAGACTCTGCTGCTTTTCTCTGGGATGTGAGAGCTGCTCAGGAGACACTTCCCGTCTGTCTTGGGGAGACATCCGATCACCTTGGTCAGGGAAAAGCAGAGACTCCGTTTGGAGGAGGACTGCTGGGAGCCACAGCTCAGTGCACCTTGGAGGGAACATCTCAGTCTGTTTCTTAGCAAGTTGTTGAATAAAGGGGGCTGACAACTTTCTGCAAACTGCTGTCTGCCTCTCTCTCTTCCTCCCTCCTCCCCACTTGGACACACACAGGTCACCTCCCAGGGCACCGAAACATACATGGACTATCCAAGAGAATTCAGCTCCAGCAGACCTAGTGCTCCTGATCCAGAGTACCGGCCAACTTCCTACACAAACACTGCAGAAGCTTTGCAGGCCCCTAAGCTACATCGTGAGTCAATGAGCACAAAGTCTCTTAAGCAGACCACGTTTGAACTCCTGAGCAATGCAAGGAGAAGTCTCTCTCTGCCTCCCAATGTGTGTGGAAAGTAGCTCCCACAATCCAAGGCAGATCGAATGGCAAGACATACACAACCTTATCTCCCAGGCGCACAGACAGCCGCTCTGTGGGTGGAAACCCTCCTCGCTGCACTGAGCCTGTGTCACATTTACTGAAGTTCCGAGAAGAGGCGTTCCCAGTCTCTCCATCAGGACACACTGTTCTTCCCCAACAAGTCGTGGCGTTCAGCTGGCTTGACAGAAATATGGACACACTTGAGCTAATGTCTATGCGTCAAAATTTAGAAAGTTTCCAGATAAAAGTATCAAATTCTCAAGCTAGGGAGCTATACACTTGGAAGCTAGCGCAATATCTACTAAGGACCAAAGTTACCGTGATAATACATAGTATAGTACAGAATACCTACTCATGTTTAGCATTCATTGTTTTGAGAACACCAGTGATAGCTCTGTGGACATCCAGAAACTACCACTGCATCAAGAACACACAAAGGATGAGGTTTCTCTAGGAATATATAGAGCCAGCAGAGAGCTGACAGGCCAAATGGGGAATATCTCCAGCTCTTTGTTGCTAAGAAGACTGCCTTAGCTCTGGTGCGCTGTCAACCTATTAGCAGCTGATTTCTCAATTTGGCCGCAGAAGCCTCCAGGAAGTCGAGTCCAACTGCAGGAGACTCCTGGCCAGTGTTCTGCACATGGATGGAACAAAATTAGAGGGGAAAAAATGTGTTATGTGCACCACCAGTGGGAACCAAAAGCCTAGCTATGATACATATATATTTTTTAAACTACCATAGGGATAATTATCCCAGCCACGACAGGTTGGGCATTTTAGAACTCGCTTCTCAAAGAATTAAATTATACACAAGAGAAATAAGAACTATGAAATGCACAGACCAGTCAAAAACCTAAAACACTTTGAAAGAAGCACAACAACAACTAGTATGTGTTGGGAGGGGAGCGCATTTGTGTGAGTGACAAGAGATTCCCATTCTCTTTTAAGTACGCTGAGCGTGTCCAGATATAGCAGCAGTTGCCTCCATCCCAACTCCTGCCATGTCCCCCTCTCTGTAGAGATGAGGTAAAAGGGTGGGGGGGGGGGGGGGGGGGGTGAGGACACTGATATCAACACTCCCTTCTCTGCCTCTCCCACCCTGCACAGCAAGCAAGAGACTCCTAGGGGGTAAGCTCCATCACAGAGAGCAGGAGCAGCCTGGCAGTGGGGGGGAGGGGTATCTGAAGTGCCAGCACCCGATAGCCTCCTGGCCAAACCAATCAGGATCACCTGTCAGAGTTGACAGGCTCTACCAGTAGATCTCATCTCCTGGTAGGTGACCACTGTGATAACTGGTACCATCCACCTACTAGTGCTCTCATCATGAACTCACATCAGTCCTTCTAATTCATGAATACTCTGCCCCCTTTAACAGGATCAGGAACATATGGGCACTCCAGTGATGAGGGAGGCACAAAAGATTTGAAAGAGGAAAATGGAAAAAGCCTGATGTGCTAGTCAGAAAAGCAAAACACAAAACCAAAAAAACCTCAAGTTCTGCTTGGAAACATCTTGAAAGGACGAGCGTGGGAATTTTAAGTCTGCAATGCTGCTGGATACTGAAGGCATGTCTACGCAGCAGGGCTAAAGTCACATTAAGCTACAGAACTTCAGCTACATCAATTGCATCGGTGAAGTCAAAATAGCTTAATTTGACTTTTCGCACGGTCTACACAGCAGAAAGTGGAAGAAAGAACACTCTTCCTTCGACTTCCCTTACTCCTCGTGAAATGAGAGTTACTTTGAGTCCGAGTAAGAATTCCTCCGGCTCGACGTTATTTCAAAATAAAGGCTTTCAGTGTAGATGTGTGCTATGTTATTTCGGAATAACGTCAGTTACTCTGAGGCTTTGACTCCAGTCCACTAATGCTTTCGGTCAGCAAAATGTTCGGCAGTCAGGCATGTGAAAAAGAAAAGTTTCACTGACAAAAGCACGTATGTGGACAGCGCTTTGTTGGCAGGAGACACTCTCCATGTAGTGGGGAAGGGAAATTAGCTGCTACACAGTGGACCTAGCAGTGCCCACTGTAAAATCCATATGGACTTAACAGAAGCAGCTGGGTTTTATGCATCTTTGTATTACATCCTATTAATTCCCCACTGTGCTAAGACTGTAGAGGTGCTAATTGTCCATCTCATTGTTCCTACAACATGTGTGAACACCTAATGCTTAACGATCTGTCCCATTCCACCTTGTAAAGCTTGTTTCCCTTTTCAGACCTGAGGAAGCTCTTGGTGAAGCTTAAAAACGTCTCCTTTCTTCATCTGAAGAAGTGGGTTGTGCCCACGAAAGCTCATGGTACCATCTACATGTTTTGTGAGTCTGTAAGGTACTGCAGAACTATTCACTGTTTTAAGTTTTTTCCATTACAGACTAACACAGCTCCCCCTCCTAATCTTCTCCCTCATTGAAAATGGTCCAATAAAAGATATTACCTCATCTACCTTGTGTGTCAAAAAACAAAAAAACAAAAAAAAACACACCAGCTGAAAAACAGAATTAGCTCAGTTGATATTTTTGGTTAAGAATTTTACTGCTACTAGTTTATGTAACAGAAAATCATGAAAATGAGAGCGAGAGAGATGACCTATTCCTAAGCATTTTGATAAAATCAGAGGTCTTGACTTATTTCAAGAATTCAGTGGTTCTCCGCCCCTTCATATAGGACTATTCCTGCTTACAGGACAGGCTAAAAAAAACATTTAATCACATGGTTAGGTCCATTTCTAAGACAAGCACTAAAGTATTTAATGAACTTTAGATATTTGCATAAGGCCATGCATTAAGCATGTACCTAAAATTAAGCATGCACTTAAAAATGCTTTGATTAACTGAGGGGACTGCTGAACCAGAGGTCAAGAAGTTACACACAGTGGCTGTTCCAGGAGTAGACAGCACTGATTATATTACAGGAGATGAAGGGTTCTTAATGGAAACCTTTTCTAATGTTTTGGGTTTACAGAGGTTTTTCATCCTGAAATTTAAACTGCTCTGCCCTAAAATACAGGCACTCCTGGGGCAGCATACAGCTGCTTAATAGCACACTAATTGACAGGTTTTTTGCTTGCTTTCTCCTTCCCCTCTTTTTCTGCTTTATAATTCAACCCCTGTGCCTCTTGCTTCATATTTGCCATCTGAAGAAGTGGGTTGTGCCCACGAAAGCTCATGATACTATTTATATATTTTTTGTTAGTCTCTAAGGTGCTATAGGACCATTGTTGTTTTAAGTTTAAATAGCATGTAGTGGCATTCTGCAGTAGTTCAGAGAGTCACTGACTAATACAGCTCCCCTCGGAATCTGCAAAAACAATGAGGAGTTCTGTGGCACCTCAGGGTGCATCTACGCTGTGACACTAGCTCCAAATAAGCTATGCAACGTCAGCTACACAAATTGCATACCCTATTTCAAGACAGTCTATTTCGAAATAGGCCGCTAGTCCAACAAGCCCCTTAATCATCAGGGAACGAGGTTTACTGGGACGTCGGAATAGTACACCTGTTATTTTGATTATATTTCAAAATGACGGGCACACTGTCAAGATGCAGAAAATACTATTTCGGGACATGAAGTATCCCAAAATAGCACTCCAGTGTAGACGTACCCTCAGAGACTAAGCCCTCCTTGTAGCTGAATGAGGTTTACTCCATTCACCTATAATTGCAGGGGAAAGATAGGTAGACAAAGATACTTAACATGGAATTTGGCCAGAATGCCTGAGTTAACATACTTGGTTGCACTGTCCCTTTAGCTTGTTTTCATTTCTGCATTCATTCTACAACCATCACAGGTCATTATGTGAGATAATGCCAGCTAAATAAGTAGCCAGCAGTTCCTCTACACCTATTTCTTTGGCTGCAACAGGCCTTTTATTGCTATGAGTCAGCCACTGAAGGCTCTAATTTATATTGCAGGAGCATCCTATGACTGGGCTTTTCAAAGAGACTAAGGGAATTGGGTGCCTAGCTCCCAATGAAATTCATTACAAGCTAGTGTTTAACTCCCAGCTGACACACATTAGGCACCAGATATGTAGAAAATAAGTCCTTCTAAAGCTAGTCCTTGGTATCTTGCCTCTTGCAGATAAAGTCAGCCTTTTGTTTTGAAGCCAAGTATTACACTGCACACATAGAACACTGCATGTTTGTGAATGTTGTGGTATCAGAATTCAAACAGTAAATTGCATTCAGGAGGAAACAGAATCAACTCTACATCTACTGCAGTATACTGCAATGTGTAAAATACAGCTGTACTTAAGCTACTTTGTTGGTAAATGACATCACTTTAAAAGGGTTCCATTGTAGGAGCATTAAGCCACTTCTACAAAATGTCAAACCACCTTTTTGGTGTCTAGTCCACAAGAGAGAAGGGACTATTGACAAATATTTCAAGTAGATTTTGTCACCCTTCAATTTACTAACACTTTGTGCTCTGGTTGCACACAATGCAGGTTAAGTCTTTCCTCCTACTTGCACTGAAGACTTAAAAGAAATACTGAAGCAGACTATTTGATGGGGATACGGAACAACAAAAAAATCATGGGAGGAGTGAAGTGAGGTGTAAGACAAAAGAACAGGGGAGAAAAGCTGCACTGGGAAATTGGATGGGAGCAGAGGAATTTTTACTCATTAAGACTATCATTGAAAACACAGGGGGGCAGTGGTCTGTAACTTTAAAAAACAATAAGTAATCCTTCCTTGGATGCTCATCCGAGGAAGTGAGTCTTGCCCACGAAAGCTCATTACTGAAGAGTTTTTCAGAGTAGCACACTAGTTCTGAAAAGGGGTGGCAGCAGGAATCACTGTGCTAGAATCATACACATTAAAAATTAGGGAAAGATGTGCTGTTTTCCAATCGCCATTTACATTAGCCCTTCTGTCATCTCCCTCCATGCGTTCCACAAACCAAAACATGCCTTCTGTTCTGCTTGCTTATCAAGAAGCAGGGTGCACTCTTTAAATGTTAAATCCTATAAAGCCCTTTGGGGATTCAATATGAATAGTGTTTTGGGATCAATAACTCTTGAGACACACATTATGATTCAGGTCTCAAGGCAAGAAGGGACCAACTTTTGTGTGTTCTATGCTGTCTGCAGCACTATGCACTCATGTGGGAAAATCCTGTATTGTTGCAGTTAGGTTTTGGCGCTGGAGAAAAGAAAGAGTGAGTAGAACAGAACAATGGCAGAACAGAGAACGTTATTATCCAAGAGATCTGATTGAACCCATACAACTGCTCATTCCTTTCTTATCACACTCATTTCCTTAACCTCTTATATTAGAGAATACTAGGACTGGAAGGGACCTCGAGAGGTCATCGAGTCCAGTCCCTCATGTGGACTGGAGACATTTCATTCCTTCCCTGTTGACTGGAAGCATTTTTCTTGTTTATAAGGCAGAGTAACTATTTGGCATAAAGAGAGCTGCTCAAATCTCTGCTCCATCTGGAGAGGCAGAGCTCAGCTCCTACTCATTCTGAGTACAGCCTAAAGCTTCTCCCATGATGGTGCTTACATTGTCACAGAAACATGGTTATCTGCCTTCCAGATGAGACTGATGACTTGGTGGTGTTAACAGAGCAACTTTGAAAAACATCCTGTTCAGCAGGGGTCTCAAACTCATGACCCACAGGCCATCTGTGGACTGAGTAGTTCTACAGTAGGGCCGCCAGTATATGAGTCCCTGCAGCTTGGGGAGGGTGGAGGGGTGCGTCTGGGCCCTCCCACCAAGCCAGCTCCTGCTCTGCTCCACCTCTTCCTGTTCCTTCCCCAGCAGCCCCCACATTGCACCCCTTCCCTCAAACCCCTCTCCCCAGGGATGCACAGTGTGGGATTACTGGAGGGCCTGGCATGGGGTGGCAGCTGGGGTCGTATCCCCTTACACTCAATAGGATGGCAGGAGCTGTGGGGAAGCAGAGTAACAGCAGCCTCTGCTCCACTCTGCTGCCATCTCTCAGGTCTCTTCACTTCCACATGGCTCCTGCCACCACTGAGTGCAGGGGGATCCCCTCTGACTCTGGCCCCAACCTGCCTGCAGGCTGAGTAGGGGGACTGCACACACGAGCACTGGACCACAGGGATGTGCTGTCAGCAGCATGAAGCTAGCAGCCAGAAGCTGCTTAAGCCCTACTGCACTGCTGGTGGTGGTGCCGAGAAGGCCCAGGGTAGTAGGCGGGGAGGAAAGCATGGCACCACCCCCAGAACCTGCCAGAAGGAGGATTTGAGGACTGGCACTGGTCCCAAGGTAAATTGAATTTGAGACCCCGGCTCTTCAGGAACATTTCATTGTTTGTTTTTATTTAAAAGGTTTACTTAGGGACTTTTGCCTAAAACCAAGCTTGTGCTGTTTTAGGGTTCATGTGAGCGCATTACTTGCCTGTTGTCACCTGAAGACACAACTGGCACTACTTGCAACAGTGTTTCAAGCAAGGTGCAATGAGAACTCAGTTGGGTCACAAAAAAGCACCACATGAAATATACTGTTCATTGCAAATATGAAAAAGTAAATTTAGGACCAGAACATTGGGCTTGACACTGTTGTGGATAGGCCCAGGTTTTACAAAAGGGCAGTTCTAGCCATTTAGGGGGTGTCTAGACTACAAGGTTTTTTTGAAAAAGTAGTTTGTTTTTTTCAAAAAAATGTCCCCTGCATCTAGACTGCTGCCGCATTCTTTCGAAAGTAAATCAAAAGAGTGCGGCTTTTTTTCTATTGTGGAAAATCTTGTTTTACGAGGAAGAACTTTTTTTGAAAGTGCTCTTTTGAAAAAAGTCGCTATGTAATGCAAACTGTGCTTTTTCGAAAGTACTGGTTATAGTCTAGAGGCTTTTTTGAAAGTATCTTTCGAAAAAGCCTCTTTCGAAAGAAGCTTGCAGTCTAGACGTAGCCTTAAAGTGGGGTCACTCCTGATTTATAGTGTTATGACGAGAGCAGATTTAGGCTCAAAGTCTACAATGAGAATTTCATGCAAGTTACTCAAAACATGTCAACGGATCTTTATATTTGATTCATATTGCAGAGGTTGTTCGTTCATCACCAAGGAAAATATATTGCCTTTTATAGCACCAGTGACCCGGGAGCGCAAAGCACTTCACAAACTTTAAACAAACCTCGATTTATTTGAGTTAGATGAATATTGTAAATGGGTTCCCAGGTCTGGGAGCTGTGCTCTTTCCTAGCACTGGTGTCATGCCCGTTCTTTCTTGCTTTAATGTTTTAAGTATAGACTTAGCCAAAGAGCAATGTCTCCTAATCAGCAGCAGAGCCTAGATTACAAACCCAGAACCAATTCTCAGACCTATGTTTTAACCAAACTCTCCCTACATATATTACACATTTTAAATGCAGCATTTCATTACCAATGTTCTTTAAACTAATGTGTAATCTGCAGCCACACACTCCATCATCTTTGCAGCAAGCAACTAAGTTTCCACACCCGTGTATTGTTCCATTAGCTTCTGAAATGATACTTAATGAATTTACAGAAATAAATGTAACGCTTCTGCTCCATTAGAAACCAGAAAATCCATGTTTACAAATTGAAGATAGGTAAACACTGGTGGGGGGGGGGGGGGGGGGGGAGAGGGGAAGAGAAGAAAGGGAGAAGAGGCTCCATTTTGCTAGAAATACTATTGGCAGCATCTAGTTTATATGGGTTTGTCCACAGGCAGAACTGTCCCACTTTTGAGTGGCATTTTAAACTACTTTAGTTAAACCAGTGCTCACCTTTTGACTGAGCTTCAGTTGATTAGGAATTCGAGATGTTAAATATTGGTTAATTGAATAGTTGATTAACCTCATGAATTCTTGTCGGTTAGTCAACTATTCTATAGTCCCTGAGCAGCCGCTGTCCAGGGGGAGAAGCGTCTGAGCTCCTGGACCCAGCACTAGTCAGAACTGAGCCAGGCTGCCTGCCCACCTGGTTCCTAATACTTTAAATGAAGAGCCACAGCGGGGGTAGGTCCTGGACGCAGCGCAAGCCGGGACTGAGCTGGGCTGCTGGCCAGCCTGCTAAAAAATTTACTGGCA
>JANRFK010000867.1:8210814-8226468 GCA_030068395.1 Apalone spinifera | reverse complement strand
GGAAGGGGGAATGCATGTAGTTTATAGCATTAACCTATATGCTTTTGCTTATCGGTTAATCAGCTATACTATTACATCCCTATTAGGAATGGACACAAGTTAAATCTATAGAAATTACTCAAACCAAAACAAGCATGTGCATGCAGATTTGGACTGGTTTAACAGTGCAATTTTTTGTGGCCATGACTTCAAAAGTCAGTATAACACATTAATGGAATCTAGATTCTTAAAGGGGGAGAAGCAGCTTGGATGCTGTCAGTTGCAAGGAAGTGTGCCAACAAACTTTAAGGGCACATAGGGACAGGTACATGGAGGCGGAAGCAGGAAAGATCAATGGCATTTGTTTAGTTTGCTTTAAGCACGCCATATAATTTTACTCAGACAGCGAGGAAAGTAACTTAAAATTGCTTACAGGTGTTGTCCTATTGCAACCCAGAACCCTGCTACCCCTTTAAATAGCTCCCTGCTGGCTCTTGCCGCAGCTCAGCCAGCTCTTGCCAGAGCTGCGCACCAAGGCGCACTCACTGACTTTCACTTCTGCTCTTAGAAGATGCGGTAGTGGAAAAAGCAGCGCACCCCACAATGAATGAATGAACCAGCTACTTTACAATCTGATATGGCTCTCCTTAATGTGAGAGGAACATCCCTGCCCTAGATTCTCGTAGCCCTTACAGGATCACTCAAGCATAGCACATCTTACAGTCCAGGTTATCAATGTGTACTCAGTAAACACACTTATTACAAATCTCTTTGGCCATGTACAAAAGGGGAAAGCAAATTATAGTCTGGCCAAATGCCAGAGGAGACTCCAGCTCAAGGGAAAACCCCTCACTACAGAAAATCCCTCATGTTCCCAACAACCAGCCACTGGGAAAAAGCCTATGTAAATAAATAGACTTTGTAGCATGCTTAGAAAGCCAACAAACTGCAGCTTGAGTGGACCAGTGGGAAGCATCACCCTTGCCAGCAATTTCCTCATTTATAGTATAGGAGCTGCTGTGGCAACGGAGTGCACCTCCATGTAGTGAAAACTCACTCCTATACAGTTCCTGTACTAGAGTGAGCCACCACCTTGAAAAATTGTGGCTCAACCTTACAACTTGAACCACAGACATTCACTTTCCAAACCCCTCCCCTCCAAGGGGAGAGGGGAAAAATTAGCCTCTATATTAGCACAGGGGTCCATCCACATGGAACCAAATGCAGGATGGGTGCCTAAGCCAAACCGCCATGTGATGCTGTGTGGCAAGGTGCGGTATCAGCTAGATAATCTTAAAAAGAACAAACAGGTTTACTTAGTCATCCTATCCCTAATGATTAGTGTGCAAAGTAATCATCTAGCTCTGGCTGCAAATTCAATATTCAGCAAGGGAAAGAAAACACAGAAAACTATAAACAGCGTTGTACTTTTTTATAGAATTTTTACAATATATCTCTCTTCATTTGCATATTTTACCCATATCTATAACTTTGTTACATGTTGAGCTAAATCAGAATAAATCTAAAGGTCTGATCTATTTCGAACAATCAAACAATAAAAATTGCAAATTAGTAAACCCGTAAGAAAAGAAATTTAAAATCTTTTAAAGTATTTAATGAAAGCAAGTCACATGTATCATTAGGAACAATGTGATTTGTTTTAAATACATCATATATGATTCAGAACACATTTTAAAATTAGGCACATTTTTTCCTTCAGCATACCTGTTTTCCAGCCAGCTTTATACTATTCCATAGTATCTTCTGCATCCACTTGGAACTGCTGCAGGATTTCAAAGAGCTATTGGTCATAAATACTAAATTCATTTTACTCCTCTTCCTCCCCCTGCCCCCTTTTTACATGATATGGGGGGAGGAGGGAAAAAATCAGTATTTCTTGCCCCATAAAACCCCACAGTGAACAAGCAAAAAGTAAGGCAGTGAAGGACTCAGTGTCAACATAGGTGACAGTCCTTCACTTCCATCTAGTGGGTGGAAAGAATATTTAGCAGCTAATGCCACTTGCAGCCCTTTGAGAGGAAGATGGCTGACTGGTAAGAGTATTAAGTGGTATGCCTAATAAGCAACTTTGGCCACTCCTGCACCATTCTCAAGCCTTTATGCATGTTATATAGAAAATAAAAATACAGTTCAACAGAAGACTAAGAATGAGGAAATGGCATGAAGGATCTATGTACAGTCTGTAACCCTGACATAAAAAAAGAGGAAAAAACCTTCTGTAAATAAACATAGGCAGATCTCAACAGCACATCACATGCTTTACATACTGCACCATCAACCTATTGTATATGTGTACTGTTTATCCAGGGACTCGTTTGAGACAGTGGGGAAGAAATCTGCATTGTTCCAGAGCAGCAGTTTTAAAATGCTCATCTAAGCCTTTGATACAATGTACACTGTTCATTAAAGTGGACTTTAAAAGATGACCACAGTTTTGGTGTAATAACCCCATCTCCAATGCAGACCCTCTAGGAAGAGCTGACTATCAGATGACATAGAAACTCAGAGTTTCTCCTGCAGTCTGATTCCAAGCTTAAAGGCATCATTGAGAAGAGGGAACCAAAGCAATAAAACTGCAAATTCTTTTATCTAGGAGTTAAATGTACGCCACAAGTAAATCTTATGTTTAGTATTCAACAGTGTCTCACCCCAGAAAGGAAGAGGGAACTAACTTTCATTATGTTATGCTGCAGGGGAATTTTCTGCAGAGTATGCATTTCTTTGCCTCTTTCCAAATTTGGGCAGAGGACAAGTTTTTTCTACTCTCTAGGATTTGCTTTTACTTAGAGAACCATTCCAAACCCTGAATACAGTGATTACAACTTCTGGTGCCAAGGAGGGGGTTCAGTTTTTAACCCCTTCACTCAGAGTACTCTTTCCAACTTAAACTTCTCTCCACAACAGCACTGGCCTTACATTCACTTAATGGAATGACAACCAAACCAGCTATTTCCAAGGCTGCAGCACCAATGACCATCCAAAAAATAAAAATTAATAAAATAAAAATAAAAAACGGGGGGGGGGGCACTAAAGCACATTGCACATTTCCCTCCTAGAGGGAGATAGCATCACCTTTGAGACACTCCCAGTCCCAGGTGGCTGGAAGAGAACCATTCCGTAGACTATTCCCAAATGCAGGGCTCCTATACACACACACAACACTGCTTTACACTGGCCTTTTTGGACAACTAAGACCAGTGAATAGGACACGCAGTTCCAACACAGTCATTGTCATTATGCCATTTTGATCACTTTTCCAGTCTCTGCCACTGATGCATCTGGCTGCGATTTCTTCATAGTTTCATTCTGGGGAAAAAAAATCTATGCACAATAGAAGTTTTGCAGATTTTATATTCAACAAAACCAATCAGGCAATTAGCTCATACAAAACATAGCCCCACAACCCTTAAAGCTCCTTGCAGTCTTCTTCAGCAAGGAAATAACCAGCAAATTTGGGCAAGATTAAAGCCAATTTATTTCAACACAGAGGTCTGCTATTTATTCCACATTCAGCAGGAGTAATGCAGTTATTGCTATATGAGATAAATTGGGTTAATCACTAACGCCCATCACCCCTTGATGCTGGGAATCAGGGTTTCCCAATGTTCACCAGAAGGAGCTCCTGGGTCACCAGTAGCAGAGTTAAGAAAAAATATGGCATGAATAATTTCTTCGAAAAACGCCATCTCTGAGAAACATAAAAGTTAGGCATCACAGCCAAGGTTCCTCAGCTTATCATACCATCTCTTTCCAAAGATGCTCCAAGGACAGCCATTGTGATTTCTGTACTAAACCAGAATAATGCATCGTACATATTTAAGACAAAGTAGAGTAAGATCAGTCAATCAATCAAATCAAAAAAGACCAGTGGAGCCTTTCACCTCTCAAGGATGCTCTGTCATTGGAATCTTAACTGCTCTTGGAACCACTCAATAGTTTTAAAACCTCAAATTCAGTAATGAGTTAACTGCTCGGGTTTTTCTCCACATGGAGCGGCTTTCAAAGCAAAGTGAAAGCTAGCGGGTTTTAAGAGTGGGCTACTTTTACACAATCCACCAAGATTCTTCTTCACCAATTTTACTTCCAACGAAAAATGGATGCTGTTGATGGCACCAGCTTCAGTTCAGTAAAACTTTTCAAGTTGTCCTTACCAGTGATCATCACTCAGTTTTCCTGGGAGCAAATACACACAGAAGCCCCTTCCCCATACTTCAGAAATCTTCTCCCATTTTCTCTGAATAAAAAAATACTTTTCTGTTTACTCTAACATGCTAAAATATGTGCGTATGTAACTGTAGGTGACATGTGAGTTACTCCAAAATGTGCTTTTTCTTTGAAGTGCGTTTTTTACTTTCACAAATTCTACATCGAAGTGAAAAGGAGGAAGGCTGCAGAGTACCCATACGCTGAAGCTAAGGGAACTTTTCCTGAACGGAGTGAAGATGTTTGTTCCAAGGTTCCAATGGACAAACTATTCTATCCCATGCGCTCCGGCCATGAGCCAGTATTAAACATTCCAGAGACTCGTTGATTTATTTGGATAGTTAATGGCAAGGCTGATAGCAGCTATGTTTTTCAGGGCCTGGAGGGGAGGAAGAAAAATAAGTGAAACATCATGAAGATTAGCACCATTGAGTAATTATTACTTTAAGTTCTAAAAAGCCACCCTCTGTTGTGTGAGTTTAACAGACATAGGAATAGTCTGTTCTCTATCCATCTGATTATGTTCTGGCAATGAAGTAAATTGTCATGCATCCAACAAGCTCTGGATGCTTAACAAAAAAGCAACTGCATTTCCGATTGTCCAGATGTCTCCATCTGCTAAATCTTTGCTTTTGTAGAGACAAGTCAGTTAATGTGGACGGACGAGGCAGTCCATTGCAGTATCACTTCTAAATGGACAGTGGGTTTTACTAAGATGGAGGAGACTCATATTGAACGACTGGAGTGTTAAGGGAACTGGAGATACAACAGATGTTGGAAGAATAAAACACTGAATTCAGAAAGTTTCTGGAAAAAACAACACTTTGGGGGTCCAGGGTGTTCAATGGGAGCAGGATTGGACTCTGTATGACTTAAGTGCTAGGAAAGGGAATGCAGAAAGCCTGATATGGGCCACAAGTTTAATTTTAATAATTTACATTCACTCAATTTGCATTCTCTGTAATAATATTCCTGGCGGCTATCTATAAAGGAAGACAACTTTATGATTAGTTTCATTGAGTGGTTATAGTTAATTTAGTCCCCATCATTTTGTGCATATAGTTGGAATTATGTTTTCCAAAATTCATTACTTTGAATTTATCCGCATTATGATTCATCTGTCATTTTGTTGCCCAGTCACCTAGTTTTGTGAAATCCTTTGGATGCTCTTCACAGTCTGTTTTGGTCTTAACTATCCTGAGAAGTTTAGTATCTGCAAATTTTGCCACCTCACTGTTTACCCCTTTTTCTCCAGATCATTTATGAATATGCTGAATAGGATTGGCCCCAGTTCGAACCCCTGCAGTACACCACTAGTTACTTATCTCCATTCTGACAACTTACCATTTATTCCTACCTTTTGTTTCCCGTCTTTTAATCAGTTATCAATCCACAAAAGGCCCTTCCCTCTTATCCCATGGTAACTTACTTTGCTTAAGAGCCTTTGGTAGGGGACCTTGTCAAAGGCTTTCTGGAAATCTAAGTACACTATATCCACTGGATCCCCCTTGGTCACATGCTTGTTGATATCCTTAGAGAACACTAGTAGATTAGTAAACCATGTTTTCCCTTTATAGAAACCATGTTGAGTTTTCCCCAACAAATTATGTTTGTCTATGTGTCTGACAATTCTGTTCTTTACTATAGCTTCAATTAATTTGCCAGGTACTGACGTTAGACTTGTCAGTCCTTAATTGCCAGGATCACCTCTAGAACCCTTTTTAAAGATTGGTGTCACATTAGCTATCTTCCAATCATTTGGTACAGATGATTTATACAAACCACAGTTGTTAGTTTCACAATTTCACATCTGAGTTTTCAGAACTCTTGAGTGAATGCCATCTGGTCCTGGTGACTTGTTACTGTTAAGTTTATCAATTTGTTCCAAAACCTCCTCTATAATGACACCTCAATCCTCACATTTGTGATCTAAAAAGAATGGCTTGTGTTTGTGATTTTCCCTAACATCCTCAGCTGTGAAGACTGATGCAAAGAATTCATTTGGTTTCTTCATAATGACCTTATTGTTCTTGAGTGTCATTTCAATTGTCCAGTTGCCCCACTGGTTGTTTAGGAGGTTTCCTGCTTCTGATGTACTGAAGTTTTGCTATTATTTTTTGAGTTTTTGGCTAGCTGCTTTTCAAATTACTTTGTGGCTTTCCTTACTGTATTTTTACACTTAATTTGACAGAATTTATGCTTTATTCTATTTTCCTCGCTAGGATTTAAACTTCCACTTCTAAAACTATGCCTTTTTATCTCTTGCTACTTCTTTTTCTTGGTTAATCCAAGCCACAGTGGCACTTCTTTCGTTCTCTTACTGCGTTTTTTAATTTAGAGTATACCTTTATTTTGAGCCTCCTAATTTTTACGTAGTTCCCCTTTCTGAAATAGATTTTGTCTTTCACACACTGTGGCTGGATTGCCATAATCTGAAACTATAGACTTCATTAGGTAACCAATTGTACTGAAATATAAAACACCTGACTAAGGAGGGAATAGGTAGTGAATGCATCAAAGCATTTGATTCCATATATGAGAGAGGCTTTCAAAACAGTGAAAAATGCTTATCTCCTGCAATCAAAAATGAGTGGCTGTCTCTTCAGGACCAGTCATAGGAAAGACTCCTGACAGGGATTTTTTGTTTTTGTTCTTTTTACCTGTGCTGTGCAGCGATGAAGATGTTCTTCAGTATTTAAGGCAAGCAAGTAGTCCTGCAGGGATCCAAGCTCCTGAAGGCAGAAACACGCTCAGTGAGACTGCTTTAACAAGATGTTTTTAGCAACGTTATTCTACAGATCAGAATCAGCATTAGCATTTCACTCTCCAAAAGATATCAGATTCAATTCATCAAAGTTTTCACAGAACCATAGAAATGTAGGGCCAAAAGGGATCTTGAAAAGTTATCTAGTCCTGTCTTCTGCACACACACACACATATCCTTGACAAACATTTGTCAACCTATTCTTACAGCCTCCAATGACTAGGATTCCACAATCCTCCTTAAAAGATTGTCCTTCTAGTTAGAAATGTGTTCGTAATAGCTAACTTAAATATCTCTTGCTTCTTTTTTTATGTCGTCTTACCTTTAGCTGATATGGAGATACATTTTAATAACATTAAAAACATTTGAAGCCTGTCATCAGGGTCTCCCTCCATTTTTTTCCCCAACACTAAACATGCCCAGTTTCTTTAACGTTTACTCATAGGTCAGGTTTTCTAAACTTTTTACAATTTTTGTTCCTCTTTGGACGGTCTTCAATTTTCATTTTTTTTTTAAAATAAAAAAAGAGTGATGTCCAGAACTGCACCTAATACTCCAGCTGAAGCCTCACCAGTGTCCGAGTTGGACAATTACTTCCTGTTTCTTACATTCGACAATCTCAGCAATCTACCCCAGAAGAGCAGCTTTTTTTTTTTAAAATTGTATCGTTTTTGATTCATATTGAATTTGTGATGCATTATGTCCCCTACATCCTCTTAGACAGTACTGTTATTCCCCATTTCATAGCTGCGTATTTGGTTTTTCCTTCTTAAATCCTTTGTTCTTTATTGAATTTCACCTTGTTTTCAGATCAGTTCTCCAATTTGTCAAGACCATTGTGAATTTCAATTCTGTCCTTCAAAGAGCTAGCAACCTTACCCAGCTTGGTGGCATCTGCATATTTTATAAATGCTCTTTCCACTTCATTATCCACGTCATGAAGAAAGACACTGAACAGTTCTGGACCCAGCACAAATCTGTGCTGGATTCCACTAAACGTATCTGCCCAGTTTGGACAGCAAACCCCTGGTAACTACCCTAAGTGTGGCCTTTCAATCAAATTTGCATCCACTTTATAGCAATTTCATCTCTACCACATTTTGCAAATTGGCTTACGAGACTGTCATACACAAGATTTACTACAATCAAAAAATAATCGCCTCTACTGCTTTGCCCCTCCTCATTAGGCCAGGAACCCTGGCAAAGGAGGAAGTTAGGCTGGTTTGGTATGATTTATTCTCAGCATTTAATATCGGCTATTACTTAGAACCCTATTATCCTCTAGGTGCTTAGAAATAGATTGCTCACTAGTTTGTTCCAGTATTTTTCCAGGTATAGGAGTTAAGTTGATAGGTCTATAATTATGCTCAAGATTGCACAATTTTCACTTCAGGATTCAGTGTAGGTTTGCCTTGCATCACATTTAAACCATAATTTCAAACGGTTATCAAATCCAGTTCTCCCTTGAGTGTAGGCAGAAGTTTAGAGTATGCATCCTTTAGTACATTAGGAAGAACCGTACCCATTATTTAAGGATGTATGATTGATAAGGAGGTAGTATATGTCCCGGTATTAGAGCTTGCCATTGAACTCCTCAAGGGAAAATGCTCACAACTTGTCTGGTGCCTAGGAAATCCTGACTTATTTGCGCTGAGGAGCAAGAAAGCCATCTAGCAGCACATTCTACATGCTGGTCTCAGTGCTGATGAAAGGGGAACATATGGTTAAAACAGATTGCTTACATTCACTCTGCTCTCTGTAATGAAGAAGAGTTCGGTGAGTGCACGATGGAGCGGAAGAAGAAGAACACCAGGCTTGGACATGTCATGGCACTGGTTATTTTCCATCTGGGTGAAAAGCTGCCACAGAGGCTTTAACAAGGTAAGGTCACAGTCCCTTAAAAGAAAACGCAACAACCTAACATCAGTTATTTAAGCAGAATGAAGGGTAACTAATATTAATGACCCCAAACCCATTTTTTATATAAAGAACAATATTTTCAAGGGAGTTGAAAACTAACAACATCCTGAAGCATATCACAAGAAGCTGATTACAAAGGTAGAATTGGATTTTGAAATACCTGGTCACAGAAATGTTGCAGCTCAATTGAAACTCCACCCAAAAGATTCAAGATGCCATTTTTGGGTCAAAGGTCAGCAAAGCATTTAAGCACATGCCTATTTTCTTCCCCTATGCAACAATGCACTGATGCCTGTGCTTAACATTAGACACTTTTGTGGACTTAAACAAGCCTAAAGCACTTTCTTGAATAAGGCTTAATTGGCCAATTGGGATCTTTAAAACAACTGAATGCAGCACTTTATCAAATGCTTGGACTCCAATGGTCAGGGCTTTGCAACTCTAAGCTATAAGCAGAAAGGGTATTCCTATTTTTTTTTTTTTTTTTTTACACAGGTATAGGTCATCTGCATCACTTTACAAGTAACAGGGTTCCCAATTCTGCCTTTCCTCACATTACAATACAGTGAAGTTTGAGTATAGTCTCTACTAGGGATGTAAGGGACTAGTCGACTATCCAATAAGCATAAGCTTATCAGATTGACTAGTCGAGGGACTAGTTGGCTCTGCCCCCCCACCCTGCTGTCTCTGTGGGGAGCCGGCTTAAAAGCTGGTCCCCCAGAGCACTGCCTCCGCAGGGGGCAGGGGAGGCAGAGGGTAACAGGAATCGGGCACGAGCTGGGAATCAGCTGTCCTAGGTAACACTGCCCTCCCCATCCCCCCCACGCTTCTGCTTTTTAAATGTATTAAGAGCCAGCAGGGCAGGGTCCATATATTGCCCAACTGTCTCCTTCTGCCCAGTGCAACCACCTCTGCCAGCCAAAATCAAGTATCAACTCACCTGAAGCTATAGTTCCATTTATGCAGCTTGCATTGTATAAATTGCAATACTGAATCAGTAAATGTTTTTTCTCCACTTTGTCCTTGATCTCCTCATGTTAGCTAAGAAGAGGAGACTCACCCATGGTTCCTTAAACTTATTTTAACAGAACTAACATCTAAAAGCAATTAACTGGAAATCTGACTGACTAATAGATTTGTTCCAAAGAATCTTTTAAAAAGCCATCTAGAAAAGGAAAAATAATGTTCAGAACATCACTATTTCAACAATTTTTGGCTAGCAAGACATTATTGAAACCCATCAGCAAAAGAACCTACAGTACCTACTACGGATGTAAAATTCCATTTAATTGGCTAAACATTGATTAAACAGGTTAACCGATTAAAAGGGGGTGAAGTGGGGGAGCCCTTCAGGTGGGGTGGAGTAGCTGGTTGCCTTCTCCTACCCCTGCCATAGGCGGGGGCCGTACTGTCCAGGATGTCAGGGCAGCCACCCTACCACCAGGATGCCAAGGCAGCTTCAGCATCCTGGTCAGATCAGCCCTTGCCTGTGGAGGGCTGGACTGGTCCAGCATCCCAATCAGAGCCGCCCTGCCTGCAGGGTGCTTGGGCCCGCCATGGAGAGGCTGCTCCATGGAAGGTGGGAAGCTGCTCCAGCCCCACTGTTTAACCAGTTAACCCTTCACAATCCTAGTAACCTACTTTAAATTATGATTCCCTGGTTCTCTCAGGACTTGACTTTAGCATAGTTTTTCCTCAGAAGCTATGGGTTAGCGTACAAAGTGGAGCAATGGATTTACCTCTGGCTGCTGCACTGTACTATCTTCAGGAGTAAGTGGATGGCCTTTAAACGCTGGTGTCCGATCTGTCGGCATGCTACTCCAACCTGCCATTCCCAGATTTTGGCTAGTGGGAGATGTGGGATCACCCTTTCCTCTGACAGCATTTGTTTCAGAATCTCAAATCCTGGAATTGAATATAATCTGTTATATCTGTAGGGAGAACTGCAACACCGTCCTCTCCCCAGAATTGTTGTAACAAAAAATAAAGATTTCACACACAAAAATTGAGCTGGAGAAAGAAGGGCCAACTCCAGCCACCCGAAGTCCTTTCTTGGGCAAAATGTAATGGGAGTTATGTGGCTAAATTCCTTCAACTTTCTTTGAAAATCCCAACCCTGATATTTGCAATTAGAGTTTTGCCCAGGGAAGGACAACAGAATCTGAGCCCTAGTAAATATCTGAGGTACAGTAGGCCTAAGAGAATTGCAAAGCATTCCAATCCAGATGCATGTTTCAATAGACTATATTAAAATGTCATTATTTATTAAATAAACCAATAAAGTCTTTCACACTGCATCTGCAAATGAACTAGAAGCAGTCCATCATAACAGGTATAATTACTCTTTAAACAATTTAAATGATTTCCATTTATAATTATCAATATTACGACAACTCTAAAGTGGTCTGTGAAACCCAAGTCATATTTTGGTAAGTATCCTGGAGACTTGTGTGTGACTGATTTCTCTCCGAGTTTTCAAGATTCGGAATTTAGATACTGCTGTCATTGTTAAGCCAGAACGAACAGAAGCCATTCATCAAAACTCAAGATCACCCAATGAATCACGTCACAACACTGTATTGTTCTTTTAAGAACACTTGGAAAAAGCATATGCCAAGCAACCTAAACAAAAGTATACGCCAAGGAATGTTAATACAAAAAATTTGTGAAAGCATGGATCGAAATAACTGTACTAAGTCAAATTAGTCACTCTTTTACCTGTCTGGAACCTTCCAAGGTGACCTGCTGTCACTGTAAACTTGTAACCCCATTCAGTATTACTCATGTCAGAGGTAAACCGGTAATATAGTGTATCTCCTGTAGAAAATAGCATCCACATTAGACAAAAAAAAAAAAAATTGATAAGGTACTATTACAACAGAACTGAAAAGTTTACTAAAATAATTTGCTTGTAGATTAAATCATCTTTTACCCTTCTGGTAATCCCAAAGTGAACAGAACAAAGACAAATGGAAGGCTGATCAAGAATGTGAAACAGCTGCCACTAGTGTATAAAGATACCCACACAGAGATTAATGCTTTCTATATTTTTCATCAGAATTGCTTTAGTGTGGGGACAATGTGTGGGGGAGGGGCGCTATAAGTGCACATTAGTAAACCTCTTTTCTAACAGAGCTGATTAATGATTTATGAGATATTGAGATAAAACTAAACCCCTGTAAGTCCAACAAAATTTACCATATATTGACAAGAAAAAGGAGTAAATTACTAATATATGAATCACTACTTTTAATTACCAGATGGGAGCCCTCAAGCTTCTGAAACCTCTCTCTCTCTGTGAGTGTGCGTGTGAGCGAGCGCAAAGATGAAAAATATGCTAAGAGAGAACTGAGGAGCTCAGATAACTCTATTGTGCCAGTATTCAGGTAACTAGTTCAATATATCCTACATAGAGCAGCAACATGGCTAGGGCTAATCATTTCAGTGTCACACCATGTCCATAAACTGGTATTTGACACTTAGCTATTCACACAACTTCTGGGATGATGCTCTGAAATCACTTGTCCTCTTTTCAGTCTTCTCAACACTAAACATGCTGTTTTTCTTAAACCTTTCCTCATAGTTTTTAAATTTTATTTTGTTGTTCTCCTCTGGACTCCCTCCAATTTGTGGGAGCCCAGATTTGGGGACAATATGCCAGCTGAAACCTCAGTGCCAAGCAGAGTGGAACAGTTACCTCCTGCATTTTACATGAAGCTTCTGTTACTACACTCCAGAATGATATTAGCCTTTTGTGCAACTGTACCACACTTTTGGCTTGTATAAGTCGGCCCTCCCTGGTTCAGCAACCATTAGGACCTGACTGGTCCCAGATAAGGAATTTTGCTGGACCGGAGGGGTCATTTCTGGCCCCTCACCTGCCACTGTCTCCCACCCCAAGCCATGGCCTGGCTGCCAACCACCCACCCAGCCTCTCCTTGTGCAGGGCTTCTGTCCCCACTGTCCCCTACCAGGCAGTCCCACTGCCTCTCGGCCCTGCCAGACAGCTCTGTAGAGCAGCAGTGGGGCTGCTGGGCTCCTGAGTGTGCCACCAGGTGGCAACCCTGCTCCCATGTTCCTGGCCCTGCCACCAGGCAGCGCCGCTGCCTCCCAGCCCCCCTGATGAGTTATGCCGCTGGACAACAACCCAGCTACTGAGCTCCTCATTGTGCCACCAGGCAGCGGCCCCCGGCATTCCCGCCTCCTGGTCCCACCAAGCAGTTCTGCCATCTGGTAGCAGGCCCGCTCTGGGCTCCTGGTTTTGCTGCCATAGGGCAGCCCTGGTACTGGGATCCCAGCCACCAGCCCTCCAACTGAGACTCTCCAGTTCTGGAACATCCGAGATCCTGCAGATCACAGATATTGCCAGACCAGAGAGTCTGGGTTAGAGAAGTTCAATCGGTACTGAATTTGTGATCTAAAGAAAGCCTTCAGAGCACTATGCCTAGCTAGTTATTGCACATTTTGTATTTGCGCATTTTATATTTCCTATCTGAATGCAGTACTCTACACTCGTCTTTATTTACTTTCATTGTGTTGCTTTTAGGATAGTTCAACAACATGAATAGAGAACACAACATTTATCTGAGTGAAGAGGGGATGGGATAAGAGCAGGGGTTTTTCCATGTATGCCATGAACATCAGGGGATATAAATTAAACTAAAAGGTCTTGGTTTCTCACACTGCAAGCTATCAGTAGCTCTCTATACTTGTTTGTACTTACATACATTGTATAGCTATACAATGCATTTACCTGGAAGCTCAAAATCAGTCCACTTCTGCAGAGACCCACTGAAACTGTGCCTATCCTGTTGAAAATCACTGCTGCTGGACATGATTAATTCATCACAACCTTCTTCTGTATTACACTGCGAGTCAAATTTGATTGAAAGATAGATAGCACCAGGGATGTGAACTTTATCCTGAAGAAGGCAAACAGATGACACTCATACCAGTTTACAGTACCTGTATGCAAATAGTCAATAAAGGCAGCCTCTGACAATATCTCTATTAAAGAGTCTTCATTAGTTCAGTGGTGGGCTAATTCAAAGAGTGCAGAGTGCTGTCAACAGTGACAATTATATACCAGTCTAGCAGTGCTCATATGTAAATAAACACAGTTATATTGCATGCCTGTAAACTGATTTGCTGATCAAGAATGCCGGTTTCCAAGATACTGACCTCCAGAGCACATCTTACATGCATTAAGCCACCCTCATACCAGAATTTCTACTGCATACAAATGCTAAGAGAAAACTCCCAGGACTGTCACTGAATTTCTGGGACCAAAGGACATTCCTCTTTACTTTAGTGCAGGGCTGGGCAAAATACTGCCTGTGGGCCAGATAAGCCACTTGGATCCATCATATGGCAGCCTGTCAGCTCCCTGCCTGCCCCACTCCTACTCAGCACTCAGAAAAGCCATCTCTGGGGCTCTGAACTAGGGATGTGAATGGTTAACTGATAAGCATTACTCTTACTGGGTGATGTTTACCAGCTATGGTTAACCAGCAGGGGATGAAGCAGTCCCCTTCCCCTTCCCCCCGCAAGTAAGGAGCTGCTCCAGCTTTGATGGAACAGCACCCACCATGGCAAGCCTGGCCCAGTTGGAGCAGCCCCCACCATGGTAGGGTTGCTCTGGCCTGGCCATGACATGCGGGTAAGCCACTCCAGTGCAGATGAGTTGCAGTGCCCCTTGCCTACCCCTATGTAGCAGTTAACTGGTTAAACATTATATTTAACTGGTTAACTGATTAAACGGGATTTTACATCTCTACTGTGAACACTAGGAGTCCAGGGGAGGGGAAGAGAGGCTTCTTATGCTGTCCCCACCCCAGCAAATTCTTGCAGCTCCCATTGGCCAGTTTCCAGCCAACAGGAGCTGCCTGTTTGAAGGACAGGCGGCATATGAAGTACCACTTCCCTCTCTCAGTATTCAGTTCAGAGCAGCATACATATGGCCTCCGCAGTTGCTCTGAGCACATGCAGGGGCATGGAAGGTAGGGACCTTGGCTGAAGAACTTGCTGGGCTGCTGTCCAGGAGCTGTCCAGGTAAGCACCTCCTGGTCAGAGCCAGTCTCTGGCACCCTAGCCCCTTCCTTCCCTGGAACTCTTTGCCCCCCTGGGTAACCCAAACCCTCTGTACCCCTAGTCCTGCACCCATACCCCTTCCCAGACCCTGCACCTCCCTCCAACTCACAACTGCGCCCCAATCTCCTTCCCCAGGTCATAACCCAACCTCTGCACCCCCTATACACCTCTGCTCCAGGTCACAACCCCCTCTTTCTAACTGCCTCCCAGATCCAACAGCCCCTCCTGCACTCCAATCCCTTAACCCAAGCTCCCTTCTTCACCCAACCTCCATTAATATCACGGAAGAGTGTGGCCCTTGACCACTTACCAATTTCTTGTAGTGACCTCCTTATCAAAAATTACTGCCCACCCCTGTTCTAGCCACATGCCTCTCTTTGCCCAACATGGAACACAGGTGCTGTTGAGTGCTCTCCTGGAAGAGGACTACCTTCTACCCTCTTACTAGTATGGTGCTGCTAACTAATGCCAGGAAAAGAGAAGTGCTTCTTCCTGGCTGCTGCAGCAGCCACAGCTGGGGGAGGGGTGCATATTCCCCAGATGGGGCAGGCCCACATTTGTATGCCCTCTGCACTTCCCAGCAGAGTGAGAAATGCAGCAAACTGTGCACTTTCCCCACATTCCCTGACGAAAGGGAACAGCCAGCAATGTTCCTCTACAAAATTGAGGGGGGGGGG
>JANRFK010000867.1:8191107-8206415 GCA_030068395.1 Apalone spinifera | reverse complement strand
TGTTTCAACTAATTTGCCCGGTACTGAAGTTAGACTTACCGGTCTGTAATTGCTAGGATCACCTCTGGAGCCCTTTTTAAATATTGGTGTCACGTTGGCTACCTTCCAGTCATTAGGTACGGAAGCCGATTTAAAGGATAGGTTACAAACCACAGATAATAGTTCAGCAATTTCCCATTTGAATTATTTTAGAAACCTTGGATGAATGCCATCCGGTCCCGGAGATTTGTTAATATTAAGTTTTTCTATTTGTTCCAAAACCTCCTCTAATGACACTTCAATCTGGGACAGTTCCTTAGATTTATCACCCACAAAGGACGGTGCAGATTTGGGAATCTCTCCAACGTCCTCAGCCATGAAGACTGAAGCAAAGAAATCATTTAGTTTATCTGTAATGGCTTTATCGTCCTTGATTGCTCCTTTTATATCTCGATCATCTAGGGGACCCACAGGTTTTTTAGCAGGCTTCCTGCTTCTAATGTACTTAAACATTTTGTTATTTCTTTTTGAGTTTTTGGCTAGCTGTTCCTCAAAATCTTTTTTTGCGTTTCTTATTACATTTTTACACTTGATTGGACAGTGTTTATGTTCCTTTCTACTTCCACTTCTTAAAAGATGTCTTTTTGTCCCTCACTGCTTCTTTTACCTGGTGGTTAAGCTACGGTGATTCTTTTTTAGGTCTCTTGCTATGTTTTTTAATTTGGGTTATACATTTAAATTGGGCCTCTATTATGGTGTCTTTAAAAAGTTTTCATGCAGCTTGCAGGGATTTGGCTTTAGTCATTGTGCCTTTTAATTTCTGTTTAACTAACCTCCTCATTTTTGTGTAATTCCCCTTTTTGAAATTAAATGCCAGAGTGCTGGATTTTTGCCAGTTATGGTTATCTCCTGGACCTGATCCTGCGCACCACTCAGGACTAAATCAAGAATTGCCTTTCCCCTTGTGGGTTCCTGTACCAGCTGCTCCAAAAAGCAGTCATTTAAGCCATTGAGAAATTTTCTCTCTGCTTCTCTTCCTGAGGTGACATGTATCCAGTCAATATGGGGATAATTAAAATCCCCCATTATTATAGAGTTCTTTATTTTGGTAGCCTCTCTAATCTCCCTCAGCATTTCAATGTCAGTATTGCAAACCAGTAGGTATGAAACAAAAAAAGTTTAAAACGTGTTTCCAATAAGTGAAAATTAATGATGCCCATATACCTAAGCTTCTCCAATGAAACAAAAGGAAAAACTATGTAGCACTTTAAAGACTAACAAGATAGTTTAATAGGTGATGAGCTTTCGTGGACCAGACCCACTTCCTCAGATCATATTCTGGAAGAGAACTGGCATGACCATATATACCAAAGGAATACAATGAAAAAAGTGAACACATTATTAAACTGACAAATCCGATTTAGTACAGAAGGTGGGGTGAGGGAGAGGGAGGCAGGAAATAGCTATTTATGAGTCAATGAATGGCTAATCAGGGGTGATAAGTAGGGAAGCTATCTTTGTAATGGTTAAGGTAATTAGCATCTTTGTTAAGGCCCATTCCTAAAGTATCAAATTTAAGCATGAAAAAGTTCTGAAGTTTCCCTTTGTGGTCTGGTGTTAAAGTCTCTTTGAAGTAAGATGCATATAGTAAGGTCGTTAAGACTATGTCCAGGTAGGTTGAAATGAAAAGCAACTGGTTTTTCCTTGTGAAGATGTCTGATATCTGATTTGTGGGCATTA
The DNA here is from genome assembly GCA_030068395.1 of Apalone spinifera. Lineage (NCBI taxonomy): Eukaryota > Metazoa > Chordata > Testudines > Trionychidae > Apalone > Apalone spinifera. The sequence goes on along the minus strand of JANRFK010000867.1, from coordinate 8,204,696 downwards.
ATTCTTTGGTGAAGTGTCTGAGAAGTGTGTCCAATATACATAGCAGAAGGACACTGTTGGCACATGATGGCATAAATTATATTTCTGGATGAACAGGAATATGTGTTCTTGATCATATAACTGACACGGTTAGGTCCAGTGATGGTGTCACCAGAGTAAACATGTGGACAAAGTTGGCAATGGGGTTTGTTGCAAGGGAAAGTTCCAGGGTTGGTATTAATGTGGTATGTCCTGTGGTTGTTGGTAAGAAATAATGGGTCTGTCTCCCAGAGCCTCTCTGGGTGTAGTATCTTGTTCCAGTATAGGTTGTAGGTTTTTGATAATGCGTTGGAGGGGTTTAAGTTGCCATGTTGGGCCTATACTAGGAATGTAAAGGGTTAACTGGTTGCCTGGTGAGCATTCACCTTTTCGGAATGCTTACTGGGGGTAACCAGTTAACTCCCCGCCCAGTGGAGCAGTGGGCTCAGCCCAGGCTGGCTGGAGCAGCACCTTGGGTCTGGGGTGGGGTGGAGTTGCTATGTTGCCTGGGCCTGCTGTGAGCAACTGCTTCAATGCCACCCGCCCCACCACGGCAAACTGATTCACCAGTTAACCATATATTTTAACAGGTTAACATTTTAAACGGAATTTTACATCTCTATCCCATACTCAGGCTTTCCAGTATTTTAGCTGCATCCCAATGCATGGACTAATTGACACTTGCTACCCAGAGTCACTTAACTTGTCTTTTGCTACTAAAGTCATAGGGTCTGTTTTAGCAAAATGGATACACCATTCTTTGGTATTATTGAATCTATTCATATGGTAACACATCAGTGACGTGGTCAATGTATGTATTTATGGTTATATATTAGATAAAAAAAATCTCTCGTGTGAAATAGGGAACTCGTAACATTGCAGTAAAGTCATAATTTGTTCTCCTGATCTAAAATCTAGTTCTTCCAGATCTTCAAAAAAGAAACTGCAGAGAAGATAGATATGTTTCTTGCTAATATCTTACCTATTCTTTTTAATAGAATAAAGCAGATTAATCTAAGGAACTATGTAAACAATCAAATTTGGACTGTCTAAACTATTGGAATCCTTAAATCTTATGATTCCAAAAGAAAAAGAAAATTTGGTAAGAGCACACACCAAACACGGTAATATGATCATGTCCGTGTCCACTGCTTTTGAACTCTGCTCTTCCAATTTCAAACGCTTGCTGGGCTGCCATTTCTGGGCTAATGTTCGGATCTTTTCATCTGTCGTAATCACATCTCCATCAAACCTTAAAAAGGGACAAATATTGCAATCAATGAACTTAAAAAAAATACATTTGCATTTAAAGCTTTCCTGACTTGCACTCAGAAGGCTGTTATCCAACTTCTGCCTTACACGTTTGTGAGGTCAGATCAACTAACATTCTCATTTGATCTTATTAACTGAAAAATATGTTCAAGTCTTGCAACTTGATTTTTTAAGCAGCAGATGGTACTAGAAGCGGCTCTCAGTGCCAGTAAGTAAGTAAGTCTATGCTCATCTCTCTTCCTCACTTAGGATGACATTTGAGAAATACTGGTATCTGACTTTCCATCCATAAAAGCAATTTCTTCTACAGAAAGATACTGTGAGTAAAGTTAGCCAAAGGAACATACGACATACTTCAAAAATCCTAGCTTCTGTCCTCACATCTGCAGTTCCAAATTTAACAGGAATCAATTTTCCAGTTACATTTTAAGTAGTACTACAAAGCAGTTCCATATCTTTTTCCATATAGCAGTTCCTGTTTAGCTCCCCAGTAACAGAATACAAATTACCTTCTATATTCAATGATTGTTTTTCTGCTGGATTCAGTATCTCCCTTACCTCTTTTGAACTTCCAGGAAGAAAGAATCTGTTCTTTTCATCTGCAACTCATACATGGCACGAAGAATATGCAAAGGTGCATTGAGTGCATCATGCGTCATCTGAAACAAAACTTAAGTAAGGCTAGGCAAGGAAAGGTTAATTTCAATTGGGGTTATCTACACATACATTTTCCTGTTCAGCATATAAATAAATACATTTCATAATCTCTACAGCTATAACTTACTAAAAACCTTAGTAATATTTATTATTGAAGCTCACATATACAATTATATTTAATCTAGGCAATAATACAGTCAGTTATTAATAACTAAAAAAGTTTAAAAAATTAAAGACCAACATATGGAAACAATTTTGTGTCACACACAAAAAAAGGGGGAGGGGGGAACCGTACCAAGAAGCATATTTTGGTTGCTTCATCCAAGCCCTCTAGAGGATCAAGTTTGCTCTGATCCAGGTCAATGGGGCTGACAGACTGGTCCACATCCTGATCTCTGTCCCTTTCCTCTAATTCTGTATCCTCATGTTCAGCCAGGGAGCTGATCTCCTTCTTTGAGGAGTACAGCATTATTGACAAAATCTGTATGGAAAAAAGCAATATATGGTATAATACCTGTAGCTATTATTAGTATATGTACAACTGGTACTTGTAAGAACATTATAAAAACTTGGACTGAATTATTAACACAGGCTTTTCTAAAGATGAACAGCACTCAAACAGCATTTCCCATTCCTTAAATACTTTTAAATGCATTTTATAGTCTTCTATGAAGACATCTAAAATAATTACTCATACATTTAAAACAACTGGGAACAAATTATTTCTTCAACAATTTGAGTTTGTTAATATTCAAGTAATCCAATATAGGAACATCATATGATTAGCTGCAATTATCATCCACAGACAAAATGGTGGTTTTTTAGCCATAGTCCCTTTCCTGAAAAACAAATAAGTTGCATATTTGGCTCCAATATGCATAGTAACAATAACACACCGCCTTGGTCTTGCCAATTTCTACCAGTTGTAAGCATCTAGGCTAGTACAGAAACTAAGAAAAACTTCATAGAGCCACTATGGTCAGCTACCATAACGTAGAAAATCGCATTGCCAATTCTCCCTGCAATAACAGATGTTCAAAAGAAAAAAAAACAAAAATAAAACCACAAGACAAAAACCAATGTGTCCAGCCATACGTTAGACGTCCCACCAGTTACACTATTGTAATGATTCATGTATATACTTACGTGCTGCATACAGCATCACCATCTAATAGGTACTAGGGATGTTAAATATCGGTTAATTGAATAGTCGAGTAACCTCATGAATTCTTATTGGTTAGTTGACTATTCTATAGTCCCCAGAGGTGGGTCCAGCAGCCAGTGAGCTCCAGCCCCACTCCCGAGGAGCCCCTTGCCACTCCAGGCTGCTGCCTATCAGAGACAGCAGCAGGGGTGCCAAGTGGGAGCTGGCCCACGAGGGGAGCCAGTTTAAAAACTAGCCTCCCTCAGGGACCGGCTGCCTGTCACCTTGTGTTGCTGCCTCTGGATAAAAAGTCAGTAGCACGGGGTGGCAGCAACCCCTGTCCGGGGGGGGGACGACGACGGAGGGTCTGGGCTCCTAGACCCGCTATGAGCTGAAATTAAGTCAGGCTGCCTGCCTGCCGGCTCGTAATATACTTTAAATGCAGAGCCACAGCAGGGGTCGGTCCCAGACCCATCGCAAGCCAGGACTGAGCCAGGCTGCTGGCCTGCCTGCTGAAAAATTTACTGGTACGTGTGTGTGTGTGTGTGGGGGGGGGGGGGAAATGCGTGTAGTCTATAGCATTAACTTATAAGCTTTTGCTTATCGGTTAATCGACTACACTATTACATCCCTATCAGGTACCCTGGAGAGCTACTGATTGATTTCATTGAAAAATAGCAAGACGACTTTGGATCCTACCCCCATTAAGCCTCTTGAAAAATCCTAGATTAAATCAATTCAACTAGGGATGGCAGGTTTGCAGAAATGTTGGTGGTGCCCAGAACTCACACTGTTCCCCCACTCAAACTCCCTTCCCCTTCCAAGGCTGCAGGAGGGTTGTGGACTCTTGGAGGTAGTTTGGGTACTGGGTGAAGACTCTGGGCTGGGTCAAGAGACTGGAGTGCAGGAGGAGGTGCAGTCCCTGAGAGGGAGTTTGCTGCAAGAGAGGATAAGGAGTTGGGCTGTGGGAAGGGGCCTGGGATGCAGGCTCTGGCACCCCGCACCAGTGACAACTCCTAGGTCAAGGAGTAAAGGAGGTTTCAGCATGCTGCTACTTACATGCACCACTCCCAAAGCTTCCCATTGGCTGCAGAGGTGTTCAGGATAGGGCCTGAGCATGGACACACACCCTGCCCTCCGGACGCCCCAGGGCTGTAGGGACGTTCCAGAAGCCACTCTAGCCTTGCAGTACTGCTGGTGGTGGTGGCATGGTGCCCTGGGCAGTTTTAAATCACCTGGGGGTGGCAGGTAGAGCCATGGGAAAAGACCCAGCTCCAAACTTTGATGGAGTCAGGCCCTGGGCCAGGAATATTCCTGGTGCCTGGGCACCATGGACCAATAAAACTTGTGCTGGGAAAAAAGGAATTTAACATGCAGTGAAAATGCAATATCTGGAGCTTTTATGCAATGGCTACTCTGATTTTTCACAAAACGTTACTTATTCTCTTACCTCCAAGTCTCTGAGAAGCCACGTCTTACTGAAACCAGTCCCTTTGCTGCACTTCTTCACCAGCAGTTTAAGTAAGCCCGAGTGAAGAAATGCTGCTTGAGTCTCCTCAAAACCATGAGTCTGTCAAAGAGAAAAAAGTTACTGTGGGAGGTACCTGACAATACACAATTCCCACCAAGCAGAACCTTCCTTATGAGAAAAGTAAAAGTGTATTTTTTTAAATATTCCAGCAAAATTATCATGATTCTCACTACTCACAATGAGATGTGTAATAGCACTACCTTCTCACTGCTATTAGTAAACACTAATTTTACTGTGCACAATGACAGAGGCCAGATGAACTCATTCAAATATGATTATTTTCCCCCTCAGTTCTTAGAAATTACCTCCTCCCCTCATATTTACTTAAGCATCCTCACAGTCAGATTTACCACAGAGGAAGATGGATCAAACACATGCCAACAATATTCCTGAAACTACTCTTCTGAGCTGTGCTCAGCCTCTATGTGCAGAGAATGCAAGAGGTCAGGTCTGACAAGTGACCTTGACTATTATTTATATTATGGTGATGCCTAGAACCACTCAAGGATCAGGTTCATCCAGTGTTCCCTCTAAACTGGGTGGCAGCACAGCTTCACAAGTGATTTATCAGCTCTGAGCACAGAACCCTGAACCTGACTGGGTGGAGCTGATGAATCACCTGTGAAGCTTTGCTGCCCTACAGCTTAGAGAGAACACTGATCAGGTCCCATTATGTGAGGTGCTTCACACATGAGTGTCCCTGATCCAGAGAGCTCATGGTCCTCACTTCAAACTTTTATGTAGCTGGTCGCTGTCACTGTCAGTCACACACACTCACACACACCCTCACCTTAAGTGTTCTGTACAATCCTTTAAGAGCAAGAGACAAGACCCAGGTGGCTTCCACTGCTTCTGAATAGCTGCTGTCCAAGCTGGTCTGCAAAAGGTGGCTGGTTATAAAAGCAAAATGCTGGAGATACCGTCTCAGTTGGGTTTGGGATTCAGCGCTTTCTTTTTCATATTTCTGAACCAACTGGTAGTCTTTTACTAGAAGAAAAAACCCAGTAATGTTAGAATTTTCTCTAGGCTCAGTATCCTTTGTATTATTGTAGTGTCTGGGGGCCCCAGTCATGGATCAGGGTCCTATAGTGCCAAGTTGTACAAAAACACAATATAAAAACCTAAGGCAGTACCTGCCCCCCAAGGAATTTATAATCTAAAGTATGAGACAAAAATGCAACATGTGGCTGGACAAAAACCAGCAAGGGAGACAACAAAGATCAGTAGAATAGCCTGTTGTCTAAGTACATTCGCAACCCAACTGATGTCAAGCTTCTTTTAATAGACATTGCAGCAAAACAGAGAAGCTGGCAAGTCCTCTCCTAGCATTATATAGATAACTATAAACAGTCAATAATTAATGTGGTAGTTACATTCCAAGAAAGCAGAATCACATTTAAAACTGGGATAAGCTACTTGCTTGTATCATTGATTCTTTCATGAGGGCACAATTTTGCTATTGCAATACATTTTCCTCATTTTTGTTGAAGTGTATTGCTAAAACATTCTCTCTTCCCCATAACTTTGAGGTAGATGCAAGATACTTTGGAAATTATGTAATATTAGAAAAATAGGACTTTTCTGACTACATAGCCTCTTGCTTTGCAGTGGGACACAAATTGAGTCACATGTCCTTTTATTGGCCCTCAGCATTTCACCCTTTTCTTTTTAATTTTCAGACTGCAACTGCTAGTAGGTAGTTATATCATATAGCCATTAGGATATTTAAGGATTCATTTCTGGGCAGAGAGTGAACACATATTTATGCTGTGTATGCTCTTTTGAGTGGCAAGGTAAAGAATATGCAGGAGGAGCAAATATTTTTAAATGTGCAATTACTTAAAACCTTTTAAACACTCACAAATAAAAGGACAAGACAGCAAAAATCAAACTGTCATGTTAACCTCATAAAGAAGTACTGTTTTGTGTGGTCTGTACACTAACAAAACAATAAAAGAAATGTTATATTCTGTGCACATTTATAAAAGCAATAATTCTTGTACCAGGTGATATTATATCAGAGTTTAACAGAAACTTAAAAAAACAGATCTGATTTATGGGGAGAAATCAGATCTATTTTCTCTATAGACCCCAAAGTTCAAAGCTCTGTATAAAATTATTTAATACAACTTTAGGCTTTGGAAACTCATAAGAGATATTGTAAGGAATATCATACAATTCTTAGATATAAGAATGTCAAGGTACCCGTTTTCCTTTTCCGGGTTTTGATGTCTACGACAACTGCCCTGCTTTTCTCAGTGAAGTGCTTTAGGATGATAACATTATGAGGCTCATTGGCATTATCCATGTACACTGAGCGAGTTCCCATGCACAGCACCTGCATTAGCAAAATAAAGTTAGACAGAGAACTTCAGTTATCAGTATAACAACTTTATGTTAAATACTTGGTTGTATTTTGTTTATATTTGATATCAAAATTATTTAATTAGTCATTCCAATATTTGTTGGTATTTAGAGATATGCAATATATTTTTGCAACAAAATACCTCAGGTGCATATTAACTATATTCCAGAGACACATTAAAAACACCAATACAGAGGAAAATAGCTTGCGTTATATTGCTATAAAAGCCCTTTTTTTAATGTTCAATTAGGGATGTCAACAAGTAGTTGACTATACGATTAACCAACAAACCTAGGCTTATTGGTTAGTCTGGTTGATTACTTGCATCCTCCCCACCCCCCACTGCCTCTATCAGCCAGCTCCCCCCAGCACTGGCTCCGTGGTGCTTCCTGCTCTCCTGCCAGCAGCAGCAAGGGTAGGAGGGAAGAGTCAGGGGACGCTGACACAAAGCAGCAGACAGAGGCTGGTCCCCAGCAGCCCCTGTCCATGAGGGGCTCTGCCATGAACAGAGGATGCTTCATGTCAGCCTCCCCTACCCCACTCCACCCAACATCAGCTTCTGTCTGCAGGGAGCTCAGACCCCTATGGACAGGGTGAGGTGGCAGGCAGCCAGGGGTGAGGTGGCAGGCAGCGTGAGGTGGCAGGCAGCCAGGGAGCTAGTTTTAAACTGATTTCTCTTGCAGACCAGCTCCTGCAGACACAGGCAGCAGCACAGGGTAGCTGGGGGCTCCTCAAGAGTGGAGCCCAGATCTCATTGGCTGCTGGCCCCACCCTCAGGGACTATCTAAGAGTCATGTAACACCAAAGATTTCATGCAATGACATGACGATTCAATTAACTGATATCTAATATCTCTATGTTCGGTGTTAAGTTAGTCCAATTTCAAGTTGCCCACAATTAAATGTATCCAAGCAAAAACCAGAGCTATGTAATGATATTGTTTCCCATTAGACAAAAGATTACAACCAACGATAGACACAAAAAATGGACTTCTCAGGATGGGGCTTTGAGTTCTGTGGCATTACATTTATGGCATTAAAATGTAGCTTTGAATGTTGAATATATTTTGTAATTATAACAAATCATTATGCATTTATCAGCATTCCAATTACCTCTGGAAATCCAACAAGTACCAATAAGGTGAAAATGTTGGTATGTTTTAACTGGAAGGGCAGCTGCTTAATACAATGGTCTGTGAAAGCTGCAATCACACTATGCCACTGTGTAGAAGCGTTCAAAGCTCGAAGAATATCTGCCATGGAGCATGACCAGTCCAGACCTACACGGCTAGGAAACAAAGTTAGATTGTGTTAGGCAGCTTGAGTGCAGACTTATGCAGCTATTCTCCCTCAAACACCAAAAACACTATTATGTTATTTCCATGGTTTTTCACAGCACTACTTGAGCCTTTGAATTCAAAAGATATATAAATGCCATTAATTCTATTCATTAAAGCATTTTTTAAAAATGGAGAACATATAAAAATACTTAGTTTAGGACTGGGAATTTTCTTTCCTTCCTTTGCTTCTTCTTGCACATGAATAAGACAAGCTTGGGGGAGCGGTCTTATTAAATAATCAGACAATTAAGTCTACATTTTGATATAGCTGGGTGCCAAAGTATCTTTACATAAGGCACAGGACTGTATATTTCCTTGATTGATTAATCGCTCCCTCAGACCAGTACAAGTACACAACAGCCGGTAGGACCACGCATGTTCCAGGACCAGAGTCCCAGTGGAGGGCTGGTGCCTAAGAGCCCTGCATGCCGGCAGGGCAGCAAAAGCTTGGTGCATAGAGGTAAATGACTAGATAGATTGAAATCTTTATGGTAACATGAGACTGGAAGTTGGCAGATTTCTTGATGTACAGTTTGTTCTGGAATCATATCTGGTATTCTGTTTGTGGCTGTATTGATATTCAAAAAGTATATTTTAACGCTTTGCTAAAATGAAATGGATTCCGCTAATCAGAGAATCTGGCCTGAAAACAGAACAGTGAAGGATGCGGGCTGCCTGGCAAGGGGCCAGCGGTGGGAGCTAGTCAGGAGGCTGGCGGCTGGGCCAAGGCTGGAGAAAACAGTGGCAGGGGAGCCAGAAATGACTTCCCCTAGTCCAGCAAAATACCTCATTCTGGACCAGTCAGGTCCTGAGGGTGCTGGAGTAGAGAGGCCTAACCTGTAGATTATCTATGTATTCTGTCTTTATATTCTGCATCCTTGTCTTAATAGTTTATGAACTCTTCCAATCCCTCTTCCCCAGTAAAAATAATGGAATAATAATTAATCCAATATTTAATAAAGGATGCTATTTACCTTCAAGTTCCTCAAGTGTTCTACCTCAAAGTACTGAAGAACGTACCTTCAAAGCTTTACTATCTCTTCCTGAATGAAAGACTTTTCTACTTTTCTAGAATCCTTTACAAAGACAACTCCTTCTATCCTCCACTATAAGCACTGCCTCCCCATTTGGTTCTTTCCAGCTTGTCCCTCTATTTTTTCCTGGACTGAGGAACATATTGGAATTAGGAGGAGGAGGAGGAGAAGGAGAAGGAGACAGGTCACACCAAGAGTACAGGAGTGAGGACTGGCCCTTGTTTTTCTCTAAGCCCCAAAATCCTACCTCTTCCACAACTGTGTCCTATATTAGCCCCTTGAAAATTATCCAGCTCCCAGTTGATTGCAACATAGGATGTGACCCTAAGAGATGTTGACTTCACTGGGAGCCCTGGCTAATAGACACTTTTCTGGACAGGGCTCCAAAATTAACCCAAATCACTCTTCCCCCTCCTCCTGCGGTGCATATAAATCAAGACTTATTTTTAGAGATGAACATTAAAAAAGCACCTGTTTAAGCATACTGCTCCCAAACTGAACAAAAGATGAGTAGTCTTCCAGCCTTCTGGCACTGTAGATCCATCTCCACCCGCAAACAAGTTATGTTTGGCTGAAAGGACTTTTGTCACTGCAGCATCGACTTCTACGGGCATAAGTCTCAAAATTAACTGGCCCAGAAGACCCAGGGTTAAATGATAGGTTTCATTTAAATGGCCAGCATTGGCAATTACAACCTGAAACATCAATGGAAGGATCTGTTCCAGGTTAATCAATGACATTGTGCAGCCCTGTGAATAAGAAAAAAATCTCATTAAAACAGTAAACATAGCAAAACCTTTAGTCATAGTTGTAAAATATAAAATGTATCTGCTCAAATTCACATTCAGTTACTCAATGTTCAGAAATCTTCACCTTTTGGGCTGAAATTTCCAAGCCTTGTATCTACATAAAGGAAGAAAATTTGAGGGAAAGTTCTTCAGCCATGCAAGAGAGAGGAAAGAAAACAAATTAATCAATCCTGAACTTTTGGTATGTAGAAGTGAACTCTGGCATGGAAATAGCTCTGGTTGAGAAGATACTTCCATTGTTAAAAAGAAAAAAAAATGCCCATGATTTGAGAGTTAAGCACGTATAAAAGTTAAATTGGATCCAGGCAGTGAATTTGTTTCTAGCTAAAAACTTACCAACTACACACGCAGAAAATAATATAGAAACAAATGAACTGCACATTGATAAACCTTCCCACTGATGCAAATCCATAAGGATAATCAGAACTGGGGGAAAGGGCTTCTCAGGCCATTGCAAAATGTTGAGGGGATAGGGAAAGAACAAGTGGCCTCTCTCAAACTGCTTTCAATTATATTTGTTTTATATTAAAATATTTTTTCCATAAAATTAGATGGGGGAAAACAAGGAAGGGAATTTACTCTGTGGTAAAACCTGGTGCATAAACCCAGAGCAAAATCTATTAACACAAAGTTGGGCAGTTTTAAGCTTCAGCCAACATTTTAAAACAAAAATTGCTGATGATTGGTGGCCAATTAATAATGTAACAAAAAGCAAAAATTTTAACTTTAGCATTTTGATACAAACTAGCAAAAAAGAGGCACTAAAGTTATTTCAGCTTGAATTTTCCCCATTATTGTAATCAGTGCATTTCACAAACTGATGGAGGGGGGATTGTAATTCATTCTTACAGATTTGAAAGGTGGTAACATAGCTGCTAGCAAACCCAGAATCCTCTTCTGAGAGCATTCAGCAAAGACTTGCTCCTGGCTAGGCATTAGAACTTTCTCTGCTTGCTTTTGGGATGAATCCTCTGAATTTTCAGCACCTGTGTTTTAAACAAAGTTTAAAAACAGTAAAACTGTTCAATATAAGTGAAAATGTAATATTTGAAATCTGAAATATTAAATATAAATAGACACACTCAATGGGCTTATCTACACAGTGCATTAGTACCTGACATGTTAGAGTGGTCTAGAATTTACATCTTGTTCTTGGGCACTAAGGCTTTGCCTACACTGCGAGTTTTTGCCGCAGAAAATATGCTAATGAGGGACTCATTAGCATGAGTCACGATATGTTTACAATATTTTCTGCCGTTCCTTTTTGCGCAAGGAGGTTTTGCGGAAAAAGCAGTGTAGCAGCTTCCGTTTTGCACAAGATCCTTATGCCTCCGATAGGCATAGGGATCTTGCGCAAAAACCCTGTAGCAGAAGTGGCTACACTGCTTCTTTTTGCGCAAAAACCTCTTACACAAAAAAAAGGCAGAAAATATGCTAATGATATCGCAACTCATGCTAATGAGTAATGAGTCCCTCATTACCGTATTTTCTGCCGCAAAAGCTCGCAGTGTAGACAAAGCCTAACTGGCCCTGCTGGCAGGCACTAAAAGTTTCCTACTGTGCATGAACATAGTTTTGTTCCAAACAATGCTACATTAACATATCTTTATGACAAGCTCTATATCTGATAAGATGTCTTAGAGACAGACTATTCAAAATAACCTTGTTCTGATTAGTATCTTCTCCTCCAACTTTATCAACCTTATTTTGGATTACTAGAATTAGAACTACTGCTGCAAATACAATCTGAATGGGTGGAATGCTGGCTTTTATAAATACTGCAAGAAGCATTTAACTTCCAAGTTAAGTGTTCTTAAGAATACTGACTGCTAAAACTATGACATTTGAAAAGAGTGGGTAAGAATAGATGGAAAAAGAGACACTAAATCAAAAGCTCTTGTTTTAAACCATGGGATGAGATGAAACCGGATGTTTTGAAGTATTTTTAAATATTCTCCATGTGCTTCAGCTTCCCACTATACTGTGTACTGCTAAACTGCTTTCAGGGCAGATCTAAGAGACACAGGAGAACGATAGATATGCCTGTGTCCTAGCTATTTGAGTGGACTGAATGGCTCACTAGAAGGATTTATGAAGGCCAATCCATATCAGTGGAAAACCCGAAACGATAATGGAAAGCTCCCATCACCACAGCATTTAGCAGCCAGCAATCAATAACCCAGAGGAAGGGGCTTTCCTTGACTTCTCAGCAGAGTGTGTGAATTCCTAATGGCCCTGCCTGGAGAACAAAGGACAGAGGTGACCAGCAGGGAAAAAAGAGTTGGTTTCTGGAGAAGGCTGGCTGCTCTCCCCTGGGACTGACTCAGAAGACATGAGACACACAGAGCCTGACATGGAGTTCAGCTTTACCCTTTATTTCTCTATGCTAAAGACTCCCAGTGCTGTATTTCAGTTAACTAATAAGTTTTACTCTGATTTGAAAATGTTATATTCCTAAACTGTGTACAAGTGTATACAGGAGTCTACAGTATCTCAGTGGGACTTACTGGACAGAGCTCACAGTATATGAAGTCATTTCATTCCACAGCTGCCCCTCATTTCCTTTTCACTAATGCAAAGATCTCTACAGAAATCCAAAAGGAGTGAGAAATGGATATGCAGAGGTAGTTGTAATTACAGGATTCCTGTTAAGTCACTTTTTCTCTCTCCTTTGAGAACTGCCTCTACATCTCTCCACTTTAAGAAACACTTTCTAGTTTTGGGTGTAAAAACAAAACTCTGACATCATGAAAACATTGGCTTGTAATGAAATTGTTCATTTCTTGTGAGTATAGTCACACATGGATAACACTGTGCACAGGACCTTAAATCTTGTTTAAATATATTTAAAGCTACATCTAAATGAATTGTATTATGTAGAAGTGCCTTTAAGCCATTATTTCATATTACACTGACCACAGTTCAGTTTTAAAAAAAATATAAGCTGTACTTTCTAGTCAGGGAGCCAACTGCCATCCTACATGTAACCACTGAAATTTTCAGCAATTACACAGTCACTTAACTACATGTATTTTAACACCCCTACTGTAAGTTGGATGAAATTGTAGCTCCTACCTGGAAGACATAATGATATGCTATCATCTGCAGAATTAAGAGCCAATATCTCTGAATCCTGTCTCAAAATATCTTTCTTTGTTAAATGAGCATTAGAAAGATTGCTTTGGCTTTCTTCTTTTTCTTGTTTATTTATAGAAGACTGAATTTCATCAAAAACATCATCTCCTTTCCCCTAAAACACAACAAAACAAACGTACCAAGAGATTAAAGAACAATTTAATTCACTGAGTTAATGTCATGGAGAGAAACTGAGTGAATATTTTCAAATGGTTAAAGATATAACATAAGAACATAACATAAGAACGGTCGTACTGGGTCAGACCAAAGGTCCATCTAGCCCAG
>JANRFK010000867.1:8140676-8191007 GCA_030068395.1 Apalone spinifera | reverse complement strand
TCCTATTTGCCTTCTTGACCGCTGCTGCACACTGTGTGGAAGTTTTCAGAGAACCGTCTACGATAACGCCAAGATCTCTTTCCTGGGATTTGTCGTAGCCAAATTACCCCCATCATACTGTATGTATAGTTGGGGTTATTTTTCCCAATGTGCATTACTTTACACTTATCCACATTAAATTTCATTTGCCATTTTGTTGTCCAATCACTCAGTTTGGTGAGATCTTCTTGGAGTCCCTCACAGTCTGCTTCTGTCTTGACTATCCTAAACAGTTTGGTATCATCCGCAAACTTGACCACCTCACTGCTTACCCCTTTCTCCAGATCATTTATGAATAAGGTGAACAGGACTGACCTTTGGGGGACACCAGTAGTTACCCCTTTCCATTCTGAAAATTTACCATTTATTCCTACCCTTTGTTTCCTGTCTTTTAACCAGTTCTCAATCCAAGAAAGGACCTTCCCTCTTATCCCATGGCCATGTAATTTACACAAGAGCCTTTGGTGAGGGACTTTGTTAAAGGGTTTCTGGAAATCTAAGTATACTATATCTACTGGATCCCCCTTGTCCGCATGTTTGTTAACCCCTCCAAAGAACTCTAATAGATTAGTAAGACAGGATTTCCCTTTATAGAAACCATGTGACTTTTGTCCAACAAATTATGTTCTTCTACATGCTTCACAATTTTATTTATATATAAAATAAATAAATGGATATATTTCATACTACATTCAAGCCTTAAGTTTCAATATACAAAGTGAAAATTATACATTTTTTCCTGGGTCACCCCCATAAAGATTACCTTGCGTGGAAAGCTATTTGGCCTATGAAATCAAACTGCAACAGAAATTACCAATGAAAGCTAACACCCTAATAAATCTGTTTGTCTCTAAAGTGCCACAGGACTCCTGTTTTTGCAACAAAATTGTAAGGCTAGAGAGGGGAACTATTTCCCTGCATCTACAAAAACTAATTTAGGTGTACACAGCCCATTCAGAGGGGAACTGTTAGTTTGTCCTGCTCTCACAGTTGTGAGGAATCAAAGTCACCTTCAAAAAAGTGAGGTGACCCAGTGATGGAGGTATAACATGCTCACCCTATCTCTGTTGAGGATAATACAAAAAATGGGCATCAACTTAATTGTATTTTGGAATTTTATAAAGAATCAGTACTTACATTGCAGTGCACAAAAGAGCTAGACCTTGGCTTTTTATTACTTCCCTTGATTACTTTATCCTTGGCATAGACCTCTGTAGTGCCACCTACTGGAGGGCTGACAGAAGCGGTCTCATTCTCAGAGAAAGTTTCACCTTCTGGCAACATGCAGAGGAGAGCTAAAGCTTTCAAAGCTGATTAGAAAAGATTACAAAGTCCATGTAAAGATTGGATAGTAAGACATGAACCTGTTTACAACCAAAAAAATGAATAGCAGTCTACTGACAAGGAATTGCAAATCTCTCTAGGGATGTCAATTACTAGCTTACTATCCGATAAGCAAATGTTTATTGGATAGTTGACACACTAGTCGACTAGTTGCTTCTACCCCCCCTTGCTGCCTCTAGCAGAAAGAGGCAGCGGGGGGTGGGGGAGAAGGGATGCTTCAAAGTGGCAGCACCAAGTGCAGCCTGGGGCCAGACCCTGGGGTCCACGTTACGCTCCCACTTTGAAACACTGCATGCAGCCTGGAGCCAGGTAGGGAGTCCCCAGTTGGCCCCAAACTCCCTGCAGCGCTGCTGCTTAGAAATCATGTGGGAAGCCCAGGGCCAGCAGAAGACTGCTTGAGTCCCCCTCTGGTCCTATGTTCCCTGCAGCACTTTTGACTTTGAAGTGTAGCAACAGCCCTGGGTCTGTTGCTACAATTAAAAGTCGGAGGCACCTTTATCGACTAATGGAATTAATTACCCAAATAATCTAAACTCAACATCCCTAAATCTCTCGTCAATGTTTTACTCTCAAATCTCAATACTGAGCTAAATTTGTCCAGTATTTTGCACCATGTTAATTATATTCTTTCATTAGAAAATGGAACACATTTCTTGTTGCATTATCCAGTGGAGGCAGGATTTTCTATAATAGAGGGACATCAGGATAAAATTTAAAAAGAAAACAAATCTCTTAAGTACCAGCACTGCAGGTTTTTTACACTGAATGACTTCTAAGTATTTAATTTACTTTTCATCCTATAGGTACTTTAAATATTTGAACTTGCAAATTGCTGTACATTAACCAATAACCAAAGGCAGTGTGGAAACTGGTATAAGATTATGATACTTGTTTTGCTGATAACAGTATTCAGCAACACGGTAGTTGCTAGCAAGATACCCAGATATGGTAATCTATATAAAAAATTCTAGGATTGTTACTCTGAAGTGACCAGAACCACCTACAAACATGGCTGAGAGCTTAGAATATCACCAGGATCATTCATCACTGGTATTTACACTCAGTTACCATCCAATTTAAGTTCTCAGCCATTTCCGCCCTTTTATACTTTATAAATTAGATCTGTCAGACAAAACAAGCTTTCTCCAGGTTTTAAAAAACAATTTTAAACTTTCAAACACACTTTACGAAGAGCCGTATTTTGCTACCCTATCACACTGAGCACAATCTTACTCTGCCAGAAGGTCTCAGTGAAGTCAATGGGGTTATTTCTGCAGCACATTATTTCACCTCATGAATAATATTAAAAGTATCTGGCAAATAAGTGCAGGTCAAGAAGCACTTTTTCCCCAAGTCATTTTTTCCTCTTTCAGGGCCCCTGTAAACAAGGTAACTGGATCCATATCAGAACCAGGAAGTGCAGCCATCTTTGTTCATCTTATGGCATATAATAGGGATACTGTGTCTTTTGGAACTGAAAATTTATGAGAAGTTGTCCCAGTATATTAATCTAATTTTCTTAAGCTCTCTGGTTTTCCATCACATGCTCCATTATCTCTGGGAATATTGTTACTCACTTGGAAAGCAGATATAAATCATTCACTGTACTACTGAATGCCAAGTAGCATCCCTCAAATATTAAGCTAGCTAGGCTTTTCTTTCCTTGGAAACCGCAAAGGGACTAAACAGAGGCTTTGCACTACGGACATTCTAACAACTATTATTTCAATAAATGGAGAATCTGGGTCACCTTTTCCATGCTGTGCTTTCATCAGGCAATCTCCAATGAGCTGTATACATTGATGTTGCAGAACTCTGGCATGACTGAGAATTTGCGAATCCAGTTTTTCCTCTACTTCATCTCCACTTGCCAAGTCTGCACAGTAGAGAGTCAAGGCAGCAAACAGGAGCCAAGAATAGTTGTGGATATAAGGCTGGATGAGTCTCTGTCGGTCACTGATTCGAATGGTCACCATTGGATATATTGTGATGCTATGAGTGGGAAGGTGACTGAAAGAAGGTATTTACAGGTTAGAACTCTAGTTTAAATGCAAGTTTTCTTTCTTAGAAAAAGAGGAAGAATAGAAAGCATGTTTCAAAATTCTGAACTGCAGATCCTTACGGAGGCAAAGTCTTAAGAGCTGTGTTGGGCTCAAAGAGCCGCTGACGATTTATACTAGTTGAAGATCTGCCCCTAGGACTCCAGTTCTATAAATCAAGTTTATATGAACAACTTTGGTAGCAATTTTGGAGTCATGGGAGTAACAACAACAAATAACCATATGCATAAGGAGATCTTATTGATCTTTTAATACTCCTGGGTGATAAATGCTTAGCCCTACAAGCTGTGAAAGATTTGTAACCAAATTACTTGGAAGTTTGGGGTAGGATATGGAGATTAAAAAAAAAAAAAAAACTTTTGCTGAACATTTGCTACTTTTCTCCTATAAACAACAATTAGATACTTTGGGGTCAGACACAGGCTCCCACGGAATGGCATTAGAGTGTCTGTAAGTGGTGCTAATTACTGTTCTTGCCCACAAGCTGGTGAGTATAGAATCAAATACCAATACCTGTCAGAGTACTTCTTTGCAGAATAACACCCATAGCAAAGATCAAAGTCATCACACACATTGCAGTTCATCCGGCGACCTATAATAACCCCTTGGCAATGATCACAGGCATATTCCATGTTAACCATTTCATGGTCATCCTCATGACCTTTAGGTTTAACTCCACCTATATAGAATTAAAAAAAGTTTGCATCTGCAATGACCTTTGGGTACAATATCTATATCTTCCTATTCTTTTCCATAATGTAGTGTAAACATATACTTGTTATTGTTATTAAATAGATCAGTACACATATTGATTAGAGAATTCGTTTTGTCCCTCTAAGCAGGTAGACCTACAAGCAGCCTTAGATTAAATCAATAGAAAACAACATCTGATTTATTAAGCTCTGGTCACCAAAGTTTTGCAAGCAGTGAGGGGAAAAAAATAGGGTCTAGGAATTATGAAGGTACACTGAAGATGTAGGGAGCAGTTATATTAATACCTTTATTCAAACTAAGGATGTTAGGTATCGATTAATTTACTAGTCGAGTAGTCCATGGAATTTCCATCGACTACTCAACTAGTCATTAAGGAAGGGCGCTTAAAGCACTCACTTCCTGCTCAGGCTGCAGCTGAGCACAACTCCCAGCTGCTACTCTGCACTCTTAAAGGGACAGAGCAGAGCTGGTGTGCAAAGATGCTGGTTCATTCTCTGGTCCCCTGCTGGGTTTCAGGACAACCTTCACACTGTCCCTCTGCATTTTTAAAAGGGACGCAGTAGCGGGCTTGTGCTGAGACAGACAAGTGGACAGGCTGCCACTGCTGAGTCCCTTTTGAAAATGCAGAGAGGCAGCATGAGGGTTGTCTTGAGACCCAATGGGGGACCAGAGAATGAGCCAGCATCTTTGCATGCCAGCTCCGCTCTGTCCCTTTAAGAGTGCAGGGGAGGGAAGTGATCGAATAGTCGATAGTGCTACCAGGTAAGTTCCTTCTTATCAGGTAGTCGACTATGCCGTCACATCCTTAATTCAAATCCAAGTTGATAGTGTCAAACTGGTAAATTGGGGTGGGGAACCTCAGGCCTGTGGTCTGGAGCACACATCTACTAACCTGGGTCCACTTAGGCTCTGGTGTGATAGGGGAATGTGAGGAGTGTCTTTCTCCTTCTCAGATGGGGGCCATGTGATTGAAGTTTGTTTGGGGTTCCCCCCCCATTTCACTTGTGTGTGACCCCCAACTGATTTTTCTGTGGGTCAGCAGCCCCCGACCCAAAAAAGGTTCCTCGCCCCAGTTTTAAATGAACTCTGGTTCAGCCATCTTCCTCTGTAATTGTGTGATTGTTTTCCAGGATACATTGAATATTGACACTGAAGGGGTTTAAGCTGGGGGCTTTAGCGATGACCTACACTGGTCATCACACCTATAGCCCCCAGCTTAAACCCCTCCAGCACATCATTGACAATCTACAACCTATCCTGGAAAACAATCCCTCACTCACAGACCTTGGGAGACAAGCCAATCCTTGCCTACAGACAAATGCCCCAACCTGAAACAAATATTTGCAAGCAATCACACCTCACATCACAGTCACACTTGCCCAGGAACATATCCCTGCAACAATGCCCATTGCCAACTCTGTCCACATATCTAGACATACACCACTATCACAGGATCTAACCACATCAGCCACAACATCCAGGGCTCCTACAACAGCACTTCCACTAACGAGATATATGCCATTAAGTGCTAGCAACAGGAATAGTAACACACAAACCAGTAGTGGAACTTTTTAACTTCTCTGGACATTCAGTCATGGATTTAAAAGTGGCCATTCTTCTACAAATAAATTTTACCACCCAGTTATAGAGGAAGACAGCTGAATCATCAAGGTCATTCACATCATTCTCTCTTTTCCAGCTCACCATGATCCTTCCATAGAATATAGTAATATGGTTGGCTCCATTAAAACTGATTTAGTTTATGCCAAAAGAAATCCACACTAACCAAAAGTGGTTACTTTTTTTCTTTTTTAGGAGACATATAAAAATAAAAGAAAGGAGAAATTTTATGCTCTAACTCCATGCCAAATTCAAGTTCAGGGGACACTGGCAAGTTTGAATCCTACAAGCACTTGTAGTCACTTCTCTAGTTCTACTTAGGTTAGTACGCCCATTAAAAAAAAAAGCACGATTCATACATACAGTATAAATTTAGGCAGGTGTTTCTCAGATTAGAAACAGGCAAAATTAGATGTGTTAAGATTTTAGGAAATTTCCAAAAGAAAAATCTTTCCCTTTGCACATTAGAAATTTCATAGAAAATTTCTAATCTGGAAAGACACTGTTTGGGCTCTAGAAGTATGTTCTGACAAGAACCTTACCTAGAAAGCAAGTTTTACATAGATCCATATCATTGCATTGCAAACAGCGGTAGCGATGCCATGGTGCAATCTCATCACAACCATCGCATGATATGTCCACATTCAACAGGTCACAGTAACGAGCAACAAACATATGCATCTGGAACAATAAATGGGCACAATTTACATGTTTAATCTTTCCTGGTTTCAAGAAAGCCCTTTTAAAAAAAACAAGAAGGAATGTTCCCTTCTGCAAGAAAGCATGAGGCGATATCTATATGTGCATTTCCAAGTTGATTTTCAAGGGCACAAAAGGGAATTTGGTGCCCAACTCATAGAAAGCTAGTTTAAGCTCGCTGCCTCTGTGCCTTTCAGAGATCTCCCTCCCCGCCCCCAAACAAGCAAGGAGCAAGAAAAAAAAGTCATGAGGTCACCTTTCTCTGCTTCTCTGGGTCAGCTTGGGCTATCTTTTCATACCAAGTCTCAAACATTATGTCCTGACATTCATCCATCCACTCAGAATTTTGCTTGTAGTCTGCAATTTCATCTTCTTCACTCCACTGACTAAAAAAAGCTCAAAATGAAATTTGCTTTCAAACAAGCTTCTTAATAATGCACATTGGAATAGCTTATTTTAAAAAATTAAATTCAGATAAAACCCACTAATAAGATAAGATCATGTGTGTCATCTAAAAACTAAAGCGCCACCACAATATTCTAGAGACCTTTGCCTATACAAAGAAAGTTTTAAAAACACATCATCTAGGAAATCCAAGCTCACAGAATTGCTGCTGGGTAATTATGACAGACTAAGAAAATAATGACTATTTCCAATTTAGAAGAATCTGGCCAAAGGCAAAGCGGCAAGGTTAAAATGAACACACACTGAGACATGCAGATTTGATGCTCATGACAGAAGAGTAAGAGGACCACACCTATCTTGCTGGTCACTTGCCAGTAGTGAGATGCTGCTTGGCAATAGTAAGTTTAAAAACAAATTTCTGCTAGTTCAGAATTTGTTAACTCTTTTTGAAAACTATACCTAGACATAAGCATTTAAGACATGGGACTCAGAAGCCTAAATATTATTAGATATTGAAAATGGGACAATTTTCAAATGTATCTATTCCTCATCTGAACTTCACTACTTGTTTCAGAGCTCATTCTTGAGGAAAAACAAACAAACAAACAAAAACCTGTATTAAAGCTTAGCTCTAAATTAAAATGATAGTCTTCCCAACTTACCAAATCACACTGTCATGAATACTTATGTTTTCTTGTGACATAGTCATAAGGAGAAGTGGTAACTGTATATCAACAAAGAAGGAAAGATCACTTGGTTCCCAGCTCATATCCAACAGGTGAAGGAGGGATGTTTGCACACATGATAAGGCAGGTAGCAATGATCTAAATAAATTGGGAAGACCGTGACAGCTTTAAACTGAAGTTGAAGCAGAATAATTTTGGGGAAAAAGATCAAAATATTTATGACTCAAGCCTTAAAAAAGTTAGTGTCTTAAATTACATCAACAGTAGAACTTTACTTTGCTAACCCACAGACTTTCAAAACTCCAGTACTTCTAACCAAAACGTTCATTGTCTCAGGCCTGGTCTACATTAATGTTTTGTTATTCTTGCCAAATATACTACCGTACGTTTACTAGTGTAGTGTACACTCTGCAGTACATCAGAGAGTCACAAATTAATTTATTTTGACAAATATAATGTAACACATTTTCTGAGTTTTATCCTTGTCTTTCCTAATTAGCAAAATTAAGTAAAAAGTGATTTTCTATATTACAGTAGCATCAAAAGGCCCCAATAATAATAGCCCATCCTGTCCCTAACAGAATTTCCACTCTGGTTTGATACAAGAAAAGAAGAGGAAAATAATAGGAGGGAAGGTGTGAGGGAGGGCAAAAGTAACCAAATAAGCATTCTATATTACATTGGTAGGCTATGTTCCATACCTGTCATTGATGCTGTTAAATCCCTTCATGGCATTGACCAAAAAGAGAACCAGCTGATAATAGGATTCTCTAATTTCTTTGTGTAGCTTAGCACCACAACCTTCCAAGTGTCCAAAATAACTAAAAATTAAAAAATTTAGCAGATGTAGAATCCACCACTTTACATTAACATAGCACATTTCTTTCAAACACAAGCAGCAATTTAATAAAAACCATCATGAATAAAGAAGACTTTAGCGCTAAAGAGATGGTAAAAAAAACTCTAGCTATGGGACAGTGCCAGAGAAAGTTGGTTTTACAACTAAGTATTTATCTGCAGACTAGCTAATACCTTAAATTACAAAGGGAAATCACAAAAGGGAAAAAAACCCATTAAGCAAGTATTGTTGACAGAACAAAAACTACTCTAACTCAGCTAACCTAACTCCAGTTTAAATTCTTATATAAGAAAAAATATGAAACTGATCTATATAGGCCACATTTTAAACTGAAATAAACAAAAAACTGAAGAGTGTGAATGTTTGAAGACTATTCTAAGTCTTATTTTCTGTTTGCGCTGTGACCCAATTAGATAACTGGGAACATTCTAAAAGATCCATGCTGTAGCTAAGCTGCTGGCTCCTGTTGGCATAAATAGAAATACTGTAACTAAATCTCAAGATTTCCACTTTGAAAATGTAAACGCTCAAGATGCACCATAGAAAGTTTGCACTTAAATCTCAGCACAATATTTGCACTTGCTCTAATATCTATATTCAAAAGGCCATCCCTTCTCATATTTTTTTCACCCTCAGCAATCAGTATTGAACCAGGGCATGCAGACATGTTATACAAAATAGCGTTAGCTGCAATTTTCTAAGATACTTACTTTGAGAAATCTTTCTGGCAGGCCAGAAGTTCCAAGAGAAAAAGTACAAAGGGTGGCTGGAAACAGTGTGGCTGCCCAAGAGATTCTAAACACTGGCGAACTGTCTTCAGCACTTCTAGTATATTTTGGGCTTGGGCTTTTCTCAAAGCAAGGACCTTTAAAATACTAGAAAAAATACAAACTCCAATTGATGACTTCAAAACACTTGTTCTTTAGTACCTCATAATGCAATCAACACTTAAGTTAAGGTTTGAGGTGTTGACACCTAAATCATTTACTGTACTGTGTACTGCCTTGAATAATAGTTTAGTTACAAATATTTTACCCCAAGTTTCAAGAAGTGTGGCGGAGCCAGAAATAGAACCTAGGGTTCCCAACTTCCTGTTACAACTTCTAAACCTTGGGCTGGTTCTAGAAGAATCTCCTCCAGTTAAAATTTGCAGATTGGCCCTTTAAAGATCCCTTCTCTAACTGCTCCAGATCTGTTACCCAATACCCACTAACTCAGCTAAGCAGTTGTGATTTCGAGAGGCAGTTCTTTCCCTATTCAACCACATACAGGAAGCAACACCACCTCTCAAGCAGATTTGATGAAGCCGGGCAAAATGCAGCATAACGGCAGTAAAGGAAAGGAATCATTGTTCATCATACTGAAGTTCTATGTTCATTAAATAAATTTAAACTTTGTGGGGCACCTACGCTGGTTTGTGAACCACAAGTTTGATGCTTCGATTTCAAAATATAATGGACTATTTTTCAAGCACATGACATTAGAGGGATGTTACTAAAATTAGATAGAAATACATGTTCGTATTACCATCTGAAAGCTTTGAAGTCATTCAGCCTTAAATAACTAGTAAATGTTTCAAGTTTGCTCACCTTTCATGGGAAAGTGACTGATCCTTAATAAAGTTTAATATGTTTTTCAATATAGGATATTTCTCCTTCACAGTGGGAACTGATTTAGACTCTTCCATTGATCTAAAAGATAGCAGCCTTAATCTTCCACGGCTGAACTGAGGTTTGCGAGTTGGAGTGGAGGGAGGAGATGCTATATCCTCTTGCTGCGAAACTGTATTTTCAAGGGGCTTACTTTGAGATTCAGAGGCTACTTCTGTCTGGGATGAGTCTGACATTTGCTTAATCTTTGTGTCAGAGTCTACCACTCGATCCCTTCCTGCAGAAGCAGGATGATTTACTCCATTTGAAGACAATGAGTTTGCTGCTTTAAAATCTGCTTCTACAATAGAACTAGTCCTTTGGCGTTTATCATCATGGTACTGCTGGACATCCTCTAATGCTGAAGCATCCCAATGATCAGAAACAGGATCTTTTGCTTTTGCTCTCTCAGGTAAAAACTTCAACAATAGTAGGCTCTTCTGAATACAGTGTTTTGCTGCATTATAAAATTTGGGGAGGGGGAAAAAAGAAAGTTAGTAAAATCATCAAATCAAATATTGTGTAATACCTCCTATGTAATTTAGGTAGAAATTGGCTCTTAATTTTTTATCACATGGCCAGAAAGTCTTGAAGGTATGGTTACATGGCCCTTGACAATGAGAGTCTGAATTTCCCTAATCAAAATATTCACACCAACCATACAACATGTAAAGTGTCATTACAAACAAGTTTTTAAAAAGAGACAGTTCAATCATCAGTAAGATGGTCTGGCATACTGGCTGTTCTTTCTTTAGGAAAAATCTGTGGAGGCAGTGCACATCACATCAGCTTATTTATCCCTGTCCACAAAGTTCTAAACCTAAGACAGCCCAAACTGCTAATTAATTTCCTTGAGCACAAAAAATGAGAAGAGCTGCAAGACAAAGTTAAGCTAAACCATTTGGAAAGACACTTACCAAGAATTTCTGGGTTTACTTCACTTGTTTCTATATTCTGTTTCTCTGCTGTATCATTTCCTTTACCCATCAGGAACTTCTGCTTCATTTCTAACTGTAGATAGGATGTTAATTAAATTAAAGACGTGAAATCCTTCCTATCCAGATGGCATGACAGCATGACGACTGCACCATAATTGTAGAATCTCATTAGTGTGTCTTAAGGCTCTTAGAAGCAGACAGACTCCAATACAGGACTAGTTCTTTATGGTCTACAACCTCCTACTGGCCATCCTGTGGCACAATCCAGTGAAATCGACCACAAAGCCTAACTTTTTGGAGCCAAAAGAAAGCTGAGCTGATTAAACCAATTCTTTCAGAGACAAGTTTTGCACAACAGCCGTTAGTTCAGGTAAAAGTAACTATGTGCAAATAGCATCTTTTTAGTGAAGAGAGCTGATCCTTGTGTAAATCTTTTGAATGACAAAAGAATAATAATTTTACTGCTCTGTCTTCTATTAGGATAGCAGAGCCAAAATAGATGTGAAGGAGATAATTTCTCTCTGGTGGTTACATAAAGGTATCAGGAATAGGCTTTGAGGGGATATTGATGAATCCCTGTCATTTGAGGTTTTAAAAACAGGTTAGACAGATACCTATCAGCAGGGCTTGACAAGCTATTGAATCTACTTGCCACAGGCGAGTAGATTTCAGCCCAGCGCCCTGTTTATCAGCAGCGCGCGCATGCGCAATGAGGCTCTTGCTCATGTGCAGCGCGGGGCTGGCGAGTGGCTTTTGCCATGGTTCGTCAAGCCTTGCCTATCAGTATCTTAGAAATGTAGGACTGTTATTGTTGAATCGCTGCCACAGCACAATAGGCTGAACTCGATGACTCTTCTTGAGATACCGTCAAGTCTTCTATTTCTATGATACAGGAAACCCCCAACATGCGACCCCCCAAGTTCCGACCCCCCACACTTACAGCCATTTTTGTAAGTGAGGAAGGGGCCAAAAACCCTCGGCCCGCATTTATGACAGCGCATGGCACCCATCGTAAACAAGGGTTCAAGTTACGATGCCCCCAACTTGCAATGCTTCCCCAGGAACCAATCATGTCACATGTCGGGGGCCGCCTGTATTATAATCAAAAGAACGCCAATCATGGGGGGAGGGCGGGGGAGAAAAATCTATCTTTACACCCTCAGAAAAACCTCAGGAAGAACTTTGCTCACAGCATTTTTAAATACTGGTAACAGTGTATGAAACAAAAGGTCTAAGCTGTGATTATGAAGGCGAAAATTGACTTTGTAGGGCTAACAGTCAGGAAAAACATTTTTTTCTTTTTTAAACTGAACAAAATTTGATCTACAATGATTGAGAGAAAATAAAAACATACCTCCCCCACAGAACAATTATTACAAGGCCACTTTTCAAAGTAAAGGACGCAGACCTGGCCTTGGGGGCTCTAGAGCAAAAATATATATGTGAAAGAAGAAAACCTCAGTAGAAACAGTCATTGTGAGTAACCTTACCATCCATATTCTAATCCCATCAGCCAGGGAATATACTTGTGCAAACTCATCATTCAGAGAAATCTTGCCTCCACTGTTGACTATGAAAACAAAAAGAAAGATGAGTCCTTTTATTTGCTGCTTCAGTTTCACATCACTGAACAATTTAAAATAAAATAACTGCAAGAGATAGTGTATCTCTTAAGTCAGTGGTCATCAGTAGATCTTGGAGCCTCTGACAGGTGATCCTGACTAGTTTGGCTGGGAGGCCATCAAGCGCTGGCACTTCAAGTGCTCCTCCCCCCCACTGTCCTACTGCTCCTGCCCAGAGCCTCAGATCTGCCCCAGGGAGCCTCCTGCTTGTTGTGCAGAGTGGGGGAGGCAGAGAGTGCTGATGTCACGCTGTCCCTCTCCCCTGTGCCCCATCTTCACAGAGTAAGGAGGGTGGGGCCTCAGCAAAGAGGTGGGGCTGGGGCAGGACCTCAACCTCGGAGAAGGGGTGGGGTAGGGGTACTTGGGTTTGAGGTAGATCCTGGACTGACTTAAATCCAAAAAGTGATCTTGTGCTTAAAAAGGTTGGAGACCACTGTCTTAAGTCATGTTGTTTTGTTCCCTGGCATGTTGTTTTATTCCCTATGTTCTTAGGGATATGATACAAAGGCTAGTATGCATTAAAATCATCTGCTGTACCCTGAGTATTAATGGTAAAAAAATCCATGGTGGGTTGCAAGTTCTTTCCATCACCTGATAGTATTTAGGGGATTAACTTGAATTTCCTCCCCAAATCATACAGTTAAAATGCAAATATTTTGTTTCTTGCTCTTCAAGAAACCTTTAATGAGAGCTAGAAATGGTTGAATTAGTAAGAGGTATGTACAGGCGGCACAACTGGTGGGAAACAAATACGTCGGAGTTACAATCCCAGTTCAAAAACCAATGTCCCTTATGGACCTGTCAAATCCCAACATTTCTGGCTTAGTTTACTCATCTTTAAAGCAAAAATAACCCTATTTGCCTATCCTACTTAACAGAAGATTTGTGATAATTTGCTAATATTGGTAAAGAGTTGTGATGATAAAAAACACTAATAATCTTGTTACAATCCATTGTGGTGCGTAGCTGGTGATAGCAGCACTGTAATATTTTCTTTATACAGGATGACACATCTAACTTGAATATCTGTGAAATTAAATACATTTTCCAAGTTCTACATCTGAATTATAGGATTTCTTAGAAATTATCAGCCTTCATTATTGATATATTCACTAATATCAGAGTTACCATATTTTTGTAGCTTCCCATATAAATCTGGAGTGAGATACACCAAAGCAGCAAATGTGGCGTTCACAGCTTGATCAACAGTGGAACCAGCAACTACATCTGTCTTTGGGGCCTGTTTTTTACATGCCTGTATAAGTCCTTTGAAAAGCTCGGAATTTTGCCCATAGAAATCCTGGCAAGGATCTGACTTTGCAAAGTCAAGCAAAAAGTTATGGCAGTCATCCGCATGAGAGTTCTTCATCTGGTAAGAGTATTAAAACATTAATTTAGTATCAGCTGAAAAAAGCTTGCATCTCATTTATATAATTAAACATCCCATCCCTCAGACAGATATTACAGATAACACCACAAGGTTAATAAAAAGGGCACAGAACAAAAAACGTTCTTCAACATTTAAAAACAAAACAAAACAGCTCATGAGATGGCCATCTTAGCATAGCAGAGTACACTTAGAAATGTATCAGCTCGTTAAGACAAAATAAAACTATTCTCATGCATAATATTTTCATACCCATAGCACAGTGGCTAATTACCTCTTTATCATCTTGGTGCACTTGAGTGGGTTCATTTGTTTCTAAAGATGCCTCAGGACACATCTGATGCCTGAAGACAGGTTTCCATAAAGGAGAATTTAGAACTGATGTCACTTTTGAAGGAGGCAACTCTGCTTCACTACCTAGCTCTGCAAAAACAGCAAGACATACGTGAATTTATGTGCAACACTAAATGTTTTTGTTCAATTTTAAAGGATTGCATAAATATATAACTTTAAACACTTGCCATGAAAGTGGAAAAAGATGTCATGTTGAACAAAACAAATTCTTAGACTAATGACATCACACCACTCCTGTACAGTTTTACAACTATGAAACAGCTGACATTAATGCTGATTAATGACTAAAATGCAACAGAATGTTACCATTATAAAAAGCCTTACATTTATACATCTATGATGTACTCATGATCATAGTACCTGAGTACTAGCTAACAAGGTTCTCTAAGCATGTTATAAGCTACAGATAGAGGAATGTTACTTCAGCCACAACAGACCTGCCATAACCTATTGCATGCAACAAAATACATTTAAACGTATACATTGAGGTAACATTTTTTTCCTAAATTCACAGCTAAGCATCTGCCTAGCTTTTTGGAGTATTGGCAACCCAAAAAAGCTCCCAATGACCTCAATGAGAAATAGAGGATGTCCCAGTACCTTTGAAAAATAAAGCATGTGTCTAAATATAGACTGCTTCCTAATTTAGGATTTTCTCAAAAAAGCCTAAATTCATATAAAAACACAAACAATTGTAATAACTATGGCCAACCTTTTGCTATCTTCAAAGGCCTAAATCCTGCAAACATACATTCTTAACTTTTCTTAAATGAGTAACCTAATTGAATTCACTACTGGTATGACTGAAGTTAAATATGCACATAAGCAATTGCAACACTAAGGCCTTGAATGTCAAGCTTTCTATGGCAAGAACTGCATCTCACTGTGTATGTAGACAGTGCTTAATACTGTATATTGTGAGTCATCCTAGAATACATGTAAACAATCAAACGTAGAAACATGTCTAAAAAACTTCTGGGGAAGTTTAGGTCGGCAGAACAGAAAATTGGCCAAATCACATGGATAGGTTATACACGGCTAAGTGCAGTTGAAGTTTCATATTGACCCTTCAACAGAGGCAGAATATATCAGAATGAGTTTTGCATTACAGTTCAGAGATTTAGTAAATCAATTACAGATTAGACTGAAATATGGTGCTCCAATACCGAAACTGAAATAAGTGTTCCCCAAGCTCATTTTAGATTTACGAAATTCCAAATGATGGAATACTTTAAAGTCAGCATAATTTATGTGCTATGAATTCTCTTACTTTTCATTGTTTTACAGCTAATTTAATGATGCCAAACTATGGAGAACGAAATCCTCATGAAATCCACAGAAAAGGTACAGTATATGCAATGGCAATGAAAGCTTCTTCACACACAGCATACTTCAACATTTAACATGACTGCCTCTGGATCATAGTAGTTATGACACCAAGTCCACTCCACTGCTGGCCACTTAAGACTACAAAGGGTGCCAATAGCAGCGGTGGTTTTTGCATAGTTCACAAAGAGAAGGCTAAAGATTTAGCATAGGGCAGCAACCAAACTTGCTGTACATACTCCACTAAAAGTCACTGGATGGTTAAAAATTGGTTATTACCAGCTTGGTCTGTAACTTTAAAATCAGTGGACTTTGTTTTCAAGTATGAGTGGGCTAGAACAATCTGTATTCCTTTTAAGAATATACAAAAAAAAAATCTATTTTTGCATTTCATTCCCATCATAGAAACATGATTACTAGAGAAACTAATTTAACTTACCCAGTTGGGATCTCAGAGCCATACTCCGAGAAGCCAAGCGCCCCATCAACCTGGATACAAGAAGCTGTAAATCCAAGCCCCAAGAAACTGCAACATCTGGTAGGCCATAAGCAGTGACGGAGAACTTGTAGCCCCACTCATTATTACTGCTGTCAGAGTGAAAGAGAAACTGCAGCCGTGGGCCAGCCTTAAAGGTCACTTTCTACAGAGCAACAAAACAGTCATTTTGCCAAATGTACATGACAGAAAGACATTTCGGGGTCATGAGTTTCCTTCAGCAATTGTGTTTTTCAATATTCTCATATTTTCTCTGTAATATGTGCTACCACCCCCATAACATGACTGAAAAACCCACAGCATTTAAAATTTCAACTTTATATTAAAAAAATAATTGAAAGTTTCAGCTCACAATACAGCTTTTGATTTTAAAAAAATACAACAAGAATTAAAGGTTACACTGGAGTAGCTACAAAACAGAACTTGAGAGGCCACAAGAATGTAATAAATGAACTTAACTTACCACTTCAGGATTTATTTAAAATTAATGAGGTAAAAGGGGATCAAAGAATAATATCAACTGTATGTTTAACTGAAGAGAAACATGATTTTCTATATGCTAACCAGTGATGAGTTAATCAGATACTAGTACTGGAAAGGACCTTCTGGGCCATTCATTATATTCGTTTGCATCACTGTAAATTACAGATTTCCTCCCCCTTCACTCATCTAGATATTTAGAGATGGGTGTATGCACACATACACGAAAGGCAAGAAGTTGTCAGATTACAAGATCTCTGCAAAACATATCTAAAATACCACAGAGTTCAATATTAAACATATGTATACTTTGCAAAATATTCTACAGTCACTCACCTTGGGCCACTTCTCAGTGCCAACCTTTGTGTCATAACGAGTTTTTGCACCTCTGGCATCAGTGAATTCCAGGTAATCATATCTGCAGAGAGTGCAACTCATTACTTATATATATTTTTTTTAACTTTTGGGCAACTTCACTATGGGATTTCTCATCTTTCCCTAACCACCCCATTCTGGAGACCCAGCAAGGTGGATACTTTTCTCCTTTCGATCATTATATAAATATTTCATTATTTCAGTACAACACTCCTAGCACATATATGACCATTTCTGCAACAGAGCTCCCTGATCCTTAATATCAAGTTTAAGTATTAAGCATTTCTCAGTGTACGCCAGAAAAGCAGAGCTAAATTACAGAATGATCTGAACTTTGGAATAGTTGTTCTTAAGTGGGGTAAAGTGAATGCTGGGAACAGGCAATGATGGCCACAGTTTTTTTTAAAGTACTAGTGCAAAAGCAATAAATGGAAAGCATAGTCCCACTGCCTGAGGGAACAGGGCCATGATACTCAGGGCCTGTGCAAGAAGTTTATCTGCACCCTTTCAAGTTGGAGTTCAGCTATGTCAAGAATCTTTTAATCGTGGTGCAAAGAAGAGTACAGAGTGGGTCATGCATTCTGAGGGTGAAGTTGGTGGAGTAGGTAATGCGCATAGGGAAGGATTTGGCCCTCTGTGAATAGATTTTGGAATCTGAAATGGCACACTGTTAAGTTACCTCCTTTCTGTTTCACATTTTTCATCAAATTCCACCTCAAAGTAAGTTGCCCCAGGACAAAGGAAAACTGAGACCTCATGGCAATTATTTTCATAGTTGTGAGGAGATTCCATTGTCCATGTTCGCAGCACCACGGGTTGTTCTTGCTGCCAGCTTTCCAGGTCCACCTGCGTAATTAAATACAACTTTCACCTTACAAGGGACAAATGCAAAACATTCAGTAGGAGCACAAGATTATTTCAATTTGAGTGCATAGTTTTGAGTAGTCATATGCACAAGATATAATACGCGTATGTGTGTAAGAACTTCTCTCTACTCACTTTATTATAAGGAATGAAGCCAAGTAAGATTATCAAGCATGTACTAGTATTTTATTAACTTTTTATTTTCCTCTTTAATCTCTCTCCTGTCATCAATCCTTCTCCACTGTCCTATGTATTTATAGGCTCAATTTCAGTGTCATTATCTACTTATTTCTCCTCCTCCCATATGCAGGCTCTTCTGAAATTTCTTATCTTTCCTTCCTTTTTTTAAGCTTCAAAATCCATCCTTCCTATCTATTCAAATTACCGAAACCTTCATGAACGCTTTTGTTAACCATAAATCTCTCCTCTGGACTCTCAGTCACTCCTCTCTTCCAAAATCAGTCTATCCAAAATGCTGACATTCTTCCATGGCTGCTATACCAACTGTATCAACACTCTTCAAAACCTCTCATCAGCTTGTTTTTCAATTAAACCTAGTATAAGCTCTTCATTCCCCCCTGCAGAACAAAAGCATAATTTCACCCTTAAAAGTATTTTTTCTCTTATTTCCTCTTAACTCAAATCCACTCTCCCATTTTCTTTATCGGATTTTATATACACTCACATACCACAATGATGGGTGTGGTATAAGAAACAAAAACAGAGATTTCCTACTCTTGACTCTGCATTTCATCATGCAGCCCCATATACTTGAAAGTAGGTTCCCAACCTTGTACTTTTTAGTATCCTTTAAAAACTTCCGCTCTCTTCTTTAAAACAATGTATCCCATTAATCCTTCCCAACACAGATCTGTGTGAAACTGCAAGCACCTACGACAAATGTCATCTTTTGCTGTATATTTAAGAATGCAATCAAAACTATTAATTTACACAAACTTCTTAATCTACAGAGTGAATCTATTTTAACCACATAATAACTAACTTATGTTCTAACTAAATCAGTGGTTCTCAATCACAAGTATACAAACTCCTAGAGGCACACAGAGGTCTTCCACAGCACATATCAATTTATCTAGATATTTGCCTAGTTTTTACAACAGGCTATATAAAGAGCACTAGTGAAGTCAGAACAAACTAAAATTTCATACAGATAGTGATTTGTTTTATACTGTTCCATACACTATATTCTGAAACACAAGCACAGAGTTTATATTCCAATTAATTTTCTTTTTTATGCCAAAAGTGAGAAAGCATGCAATTCTTCAGGAATAGTGTGTTGTGACACTTCTGTATTTTTGTTTTATTTTTATATTTTTGTAAATAAATAGTTTAAGTGAGGCGAATCTTTTATACACAAATTAGACAACTGTAAGTGGTGCAGTAGTCTAGAAAGGTTGAGAACCACCAAATTAATTGACTATAGAATTTTTTTGATTCATAACTTATTTTACATAAATGAACATGATCTTCTTAAATAAAGACATGTAGGGTCCCCCTTTAGGTTTGTGTGTTCTGAACAGTTTTATGTAACCTGGTTGCACACTTGTAGATGTGACTTCTCTGCTATAAAAATGCTCAAAATGACTTTACAGAAATCTTGAAGAGATACAAGTTCATCAGATAAAGACCAAGGCAAGGAAGAATTCAGAAAGTTACAGAGAATCAGAGATGTAAAAAGTATCTATATCCATCTCTCTTTGGCTACCTTATTAAGACTCTCTCCGGGTTCACTACAAAGATTCTTCAGCAGCGGTATCAAGATACTGAAACCTTGAAGGAGGGTACAGTGTGGAATGTCTAAAGTGCAGAAATCCAACAAGAAGATCACCTAAGGAAAAAACACACCAAAGTTACAAAGCCTTCATATGCATATTCACACTAAAGGAGAAGGGTAGGACATCCCACTCATTCACCTACCAGCTGCCGGGTTGCCATGGCAAAAACAGAGTTACTTAATTTTTCTACTATAAGTTTGCCACTATATTGGGATAAAAGTGATTCTAAAATTGTCCTGATATTTGACAGGAACTGACCCACATCTAAAAAAGAAAGAGAAAACATTATGTAATAGAAAGTTAACCACATTGAGGATTCACTACTAGGAGTCTGTGTTTTTGCTGTACACTTCTCCTGGGCTTGATATTGTACAAAACAGAGAAAGACAGGTGTTGCCCCAAGGAACTTACAGGTCCCCTGCAAGCAATGATACACTGTCATTGACAACACCAAAAGCAGAAACTAGTACTTCAGTCAAACTACATCTCTTTGAGCTAAAACAGCTGTTTCAATAATCCTACTGTAAACATCCGATTTCCTAGATCAGTGGTGAGCAATCTTTTTTGATCTGTGACCCCTGCACCGCGGGGGCCACCAACTGCCATGCCCAGCCCCTGGCTGGCCAGATCTAGGCGCTGCAAGGGCCACCAACTGCCGGGCCCAGTACTGCGCAGTCGCCTACGGCTAGATCTAAGCGCCATGATCTCCCCAGGGAAGACATCTGTGACCGCCTTGGGTTGCGCACCACTGTCCTAAGATCATTGTCTCACTAAGGAATGAAACGAATTATGAACAAGGTCAGCAACTTTTAGATGTGAACATAATGACTGAATACATAACTCGTATACAAATAAAATGAAAGAATACAATCCAGGTTTGAATTTAGAAATGGCCCAATGTTACTAAGTACAAATTTTATACCACTTAACCATTCAGTTTATGGCCCAATTAGTTATGCAAGTAACTGTGGGATGCTATATTGAGACAAAGCATGCCATGCTGATATATGCCTTCAAAAAACCTTATTGAAAGGTCTTACTATAGACCAAGTGTTCAGCTTTTCTTGGCATTACCCAAATCTTCACAAATAACATGCTGCCTCACCCAAGGGAGATTTTACTTTGGAGGGAGAGGATGGGAAGATGCACTAATAACAGACAACTAAAGATAACATTTAAAATGGAAGCCAGTAACTAAAAATTCTGTTTCTTGATAGGCTCAATACCTAGTATATTTTTTGCCCCAAATTAGTTTCTCATGATTTTATAGTCTCCTCAATCATAATATCATCACAGCAACTTTAGCCATATTGATAACTGCAAATTAGTCTATATGGCTCTGGGCCAATTTTCAAATTTGCGAGGAGCACTGTAATGCTAAGGATGCTTCAGATACCATAAGTGTCTAGAGAAAAATGCTAATCAGCTTTTGAAAGCATATTTTAAAGTTCTGGATAATTGCCTATATTAGGCACTGCCTCAGCTCTGGAACTTACATTTTTTAAGAATTTCTATGGCAAGACTCTTGGCTGTATTATCACTTCCCTTAAGTTGTAGACAGCACCATGAAAGGAGGCTGCCCTGTACAGACCAGAATAAGGATGACAGTACTGTGCCACTCTCTTGCTGTGCAATATCCAGCATCATCATTTCACTCTGAAAAGCAATAATAGAACAATATCATCCCATGCACAATACAATATCCCATGCACTGCAGTGAGACAGATTATGGGATAGCCACATAAGATACATTACACTTCCCCCTCCCTGCATGGCCTTCCTCCTCCCCAAAAAAGATGGAAAGCAAAAAGACCAGTCATATCAGTTGCTAGTGGATAAAAAAAATTCATAAAAGATGTATTTGAAAGCTGTTTTAGTAACTCAGAAATATAAACAGCAAACAGGTCTTTAAGTAGCTACAACTACATTTGGTGCAATCAATGAGGCTTTCAGTACATTCTGTAAGACTATTTATTTCCACATGTGAAAAGTCCTTACTTTCCAAAACAGAGATCTGTCAGCCTCTGGACCACGACTGGTTCCCACACTTCAAATTGGTTTAATTTGCTGAATTCTTTTACAGCTAATATGGAATTTTATGGAAAAAACTCCCGAAGGCAACCTATTCATTCAGTACATTACCTTATTTCTTACTTCAATGTTGTTACTGCTTAAGATATATTTAAGTTAGTGGGGACCCAATCCCTACAGTCATACATAAATAATTGTACTTGTGTGAATAATCTTATCTACTGGCTTCAGTCTCTTCACATGCAGCATGCCTTTGGGAGCATATCACATTCTATAGAAAAGAAGGCAGAAAAGAAGAAGTGAGAACAAATAATCTGAAAGGATAGCTACCTCTCTGGCTGCCACCAACAAAAGGGTATCCATGACTGACAACACTGGGCTAATGTCAAAATCCTCAGAAACTTCCTTTTCTGGTAACAACAAAAGTCCACCTGGATCTTGATCACTGCAAAAGACAAAAGATCACTACAAAAGACTTTATGGTGTTAACAGCTAATGACAGTAGTCTGAAACAGATGCCCTATTGCAATGATAATCTACGGGATCATTTGCACATGGTTTCAACTGGAAAAATCAAATCTCTATAAAAATATTTAAAATACTTTTACACAGATAAAAACAAATACCAAGTGTTTCTAAGGATAATAGTTGTTTGAAGAAAAAAAAAATCAAGCATAAAACAATTAACAATGCTGCTCAGAGACACTGGGCAATACACCCACAACCTTAGGAATTATTTTAACCTTGGGCAATCTTTGTTATTAACTGGCACAAAAGGCAGTATTAGTAAGATGCATAGAGTTTTTTATTTGCTTAAAGAGAAGGTCTATCAACAGTTTTGCTGACTTGCAACTGGGTTTTTTTTCCTTCAGTAGAATTTGGAATTATTGAAAAGGATGAGTAGGATGAAGATAATCAGATAAAGTTATTTTTCAATATTAAAGAGCCTCACCTGAAGTACATGCACAGGGATCTGAAGGTGAGATGCACAGATTGTTTATGTTCCTGTTCGGTTATGTTTTTCTAGGAAATGGAAGAGGTTTATGTTAAAAAAAGATTTTTTTGTAATAAAGAATTACAGTGACACGATGGGGAAATAACTTTTGCTGTTTATAGAAGGATTAGTATTTTTACAATTCCAATAGATGTTTGGTTTGCATTTTCATTATAAAAAAATACCCATTTTCTGAGCCTTACCCCTTTGGTTTGTAAACATTTGTTTAAAAAAAATGCAATTGTATCTTTAAATTCTGTGCCATTGAGCACGTCTTTAATTTAAATGACATATAAATAATTTTTCCTTACATCTCCTAAATGGATCTTTTCTAAATACTACTGTGCTTACCAAAATTGTATTTATATTATAAATGTAGTATCCCATCACACGTAAGAAATCTTACAGATCCATATGCACATGCTGTATTTTTTAATTATTTCAGGTGAATATTTTACTTTCCAATAGGATCTAAATCCAGAGGAAACCAATGATATTAAACACTTTAATAGTATTTAACAGACTTGGACACTAGAACCTATGTCAAATCACTGCCTCAGGTTTCCTCCTACATAAAATGGGAGTTGTGTCAAGACTGATTGTATGCTGAGTAGAGCTTATCCCTCAAAGACCACTAATATGGAACTTCACAATGCCACGTTTCCTTTGTTAAGCAGTCATTTTTGAGAGTATAAGAGAGCTTCCTTTGAAGGTTGACAATTTGAGTTCAGAAAGTATGTCTCAAACTATTACTTTATGGAAAGGTAAAGCCAAGTTCCCCTTATCTGGAATGAAATGATTGTAGAGAAAAGGAGAGGAATATATAGATACATGCTTTCTTTTCTGCATTAAGATAAGATACCTTAGAAATTAATTCCAACAAAACAAAAGAATTTCTCACTGCATGGATTACCATCATGGTGAAGAGCTGGTCCCGTCTGGTCTGTCTATCTGGGAAAAAGATAGCTGCTCCATTGACCAATGTGTTCTTAATTTCCTGCTTTAGCATGGTTATGGGCATGAAGTTGCTATCACTCACATCCACTACTGTTCATACAAAAAGGAAATGGTTACAATTTCAAAAAAAAAAAGTCAAGTATCAGAGGGGTAGCAGCTGTGTTAGTCTGAATCTGCAAAAGCGACGAGGAGTCCTGCGGCACCTTATAGACTAACAGATTTATTGGACCATAAGCTTTCGTGGGCAAAGACCCACTTCGTCAGATGTGGAAATTCCAGAGGCAGGTATAAATATACAGGCATAAGAAAAGAGTATCAATCAAGAGTAAGGCTAGAGATAACGAGGTCAATTCAGTCAGGGAGGATAAGGCTCACTTCTAGCAGCTGATGTGGAGAGGAGAAACTGTTTTTGTAGTTGGCTAGCCAATCACAGTCCTTGTTTAATCCTAAAATGATGGTGTCAAATTTGCAGATGAACTGTAGCTCAGCAGTTTCTCTTTGAAGTCTGTTCTTGAAGTTTTTTTGTTGCACGATGTCTACCTTTAAATCTGCTACTTTGTGTTCAGGGAGACTGAAGTGTTCGCCTACAGGTTTTCGTATATTACTATTCCTGGTATCTGATTTGTCCCCATTTATTCTTTTATGTAGGGACTGTGCAGTTTGGCCGATGTATATAGCAGAGGGGCACTGCTGGCACATAATAGCGTACGTTACATTGGTAGATGTGCAGGTGAATGAACCCATGATGGTGTCTACACCATCTATACGATCACAGGACCTAACCAGATCAGCTACACCACGAAAGCTTATGCGCCAATAAATCTGTTAGTCTATAAAGTGCCACAGGACTCCTCATCGCTTTTGCAATTTCAAAAGACTAACCAAGTATATTATATATATATATATATATAAATGCACAGTAAAATTTCATTTCTTTTTCAAGACACAAAGCACAAAATACCCATCACACATATAGAATGTATAGCTTGCAATGTGCTGGGATGTAATCTATATTGAGATAATGTGCTGCACATTTACCGTCCAGGATAGTACATTCCAAGATACACTAACAGTTCCCTATGACTTATCCCTCTTTGATATGAGAGTAGAGTCAAAGATGGGCAGCCGGTAACGTAGGCAAGGGAAGGCATAGCCTTCCCAAAATTGCCTACATGCCCCGGACGCCGGGGAAAGTTGGGGCTGCGGCACAGCAGCCCACCTCCCCAACTGCCAGGGAAGGCTGAGGCTATAGCACAGCAACCACGGCCCTCCGAGTGGGCAAGGCTTGGTTCCAGAGGCAGGCCTCAGGAAGAAGGGGTGAGACTGGGGTTTGTCTTACTCAGCTGGGCCTTCACCTGCCACCCATGGTATCAAACACACTAATAGTTCCTTTCTGTGTCTATCAACGGAGTCCACAGAGACAGCATGCTTGTAAAGGATAGATTTTAACTCAGGTTGCTGCAAACTAAGTGTTACTTAAGGTCTGTCTACACAAAGATGTGAGAAAGCCTTTTGAATTGTAGAAAGAAGGACCATCTGTCAAAACAGGGGAAAAAATAGTTTTAAACTATCACACTCGGCACAAAGTCATTCATCTCCTTGTTTTTTTCATATTTTCTTAGTATGTATGTATTCTAGTTATGGAAAACCTTGTACTTACATAAATAGGGCAAAATCCTGGCTCCAAAGAAGTCAATGACAATAGTTTCATTGACTTCAATGAAGCCAGGATTTCACTTGTACTTTACCAACCACGTGGGTTCATTCTAACATAGTGATGAGTGGGTAGAGATACTTATAAACAAATCTAATCCTTCCAGTGCTCCCTCTAAGATTTTCCAACCATGAGCGGAGTGAGTTTTGGTTTGTGCACCAATACTGGAGGTCATGGTTTGGACCTGCGCTGGTTTGGATGTGCGCCACCATGGCATCCAATTTATTAACACATACATTCCTGGCTGCTGGAGCAGAAATACTGCCTCCCTTCCCTGCCATGCAGAATGTCCCATTTCCAGCCACCGGAGCAGACCCCCTCTTCCCTCAGGCCATGCGGCATATCCCGTTCCCAGCCGCCAGAGCAGACACTCCCGCCCCGCCCTGAAGCAGGTCCTGTTCCCAGCCCCAGTCGCCAGAACAGGCCCTAGCTCATCCTGCCATGTGGCAGCCCTGGACACTGGCGCAGGTCTCCTCTCCCTCCAACCAAGTGGCTGGTCCCAGCCCTCTGGCCCAGCAGCTCCCAACACCATGCTGTGCGGCTTTCCAGAGGTGGATGGGGGAAAAATGTTTTGTGCACGCGTGCATCTTAATTGGAACTATGAATCCTTTTACTTATTCCAGTACTGAAGTCAAAGGACCAATTTTTCTACTGGTGCAAGTAGATAGAGCTCCACTGAAATACCTTGCCATTGGAACTACTTTCAGGCCACATATTAGAAGGACAGATGCAAGATCACTTCATAAGAGGCTTAAAGAAAATACACAAGTGAGCTCTCAACTAAACCCATTGTTCTAAAAGAGCAATAAAGCATGACAACCTGAAAGAGCAATGGCTAGGGTTTTGGAAAATAGGTTTTATAAGCTCACGCTAGTGTAAAATTCCTTTAAAACAAATCAATACTAATTAAATTAGGAAGATACAACGTAACATCAACGAACCTTCACACAAATGCCTGTAGAGCTCTTGTGCAGCTTCTGTTTGGCCTGAAGTTTTGCTTTGAGAAGCTTCCTGAGTTTTATTGTCTCCAGTAAGCACAGAGAAGCAGCTTTGAAGAAGCTGCAGTAGCACAGTCTGGGCAAAGAGACATTCTTCCCTTGGGCTAAAAAGGAGGAAAACCCCCCAAAAAAACCAAACAAGTAAAATTTTCACAGGAAGAGCTCATTTCTAGCACACACTGATATGCTAAAGCAAGTGTCACCATCTCTGCTCTACAGAATGAAAAATGCTCTTAGTTTAAAAAAACCACACAGCTAAAATCTCAGAACAAACAAACCATAACATCTACAAGGAATCAAACGTATTGTACCGAACAGGCCTGCTGATGGAAGAAAGGGGTGGAAATCAAAAGGGCCCGGGAGCTTCCACTGCTGCTAGAGCTTAGTGTTGAAGGCTCTCTAGGATAGGCGTGGCATGCTCTGGGTGGCACTGAGGCTGCCTGAGGTAGGTAGACCTAACCCTGCACCTTTCGGGGTGTGGAGCCACCTCATCCCTCTGCCCAGAGAACAGGCAAGGCTGTTGGCCCCACTGGTACCGAAACTTAAAGGTTACAAATATCTATGCAGAGGTTAAAGCTGTCTAGTCTGGCACCCTCAGGACCTGACTGAAGCCAAACCAAAGAATTTGCTGAACCACAGATCAATATTATCTAGAAGCATTACCAACACTTCCATGGTTTGCTGTGCTCTTTGAAGACATTTAGGGGTAAATTAGATCTAAATAACAGCACAGAACACTGAGAGCCAGGGCTGGTGGCTGTAAGCAAACTTTATGGGAGTGTGGGAAACTTGGCCATACCTATGATAAAACTGGACATCCAGCATGATTTTAGTTAGCCAGATCACAGATGTTGTCGGATCAGAAAGGTTTCACCTATGTAATGTTGTAGCTAAAACCAGATAAGACAGAGATGGGAAAGTGGGCTTAAACTGCCGTAAGGGAGGTTTAGGATGGACATTAGGAAAAACTTCCTAACTGTCAGGGTGGTTAAACACTGGAATAAGTTGCCTAGGGAGGTTGTGGAATCTCCATCTCTAGAGATATTTAACAGCAAATTAGACAGACATCTATCTGGGAAGGTCTAGATGGTACTGGGTCCTGCCATGAGGACAGGGGACTGGTCTCGATAACCTATCGAGGTCCCTTCCAGTGCTATTGTTCTACGATTCTAAATATTGGCTACCTCAGCTCAATGGCAGAAAACATCAGCTAAATTAAATGCATGTTATGTAAACATATTTATGTCTGTTTTGTGATGGAGGAGGGCCCTACTTTTGCCGTAGTTTATTGTAAAAATTCCAGAAAAGCTGAAGGTCAAGGCCTGTGTAGTCCAAGAACGATCTGTACTTTAACCCTCTTTCTTTCTGATGAACCTGAAAGAAGCAAAAAAAAAAAAAAAAAATTATTGAATTCATTCTGCATAATGCATGCTTATCAAAAAAAAGCAGTGAAAACTGCAACATATGGAGTATGAAAGAAATATCAATCTGCATATGAAATGCCACTGCCTCCAGAGACAACATGATCAGGCTTCCATTAGCATGAATTAGCTATATCTTTTCACTTGTTGCATCAGACTAACAGTTTTCACTTCCTTTCACTTCTCTACTATTTGAGTATGTTAGATTTTGTGAGAACAAGTTATAGTTCTATAAACCAGTTCTAATCCTCCTGTATGCTTCCAAGAAATACAGATTAGCTATTTGAAAGGTAGCAGAACTTTAATATATGTTGCAATAATTCCACTAAGCACTTTATCATAATGTGTGAGATATGGAAATGCAGTTCAATGTTCATAAAGACGATATATTGCTAACTAACTTTAAGTGCCCTCTTGTAAGGCATCTTAGTATACTAAAAGTCATTTTCCAAACACTTCAGGTTTCATGATTTGCATATTACTACTACTGTAAGTTGTAATTACAGCTTGCTTATTTGGTCACTACATTATTTTATAATTCCTCTTAAGTTTGTATTTGATGTACCACCATTTATTCTTGTAAATGAATGTAATATAATGACCACATGCTTGAACAAACTGAACAAATGTGGAGTGAAACATACCAGGTCCTGAGCAAGTTGTTGGATGAAATGAAGTGTTTTCAGGAGAAGCGTTGTTCCACAAATGCCATCATCTGTTGCTTTGCATTTCAGGCAGTTCATGCTTCTGTTGGGCTCCACTACTGTAGGCCGAAGATACCCCAGAACAGTCAGGCCCTGAACTCCTAGGCGCTCTGCTGTGTCTTGTCTCGTGCACAAGAACTTCACCATTAAATACTGCATAGAAAAATAAAAATACCACATGAGCTACTTTGAACTATGTTGAATTCTAGTGCACAGTGGGGATATGCACCTTTGATTTTATAAAATCGGGTGCTTAAAAAAAAAAAAAAAATCAACCTTAATTAATTCAACCTTATTTTGTAGTGTAGACATGGCCTTAGTAGCACTATTGAATGTAAGCAATATATATATTTAAGATCAAAAGCCATAATGTCCTGGCCTACCACTACGCCCTGCCCTGCATTTCTGTAAAACACTAAGTTCTATATGAGCTATATATTACAGGCCTCTGCAACTGCCATGTTTACCTGCAAACTCTGGTAATCCAATGACTAACTCAAATATTTTAAACTGTGTGTTCTGTTTCCTCATCTTATAGCACCAAGTTTCCTTGCAAGTGGAAAAACATTAGCTTAATATAAAAAGAGGATAAACATTTAAGGTAAATTTTATATATATATATATATATATATATATATATATATATATATATATATATATATATATATATATATATATATATATATATATATGCATTTAACTCCATTCTTTTCACATTTGTATAAAGAACCTGAAGTTGAGAGTTTCCATTAAGGACTACATCCCCAGTGTTCAAAGGTATTTTTTAATCCTGTAATCATACCATATAACAGTTCAGATAGCTACTGAGCAAGGATATGGCATGTCCTGGATTCTATCACACAATAGGGACTTTTCCCTTCTGTTCCGGAGCAGCTACTTCTGGTATTTTCTACCACTGGAAGAAGAGATTTGGAATCCTGGAACCAAATTAAAATTGAATCCAAAACAATTACATGCACTGGAAAACAAAAGTTTCACTTTTAACTACTGCAAATTAACATGCTGAGTACTACAGTATGCAATTAGTTCCATTGAAATCCATGGAATTACTCAAGGAACAAGGTGCCACTTATCTTGAATAAAGGTTGCAGAATCTAGCCCTTATTCTATAGTAATTAAAAGTAATCAAATTAGAATACTGAAAAACTGTGATTGTGCAGCGTGTTTCATGTTTTGTTCACTAGGCTTACAGTGGAACTCCTCCTCGACACAATCCCATGAATGGAAACTTTCCACACTTTTGAGAGAGTCACGTCCACACTAAATATAAACAAACTGTGGCCCATTGCTTTCGCTGACTTTTTAGCTTTAATTAAGGCCTCTTCTTGGGAAACAAAAACCTGATGATTATTAAACTGGCCTTCAAGGAAGCAGGAAAATGATCATTTCCTCATTCACATTCGAGTCAGACTGCTCTAATTATTTCTTACTTGGGAAATTCTACACTGCTGCATTTTGACATCCACTTCATCCCATTCTTCTTCCACCTCAAACCAGCCAACAGGATCATCCTCTCCCAGCTCATCACATGACAAATCACTTCTGCAGATAAAAGCAAATCAAAGTTATAATAAAAAAAACCCTTAAAGATTGCCCTCCACTGCTGCTATGTTACCCAACTATTTTTACCTGTTACAAAAATTAAAGATTCAGGAAAATGTAGTAGAAACATTTCCCATGCACAGACTCCAACAGAAGCTTGTCTGCCATAGTCTTTTTTTGTTTCTAAAGTCAATAATTTTACAGCATACTTGTAGTTGAAAGACAGCAATGCAGCTATTAGGAATCAGCAATCTGCATAGATACAGCTCCTCAAAAGTATCAAATTGAGATTTTCATTCAAACTGGGATGATCAGGATTATGTGTTTAAATGTAGACCTTTCACTATGCAGTGCCAAGTGACTATTTGCAGGTACAGCAGTGGACACAAAGAAGTGTTACTTAAAGATGATTTTTCCAACTTCATCCACACTCTGACTTT
Source organism: Apalone spinifera (assembly GCA_030068395.1). Classification (NCBI taxonomy): domain Eukaryota; kingdom Metazoa; phylum Chordata; order Testudines; family Trionychidae; genus Apalone; species Apalone spinifera. The sequence continues at coordinate 8,160,472 of JANRFK010000867.1, read as the reverse complement.
TAGAATAGGATAGAGGTGGTTTGCTACAACATTAATTTTAAAATTGTTTGTTACACCCTGCCCACCTTTACCTGTTTTTTAAAAATTGCCTGAATTCTTGTAGTTTCCACTTGTCATAGCTTTCAAATTTTTTAAAATGCTCCTCTGCATGAAATTTTTCTGAAGAGCTGTTATAAGCAAACACCAACCCACACTGGGCTCCAATAGCACCTTTCCGAACCTGAAAGGAGAACATAATACTAGAACACAGAGAAAACCAAGATAATGATTAAAATTATGTTTCTGCTTATAGTTACTCCTCAGCTGATGAAAACTTACACAGAATCTAGTTACCCTCAACTCAGGTGGGCACTGCAAAGCATGTAGATATGCTTTAGGAAAATAAGTTACTTTTTTGAAAAAGCTAATAAAAATTAAAATAAGGTACAAACAAGCTATTGAAATCTCATCCACTGCTTCCTTTCAATCATGAGATTTTACCGATGCTTGGGGCATAAAATTTTACTTTCCCACCAGAGTAAAGTTTGACATGTACTTAAACATTATACTACATACACAAGCATTAGAAATATTTCATTGGCCCAAATAAGGCACAGAAAAAAAGCAATATAAAATAGATGGATCCCTGCTTAAAGTATGTTTGTGGCAGCATTCTGTAAATAGATGAGATTTGTTTTTCCTTTTGTGCAAGTTTCCTGTCACTCATGCAAACGCAAACCTAAACAAACAGCTGTCACTCCATGAGGAGGCTTAAAATTTCTTGCAAATTAATCACAAAGCTGTACATTCAAAGGTGAATAACCAAGAAAAAAGCATTAATCCATGAGCCTGTTTGCATAATGCAAACAAATTTCTTACCTTTATTCTAATTTGTGTCACCTGGAATGTAGATTCAGTTCCTGTAGAAAGAATGATACTTGCTCTGGTCTTTCCAGTCTCAGTAAGGAAGCCTAAAGGAACAATGAAAACAGAATAAGGCTTAGAAGACTGTCACCTTAAAGTAAATGGATACAGAATTATGACAACAGGAGTAAAACAAAACCCAGCTCTCTGTTCTATAGCAAAGATTCAACCAGTCACTGAAACTTGAGATTCTACTTATAAAAGATAATGCTGTGTAAAAAGGTATATAGTGTCATCTTAGTACCGGTTGAACCTCTCTAGTCTGGCACACTCTGGTCTGGCAACATCCATGGTCCAGCATGATTTTAGTTAAGTGGATGGACACTTATCACGGGTTGGCCAAGTTTCCTGCAGCCCCACAGAGTTTGCTTCAGTCACTAGTCCTGGCTCTCAATGTTCTGTGCTGTTATTTAGTTCTAGTTACCCTTAAGGTATGTCTACACTGTGGGACAAAGTCAAACTAAGATATGCAACTTCAGCTACATTAATTGCATAGCTGAAGTTGAAGTCGCTTAACTAGGCTTTTGGCGCAGTCTACACTGAAGGAAGAGTGTTCTTCCTTCAACTTCCTGCGACTTCCCTTTCTCCTCATGAAATGGGGGATACTGGCATCGACAGGAGCGCCCCTCTCAGGTCAAATTAATGGTCTTAACTCAACCGCTAATTCGATCGAACCTTGGAAGATCAACAGCAGCAGCTTCGATCTTCTTCTGCAGTGTAGATGTACCCTGTCTTGTAAGAGTGCAGTAAGCAGTGGAAGTGTTGGTAATGGTGCTAGACAATTTTGACCTCCTGTGATTCAGCAAATTCTCTGGTTCGGCACCACTCAAGTCCCAAGGGTGCTGGATTAGAGAGAGGCAACCTGTCTCCTCAGGGATGTCTCCCCAGACCATGTCTCCTCTAAAATGCATGTGATTGAGTAACTATGTAACTGCTAAAAATGTTAGTGGTTATACACAGGGCAACAGCCAGCTCCCCAGGAGCTGGTGTATGCTAACTTTTAAGCTAACTCACCATGCATACTGCTCTGTGCTGCTACCTCTGATACAGAGGCAGCAGCATGGGGTGGCAGGCAGCTCCCCGGGAGCTGGACCAGGAGCCACATGTAGCTCTTTGGGTAACTGATAAACATCCTTTCCAGTTACTTATATCCCTAGTCTCCATAGCCACAGCCTGTCCTGGGACTTTGCTATCAGTAACAAATTATTCTTGCAACTAAGTTTAGTCACTCCCATTGTATGTTACTGGGACCACTGAATTGACAGTGTTAACTTATCTAAAGGACAGCTTTTCTGGAAGCAAAGATAACACTGTCAAGACCACTCTCTCCCAACTCTTTCTTCTTAAAATCCAGGACAAAAATCTCAGAAGGACATGAGCTATAAATCCCTTCTTTTGTTACTATATTCTGAAGCAGTAGCATCAAGAGACAAAGGCCAGGGCAATGTTACCTGTACACTTCAGCTAGAGGCTGAGTAAGTGAAGGAGAACTATTTAGTCGAAACAAAACATTGCAATGCAAACACCCCCAAATTTTGATTGCAAATAATCTCAAGAAAGACCAGCTGATTTCCAATGTGTGCCACATTAGTACTGCACAACTTACATGCCCCCCAAGCATGCTGCGTACTAAGCTCTTCAGAAGATTTTCTAAAGAAGTGCACGCTACTTTGACTTGCAGAGCCATTAATTACTGCCTCATTTACAATTTTTTTCTGATTTTTAAGAATATTTTGAGTAAGACAGACATCAACAATAAAACGATGGTTGACTCTTGAAACCAAAGAGTCAGTCACCTAAGCATGTTCTACATGATTCTCTCTTCCATCCTTTCATCAGTGTTTGGGAAGTTCATGGAGTTTCATAGCAAAATGTTACTCTAAGAACTTTTTCACACCAGCCTGCTATTCACTTTCAGCCAATGCACCACAAATCTGACTTAAGATACCAAACTTGTTTTACGGGAAGGAACAATTCCTAAGAGAAAATTCCCCTTGAGTGAGAATTACAATTTAGAGGCAAGTGTCTATAGAGTTCCTTTTTTCTAATTGGCAAGCAGTGTGAAAATGTACAACTCTAAAACACTACAAGAAATTGTAAGCAGAAACCTATACACTTACCATCCCCTGTCCAGGGCTCAACAAGGAGGTTTTCAGGCCCTGATTTATCTTCCTTTCCTTTTACATCACATGCCTGAAGAGTTAGCTGTAGTGGCTTTCCTGAACAAGCAAATCAACAGATTTGTCACAGCTATAAAATAAACAATACAGAGCCAATGGCATGCTAAATTCTTTACAGCAAGAAGGTAAAAAAAAATAAGAAAGCCATTAAAGAATCACAACACTATAGAATCTTTTTTAATTTGCACAAAGGAAACTGAAATGTAAAACCCATTTTACTGAAACTTTACAGTTGTGTAAGTAAACAAAGATAAGAAAGTTGTTACAGCTGGAGGAACCACAACTGCCAAAACACACACATGCTGAATTAAAGAGTCCGCAGTACATAGAATATTAAATACAGTACTATTAAATATTATGTGAGGTGGCAGACATACAGTTGCTATGAGAATCATAAGTGATTTTTTTCCAGAAATTTGACCATAATGTTGTAGTAATATTTTATTTTTAACATATTTACATTTGTCACATACCAGAACCAGCAGTTGAGTCTGATCTAAGTATTTCTCTATCTTAGGATCACACCTGTATTCCTGGTAAGAATAGCCAGTAATTCAGGACTGGAGAGAAGTGGTTAAAGTGAAACTACTAACCTGAGATGAAGTCAATGTTAAAAAAATTGATTAAAAATAATTTCTGGTACTATACCTGTTGATAAGTCTGCATGCTAATTGTGGTCCTATTTAAAAAGTACTTTTCTTCCTATGTTGCTGAATGAAAATCCAAACAAAAGGGAAACTGACTACACAGAAAGAAATTACATTGACTATACAGAAAGTACTGTTAAATGAGCAAAGTAAACAAACTGAAAAATTAAAAAAAAAACCCCACACCCTTATCACTTTTAGTCATATTAAACTTACTTGCAACCAGAGAGGCTAAAATATGTCTGACAGAAGTAAAGTTTAAGTTAATACCCACAGAAAGACATTTTACTGCCTCATGCTAGACAAGGTTCAAATTTAACCCTTTGATAAATAAACTACTGTGGATGTTTATCAAAAGCAAAAAATAAAAGAATTGTACCCAGACTTGTGTACATGACATAGCTATGAAAAAATGTAAACAAAAAGTATAAATAAATATACTCGTCTCAGTAAAATGGGGAAAAAAATTGAGGAAGCCTGTTGTAGGAAGAAAGAGATACCACTAGATAAACTTAGAGATATAAACATCTTTGCCATTTTACTTCTGAGCCTACTGTCCAAGCAGCTCTTAGGCAAGCCTTCCTTCTCCAATGTGACATCACCTTCGGTTCTTGGAAGCATCGCAAGGATATCAAGTTTAGTGCTTGCACTGCTCCAATTCAAGTACCATTTTAGGAGATATACACCTTTCTTTTCAGCTTAATAATACTAATTAAAATAAAACCTCTTTATACCTTGGATTAAAGGATCAAACTACCAGTTTACACACAAAGTATTTGGAGAGCTGTCTATGATCTCTCTCACCCACGTTCATACACTCACTCACTCTCTCTGCAGGTTGCAGTAACCATTCGAGTTGCACTTAAAGATGTCCTTGAAATATTTACCATATTTATAAAGCAGGTTTTGTCTAACAGTTGCCATTGAAGAGATGAGCGAAGATGCCTTGTATAGAGAGTCCAGATGATCAGTGATAGTACAAAGTGAACATATCACTTTCGCAACACTTCCTCTGGCAAGGGCAAAAGCCAACAATGTAAGTTCAACCTCTGGTGTGGCACAACAACTAGAAGATAAAAAGACCATGTACAAAAATATATAAGAAAGGAAACCTGCAATTTCATAATTAAGTACATGAAATGGTATATCAATCATTTCAATTAAAACCAATGATGTGGCATATTTATTAGGGATGTTAAGTAGCAATTAATTTGCTATTCGAGTAATTGATGGAATTTTGGCTCATTAGGGAAAGGCTCACTTCCGGATCTTGGCACAAGCCCACCCAATTCCCCTGTTGCCATTCTGCACTCTTAAAGGGACAGAGGAGCTGGCACGCAAAGGCACTGGTTCAGTGTCTGGTCCCCCACAGGGTCTCAGGACAACCCTCCCCTGTGCTGCCACTCTGAATTCTTAAAGGGACAGAGAAGTGCAGCGCATTCCGCAGGTCTCTCTCACTTTAAGAGTGCAGAGCAGCAAGGAGGGAAGGGAGAGGAAGGGTGATCGAGTAGAGGATAGTGCTATCCGATTAGCTCCTGCTTATTGGGTAGTCGACTACTCGTTCACATCCCTACTATTTATACAGCCATTTAAGCCATTTGTTTATAACAACTTGATAGCTAATTGTCCCGTTCCACTCTTATATGGAATCATTGAAAATATTGTGTTATCCAGTTTAAATCCCAAAGATTAAAAAAGGCTATTTAGTTTTATCTCAGGAAGCCAGTATCCGAGTTTTTGTTATATTGGTCTTTTAAAAAAAGAGTATGCTTCTACTAGTACTATTTCAAACTTTACCAGTCTAGAGCCTCCATATGACATTATTTCATTCCCTTATACTTGCTCTCTATTTCTTCTAGTAGGTCTCTCTACTTTTTGTACATCCACATAGAGCTAGGAAGCAAAAAAAAGTTCACATCCCAATAACCTGCGATAGGCAGACCCAAAAATCTGAACTTCTGTTGTACTATGTCTTTTTCTTTATAATTTAAAACCTAGTGACTAGCATCTGATCACAAACATTTCTAATAAAGTATAATTCATATAAAAAAAACAGATTAAACAAAAAAGAATCTAGTGGAAAACTCCCAACTGATTGCAGATGTAGCAGGATAGGGACAACCATATTGGTCTATATACCAAGGGTAATTCCTTAAAAACAATTAATGATGGCAATATTCTTCCTTATTACCACAGCAGTTAAGGTACAAAAGAATAAGCTGAAAGAGGATACCTCTTGACTGTTTTGGGGAGCAGAATTCCTAGAATTCACATTTTGGATTAACTGCTTAGAATTTATTCTCAATGGAAAAAAATGTTAACTCTTCCAGAGGTCCATAAACAGTTGTCACTGCAGCACTACTGGCACATTAACTTATATTAAAAATACTCAACACTATGATTCAAAACAAATATGAAGGAATGAGCTTTTGGCTTCTAGGTCAGCTAAATGCTCAAACTGAACAACTAAGGAACATTCTTCATATTTATCTTTGAGTTTTTCATATTTATCTTTGAGTTTTTCAAATGGACAAATAAGGACTACGACAAATGGAAGCGATTTTTGCAATACCTATTTACTCTATCAATTTCTAACACACAAGTACATTAATGAAATTTACCTGGTTATTCTTATAAGAAAACTATCTATTTCCTCCAAAACATTAGGAGATAAGAAGTTTGAGAAGTCTGTAGAACCCGATGTCAGGGACAGTGGTGGCATATGCTGCAATGCCTTCCTACATAAGAAAAAGAGAAATACCTTAGAAATAAACTGAAGTCAGAAAGAAGCTTCAAAAAGTAAGAGCCACTCAGAATCTTCATACTTAAGTGGCTAGATCTCGGTGTTTATGGTAGATGTTCTCTGCTGTATGTGGTGCATTATTAATATTCATCCTTCATTAAAAACACAAAGCACTTGGCTTCTAGATGGAGAAAGCAGTGCATGGATTTTTAAATAAAAGAGGCTTTGAAAATACCACACAAAATTCAACCTTGCAATTGGATGCATGCCATTGGACTCTAATTTAGTGATATAGAACACAACAAAACCATTTGATGAAAAATGCACTTCTAAATTAAAGTCAATCTAACACTAAGTAATATCTTGTTGGAAACAATTGTAAAATAGCATTCCTTTATTAACTATGGATGTTGCCGGACCAGAGAGGTTCAACCTGTACAAGAGATTTTTGAAAATCATATGCCTGCCAAAATTGTTTAGTTTAGAGTAGGATTTATCGGTTAATCCTGACGACTACATACTTCTCTACCTCCCCCCCCTTGCTGCCTCTGTATCAGAGGCAATAAGGGGCAAGGAGGCAGGAGCCAGTACCCTCACGCACACCCCTGTGCTGCTGCCTCTGATAGAGAGTGCAGAGGATGAGAGGGGGAGGCAAGAGCCAATACGCACAGGGAACTAGCTCAACAGACCTGCCTGCTGCCTTTCCATTGCTGCCTCCTACGGAGGTGGGGGGGAGGGGGCAGCAGAAGCCTGTGCTGGGGGGAGCCGGTCTAATGGGCAGCAGCACAAGTGTAGGTGGGCAGGAGAAGCTGTCATGAAGCAGCCCCTGTTCGTGGTGGGCCCCGCACAGACAGAGGCTACTCCATGGCAGCAGACCCTGTCTGCCAGAGGTGGGGGGGGGGGGGGGGGGGGGGGGGGTGAGGGGAAGGGTCCAAGCTCTCCACAGACAGAGGCTGCTCTGGTATCCCACAGAGCAGCCTCTGTCCATAGCCTGGGTCTGCCACAGACAAGCCCCTCTTCATTGGGTGGGCAGCGATAAGCGTCTGAGCTCTCCACGGAGAGGGCTGCTGCTGCAGAGCAGCCTCTGTTCTCAGGAAGCTCGGACACCCTCCCCCGCCCCCCCATGGACAGGGGCTACTGCTATCCTATCTGAGTCAACAGCGCCGGGCAGCAGGTGGGAGCCAGTCTGCCTGAGAAGCCGGTTTTTAAACTGGGTCCCTTCTTGGACCAGCTCCAGGCTGCCACCCCACACTGCTGCCTCTGTATCAGAGGCAGCAGTGTGGAGTTGCTGGGGGCTTCTCAGGAGTGGGGCCAGGAACACATTGACTGTGGACCCGCCTCCGGGGACTATCAAATAATCATGTAACAAACTTGATGTGGTTACACAACTATTCAATTACATGCTGCCTAATAGCCCTAGTTTAGGGATGTTAAATCCCAATTATGTCACTAACTGGTTAAACCTTAGGTTTAACTGGTTAAGCGGGATCCCACTCCATCCTCGCCACCATGCAGGAGCCAGCAGTCCTGTGTGGCGGGGAGGAGGGAGGAAGGGCGGGCAGGGCCTGACTTCTGTCTCTTCCCCCACACATGGGGCTCCCGGCAGCAGGAGCCAGCCCACCTGAGCAGGGAGCTGGCAGCAGGAACCAACAACTGTGCACATGGGGAAGCCAACTTCTGACCCAAAGGCCGGCTGCACAGCGTGCAGGGAGGCCAGCACTGGGTCCTGCTCCTGGCCTCCATGCTTTCGTGGAAAGCAAGCTGCTCCAGGGTACTGATTACTGAGTAAGCATCACCTACGAGGTTAACAGGCTACGTGTTCACATCCTTCGTTTAGTTCCCTTTTGACAGTGTATAAAAACCTGTTCAACATAGAAGTTTAGTGCTTAACTATGCCATGCTGCCTCCTTGATACGAGAGCAGGATGGAGGGGCTGATTATCACTAACTGCAGTGTTTCAGGGGTGTCTCTACATGTATTTTCACTCACAGGATCAAGGCACCAACACAGATGTCTTGCTCTGATGTGTGCAAACAAACAGAGGCCCTGGAAGAAGAGTGAAATTTCTAAATATAAACCTAAACAACTAAAGACTTACTATATCAGGACAAGATGCCTTCTATCCATAAAGGGGCTTAACTACATACTGCTCATTCCATATACCACATGGTACACAATTCCTTTTTAGTTCCTGAAATATCTGAGAATGTTTAAACAATATTCAAGATTTTTAACTATTAGGATAATAAAGGCATAAAAATTTGGAAGCCTTTTCTCCCATGAAAAGATTTTGTTTAACAAAACTTAAAATCTTATACAGCGATTGGCTATTTTGAGTGTTATAGATATACACACATATATATGAATGAATTACATGAACTGGATACGAGAGAAACAAAGAATGTAAGAAAGAAAAGGAATACCCTTTTAGAGTTAAGATGACTACATAAACACATTAAAAAGCTACAAAAATATTTGAATTGCTGTGAGGCAACCACTATGTGCTCTTTGAGACTGAGAACAACTAAGTAACAAACTGAGCAGTCAGCCACACACACACCTCATCTGGAACCAGAAGTATGTAATTGGACAGCAGCAGAAACAAAAAAAAGTAAACACATTATGGTACTATGTTAAATGTAAACTACTAAAAATAACTTAAAAGATTTGACAAGGTAATTAAAAAAGCACAGAAACAATTTCCTTAAGACAGTTAAAGCAGCATTTTCTTCTGCATAGAAAAGTTTCAAAGTCAATATTTAGTTCTAAACTTTGGAAAGAACGCCCACAAACACTTTGTTCAAACAAATAATCCCTCAATAATTGTAATTCTGGAGGTTCTACTGTACTTTAAGCAAATTAGCTTGAGTGGACTGAAAGGAGAGTCAGGAATGACAGTCCAAATAGCTCATCTATTCTATATATGTTACAATCCACTGGAGAAAATCCTTAGGATTTTCTCAATATTATTTCATTTTAGGAACTACTTTGTTCCTGAGAAATTACAACTCTGCAGGCTTGAAAGCAGACTTTACTTGTAAATGCAATTCCCAAAGCCGCACTGGCAACAATTGCTAGGGCAGGGCTATTCAACTTTGGAAGCCGAGGGCCACAATGATATTCACAGCACATGCTGAGGGCTGCAACTGGTTGCATATACATGCAAACAGCTCTTTCACACTGATGGGCATGAATACAAAAATTAAAGGCAAGACTATACAACATTTAAGTCAGTTCTGCCAATATTAATAAAATGCAATATTTACCCGATTTCTACCCATATGACAGCACTTGCAATGAGCAATGACAGTCCAGGAATTTAACTACTAAAACACATAGCAAAAGAAGATAATTATATTGACTACTTTTTTGTTTTGGCTCTCACCCACAAGCTGCGTGTTGAGCCCTGCATAAATCCAAACCACACCATGGGCCGCAAACCAACAGGCAGCGTATTGAGTAGCCCTGTACTAGGGCATAAACAGACATTTTGGCATGATAAAGCTCTACATGAGTAAGGGCTATTAAAAAAACAAACTAAATTAAGCTCTATTCATAAAGAAAATGGAACACAGTCAACATTTGAAAGCAGAAAACAACATTGAAAACAGGAAATTAATTCATTTCAGGCTTCTACGAGAATACTACAAGCCTTGAAAAATAAAAGTAAACTATAGAAGCATCTTGCCAGCATACAGTCAGCCATGTATTGGCGTAGCAGGCATGTAAACATAATTTACTTAGCCTGATGGTTATGTGTGGGTACCAGCCATATGTAGCAGGGCAAAGGAATGACTATTTGTAAGTTTGACAAACTGGTTTCCAAGGGTCTGTTTAAATATCCTGATGGAGGGAATGGAAACAAGTTATAAAAGATTTTATAAAATGACAAATAATTTTTATATAAAAAGCAATGAAGTTTGGTACTTACTGAGTGTTTTGTAAGATTGTGTGCACAAATGCTGGATTGGCCTCCATGGAAGCTGTTACCAATGAGGTCAGCAAAGACCAGTACCAGATAGCTGAAGCATCACATACTGAGACGCCAACTTTCTTAACTCTTTGATAGCCAACAGCCCTGAGCCCATGGATTCTGGTATCACATCCATCACTAAGGCAACGCTTGATGTTTATCTGCACATCTGTTGGTAAGATCAAGAAAAAAAGGTAATTTCTTTTTTTTCTAATAAGGATAAATAAGAGAATCTTTAAATTCAAAAGAAAGACTACCTGCATTACAAAAATGTGTAATCAAAGTACCCAGTATCCATGTGATCATGTGTGCATATAACTATTGCATACGTGAGTATAAACATGCACAGACTAATCTGGAAAATTTAAACTTCAAGGGACTCACATGACCAACTATCTGAAATATTAGCCCCTCTAACACAAAATATGGGGTCACAAGTTATAGAAGTGAAAGAAATTAACAAAATATTCCTCAAAGTGTAAATAATCAATGTATTTCGCTTAATATTTTATTTTAAAGACTAACAAAAAATGTAGATGGTATCATATTGATAAATCATATTGACACCATCTACATGTTTTGTTAGTCTCTGAAGTGCTACCAGACTATTTGTTGTTTAAGTTTTTCCTGTTACAGACTAACTCAGCTACCCCTCTGAATATTTTATTTGTTATGTTTCAAAGGCAAATTTATTTGCTAAGGCTCTGGCACCTCCATCATATGACAGTAAAATGCAAATAATTTCAAAATTAGAATACAAGTAGTTAAATATGCTATCTTCATTTCAGATAATATATTTGCAGAGTTAATTTGAGAAAATAGGTACCTCTGTGGGCACTTCAGGAAGCTATGAAAAATATTTTTCATGGAAAACACCCATTTAAATAAAACCATTATTCAGTTAAACTTCAGAAATTGTCACTAGGTTCTATCCAAGAAGGCAGCCACAGATCTGTCATGCTTAAGGTGACAACACTGAATATAGTTTGTTAAACAAAAAGCTCAAAATATGTTGAACATTTTACAAAAGTCAGTTCACTCACATACTGACAGAGGTGAGATATAACCCTTGAATTACATTACAAACTGTTCCTTAACCAGAAGTGGAATTTTTGCTACATGCTACCATCTAGCATATTGTGGCACTGAGTAGAAATCCTTATAAATGCATTATGTAAGTAAATATATATTTCAGCATATCTTCAAATGAAAGATGCTGTAAATGCATCAAAAATTAAAACCCAGATGCTATGCAAAAAGACTTTGTAACGTGGGCCAACAACCACAATCAAAATTCTCTGGAATAAGAACTTGGCAAAAGCCTCTGAATGAACACCACAAATTTCAGCAAGTTATCCTAATATCTACCCAGCCTTTCACTTTCAGAAAAGCAAAAAAGAAAACACCAATTATGTCTTTATTAACTCACACATCTGACTAATGTTAGCGTTTTCCAACAATGTCACGTAGCCAGTGATATTGCTGGGAATGTGAACATCTCGGACCTCCTGGAGATTGCTGGCATTCCTTCCAACCGCCACCGTAACTTGCTGCGGCATATAACTCTGGTCATTAGCTGCCACTGCAATGGACAGATGTCTCAGAACAACATCTGGTTTCATCTTTAAACTGTAAGATGAAGAGAAATAAAACATACATATCTCCTAAAGAGGAAAAAAGAAATTAAGGGCCCGACTTTCAGCCTAATTTTTGCCAACCTTCACTTCTGCAAGCACTAGCAACTGCAATGGTGTTTATCTAGCTACTTGTAACTAATTACCACTTCAAGCGAGTGCCTGAAGTGCAGGCTAAACCAGGTATTGTCTAGATACTAATATCTGTGCCCATAAATACAGAAGTCACCTCTGAAAATCAGGCCCTGAAACTATCATTCAGCAGAGTCTTCACTGTGTTATCTTATAGTCATTATAGATGTGTAAAAGCAGAACAGAACAAAAAGAATATTAGTACCCTAGCACCAAAGATAAATGAAATAACTCACAGTACAATTAAACACTGATGCTATGAGTACATCTAGACTACAGGCTTTTGTCGACAGATACTGTTGACAAAGAGCCTCTAGACTACATCCAGTTCTGTCGACAAAGCAAGCCACTTTGTCGACATGAGAGTGTAGATGCAAAGAACAGTGTAGATGCAATAACGCCTTCTGTCAACAGAACTCTGTCGACAAAAGGCGTTATTCCTCGTAGAATGAGGTTTACCACCATTGACAAAACTGTCAAGTTCTGTTGACGTTGTGTCGACAGAACTCAGCGGCAATGTAAATGCAGGTATAGTTTTGTCAACAAAAGTGCACTTTTGTCGACAAAACCCTGTAGTCTAGACACACCATATAATAGCTCAAACCTATTTTCCATTCTATATTAAAAGCAGTGATATATTTTAATTCAAAATTGTGACATGAGTCTCTTAATATACTTGTATTGGTAGTACTTAAACATTCATGATACAGCTCAAAAACGTTTTAAAAAAATTCCAAAGATGCTAAAAAATAAAAAAGTAGTAATTTCCCCCATGCCACACATGCGTACCCAAAACAAAAATGGGGAATAAGATTTAACTTAATGTCTTTTTAGCCAGTTGTAACCAAAGTGAATACTTTTCATCGTAATGTAAAGATTAAGATGATGCATCCTTTCTCCAAAAATTATGTTTTTATCTGACTACTCAGTTACAGTCTAGTAACATTAAAATAAGTATTCCCCACTGTACATCTTAAGTGCTGACAAGCCTAAAACCCAGATGCTATTACCGTGCTACTGACCGTATCCAATGTGAGCGAGCACTCCCATCTGACTGCCAGAAGGATAAGGTTTCTCCATTAGTCATCTTGTCAATGTCTGCAGAGTTAGATGAGGTTTCTATGTGAGTATAGCACTTAGTGACAGTTTTGAGTTTGTCTATGTCTTGGTTACCATTCAGATCATTGGGGCATTCTGTAACGACACAGAAAAAAGAAGTCACGAATAAGGACATTTAAAACCAAATATTAAGCACTAAAAGCAATCCCGTATCCCATATTCATATCTCCTGTAATACATTCTCTGCAAGGATGTGTCTACTCAGCAGGCCTATTTCGGGATACTGGAAGTATTCCAAAATAGCTTCCCTCCATCTTTCGAAGCCGCCCACTATTTTGAGATATATGTCTTAAAATAGCAGATGTGCTATTTCGGCATCCCTGTAACCCTCATTCCATGAGGGCTAAGGGATGTCTCGAAATAGCATGTTATTTGAAAATTTGGTGCTGTGTAGATGCACCAAATTTCAAAATATGCTATTTCAAAATTCAATCGAAATAGATACGCAATTTACATAGCACAATTTGCGCATCTTATATCGAGTTTAGGGTGCTGTGTAGACTCACCCCAAGTATGTTCCATATTTAAAACAGAAGATAGCAATGTTTTATTACAATTTTGCAGCACAGAGTGCAATCCAAGACTTAATCTTAATTTGCAACTGTCAGTGTGAAATACTTCTATTTCACTGGAAGTTTTGCAGACTAACTCAGAGGTGGGGAACCTTTTAAGGTCTGGGGCTACTGACCCACAGGAAAAAAAAAAAATCAGTCAGGGGCCACACACAAGTGAGAAGCGCAAAAAACACACCACATCACCACATACCACCTACAAACCCTCACTGACATGGCCCCCAACTGAGAAGGAAAGATACTCCTCACAGAATCTAGTGGGGCCCAGGCAGGTAAACTGTGTGCTCTAGCCCTGCAGGGAGATAGCAGTGGGGCTGGAGCACCAGCGCAGGCTCCCCAATGCTGGAGGTGGAGCCCTGCGCCTTAGAGGCCGGATCCAGGCAAGCCAGGGGCTGTATCCAGCCCCCTAGCCTTAAGTTCCACTCCCCTGCTTTAACTTTTAACATAGTCTTTGGATTATTATTACCAGGGCTTGCCAAGCGGCAGCGAGCCCTGCGCGCTGCGCATGCGCTGACTGCGCTGCGCGGCCGCACCAGGCTATAATCTACTCGCCAAAGGCGAGTAGATTAGCCTATTTGTCGAGCCCTGATTATTACACAATTGCAAACGGCAGAAAATAAACAAAGTGAGGAAATCTAGCCAGCCATTCTAGAGAGGAGGCAGAGCTAATTGCTTCTCTGCAGAAATATTCTACTTGATTTTCTGCAGGTTGAAAAAAATCATCAAGTATGGAAGAACGGAAAAATGTGTAAAGTCTAACAAAAACTTTAGAAAGTAAGCTTTTTCTTAGAAGTGTCAAACTATTAACATAGTGCCAGATTCTGTGGTTACATAGTTACCACTTGTTGGCAATGTGTTTTCTGTGGTTACACAAGTTAACAGACTTCTTTTCTACCTGCTTTAGGAATCGTTCACATATAAACTGTTTCCAGTGAATCAACTATGATCAGTAAAGGGGTTTGATCCAACACAATATAACAAATAAATCTTCATTCTGAAAAATGATTAGGATATAGGAGAGAAACATCCAAGCCAGTCACTCACAAATCAGACAATAGATGGTAAGAAATGGTTCCCTTAATCCTATTAGACTTACTCCAAAGAAAAGAGAAAGGCAAGTGTGTCAGCCTCAGAAGTCACTTCCAACAAAAATTTTGAAAGAGAGGACAGGGGTCTTGTATGTTTGTGGCTTTTAATTCCTATCAACCCCTGGCTACATCCAGAACATTAGAGAAACTGTATCAAGTTCACATACCCTTTTCTTTTAGTAGAAGCTTATCTAAAGAATCCTTCAGTACTGAAGATCGCATAGTACAAATATTATTGAAATACTCCAACACGGGGTATGGGATGACAGTACTGGAAATACGGTTCCGGTGCAAGAATCTCAATATCATTGAAGCATGAAGACCAAGGTGCTCTTTCGACTCAGAAAATATGTCAATAAAACCTAAAGAGACATAAAAGTTATTTGTTTCCTGTATCACCTGCCTCACCCTGCAGCAACCAAACAGCACCCTCTCCCCTCACCACACTACAGTATCACTGATCAGCTGCATTTTAATCAACTAATGAATCAGCTTGTGGAAGATTTTTCAAAAAGAAATGGTGCAAGCTTAAGACATTTAAAACTTAATTGGGGAAAGCACAAGAGTACAAATAGGTTTCCAGGCACTGGAATGATTTGGATGGTTGACAAGTGTGAGCCTAAATTCTTTATTTTGATGTCACAGATTAAAAAGAACAGTTAAAAAATTAGTTTTTATGTTAATAGGGCACCACTGCATTTATTTTAATACTGATCTATTAGATTCTAATGCTACCTTGATAATGTTATTTTGATTTGAACAGCATGCTACGTTGGTGGAAAGAACTCCTACTCTTCTGTTAGCTATCATAAAAAACTGATTGTCAAATCCTCTTAATCACATCTATATCGAGCACTTCCTGAGAAAGATAATTAAAGTTTTGAAGGAAGTTAAGCGACTGATACACATTCCACTGAAGCCTTAGAAGGCTGAAATCTGGAAAGTGACAGATGTTTCAAAGATCTGAAGTTTGGAAGATATGCAGAAGAAATTGATACACATTATCCTTTTTACTTCCTCCAATGCATTAGAACACTAATTACCAGAATTCAAATTATTTCATATGAAAGTTTATAATGAACAGCTGCATTTTTCCTGGCACTTAAATTCTCTCATGAAATGGCAGTTTTGAGTTCTGTATGTCTCTCTCCAATACAGGGGTGGGCAATAATTTTTGATGGGGGGGCTACTCCAGGATTTTGGGAAGTGGTCAAAGGCTGCATTCTTCAACGATATTAATAGAGGAAGTGAGAGGTCTGGGAAGGAGGTTGGGTGCAGAAGGGAGCTTGGGGCAAAGGATTGGGGTGCAGGAGGGAGTGTGGGTTCTGGGAGGCAGTTTAGATGAAGGACTAGGGTGAAGGAGAAAGTACAGGGATTGTGGGTTGTGACCTAGGGCAAGAGGAGCTTGTGATCTGGGAAGGAGACTGGGGTGATGGTCTGGGGTGCAGCAGTGGATGCAGGGGTTTTGGTTATAACCTGGGGTACAGGAGTGGGGTAAAGGAGGAGGTGGTACAGGGGTTTGGGTTGTGACCTTGGGCAGGGGATTGGAATGCAGGATCTGGGTGCAGGGATAGGTTCAGGTTGGGGGGGGCAGAGGGTTTGGTTATGTGAAGTAGGGGGACAGGATTAGGAGGGGCTAGAGTGCCAGTGGCAGGTTCTGCTGGAAGACTTGCCTGAGTGACTCCCGGCCAGCAGCCCTGCACATTCCTCAGACAGCCTCCCTGTCTGCCCTACCTCTGCACAGGCTGCAGGGGCCATGTGAGTCTCTGAATAAGAGCTGGAGGAGAGGAAACTGGCCAATGGGATTGTGTTGGGGGAGGGAGCAGTACATAAAGCCTCTCCCCCTTTCCCTAGCAGCATGTAAAGCCTCTCCCCCAGGCTCACAGCTGTGGAAGAGAAATGTCCTAGCAGCTGCTTTTCTGAGCAGCTTGCCGGGGGGAGGAAGAGGGAAGCAGGGAGCCTGCCTGAGGCTCCCCACTGTGTCTGCAGCCAGATCTGACAGCACGGCAGACTGCATTCAGCATACAGGCCATTATTTTGCCCAGCTCTGCCCTAATAGATTTAGCATATTTTTATTTTAGGTGTGTATAAGATGAGTTATTATAGGCAGTATGAAAGCTAAAATTACCCATGAGTCATGTTTCTCTTCGAATTAACTCAGGAAAATAAAACATACAGTAGAACCTCAGAGTTATGAAAACCAGCATTATGAACTGACCAGTCAACCACATATCTCATTTGGAACCAGAGATATGCAAACACTGTGCATCAGAGATAAAAAAATAAAAAGTAAACAACTAAAATGGAAAGCAGCATTTTTCTTCTGCACAGTAAAGTTTCAAAGCTGTATTAATGTTCAGTTGTAAACTTTTGAAAGCACAACCATAACATTTTATTTGGAGTTATTAGCAACTCCACTCCTAAGATGTTTATAAGTCTGAGGTTCTACTCTATGCAAATGATGTGTATCAATCAGAATTCAAAGAGAATAGTTAATGGGTCCTTTCACCATCAAACCCTCTTTGTATGACAGACAGCGAAAGAATGAATGACATGACTATAGACCTAATCAGACGGAGTGATAGATGAGGATCTCAATTGCCAAGTGTGATGATGGAACTGACAATTACGTAACATTAGTCAGAAAAAAAAAAAATCACTCTGAAGATGAAGTTCAATGAGAAACTTGTTTTCTATCTATAATTTAAACTAAGACATTTCCCACTCTCAAGGATTAAAAAATGTATTAATACTAGCTAGCTTGCTGGAAATTGTGGGAAATGAGTCTTCAAAAACTTCACATAACATTTCCTCAAACGAAAAATGTAATTGCTTGGACTGAAGACAGTTTGGGGAGAAAGATTAGGACCAATTGTTGATTGAGAGAGCCTTCCTTTGGGGGGGGGGGGGAGAAATGAGGGGAAAACAGTTGTTTCCTCATCTTCTCTTACCTGGAACAAGTGAGCAAGCCTGCAGCTGTCTAATTACATGACTAAGTTCCCCTTGAAGATTGGCTCCACTGGAATTCTTGAGTGCCTCCAGCATATTCTCCACATCCACAGTACCATCTCCCTCAGCATCAAACTGTGCAAAGGCCTGCAAGAAAGAAGAATGAAGCAAGATTGGTATTTACTCCAAACAGAAAAAGAATAGCTGTGTGAGATACTCTGAATAAGAGAATATTCTAAAAGGTTTCAAGAAAAATCAGCATTTCCTGCAAAGCTAAATTCATTTTAACAGAAAACGTGATTTAGCTCATTACAGATGTCAATTAGCGCTATAGCATTTGCACAGCTCTCCCACAAAAATCAATGAATAAGATGGCTTGCTAGCCCCCTAAGATATAACAGTCAAAAAGACTTTCCCAGTAATGTTAACCTTAGGGTGCATCTACACAGCGGAGCTTAACTCAAAATAAGATACACAAGTTGAGCGTCTACACAGCACTTATTTCGAAATGGAGCACTTCTTCCTCCAACTTCCCTTACTCCTCATACAATGAGGGCTACAGGAGTTGGAGTAAGAAGTCCTCCAACTTGACAGTATTTCAACATCATTTAGAAATAACTGCCTACTGTACAGACGAGGACTAAGTTATTTTGAAATAACACTAGTTATTTCAAAATAATGTTACTGTGGAGATGTACCCTTAGTGTACGTGTATGCTACTGTTCTTTATATGCTTAAATTGCTATATCATTTTAAAGCCCTCTCTCCAGCTTTTATTCTTCCCTAAAGCACCAAAAAGCAAATGTGTTCAACAAGGCCTATACAGTAAAAACAAATGCAAAATGTCTAAACTAAGCCATTTTATAGAAATGACAAACTACTTAACTTTTTTTTTTTCTCACCCCCTGCAGAAATCCAAATGATAGCATTCTAAACTCTCATTTGGTGAAAATGTAGCTAACTTTTAACTAACTGACCAGGGGAAAAATAAAATCCAACTATTAAAACAGGAAATGCAGGAACATCTGCTTCACTCCAAAGAAGTTGGGAATTATCTCAACCTTACCTATAAAGAACTTAGCCAGGAGACCTACATATTTCAAAGACAGTTAAAGTATGGACTTTGAGATGCACAGGTCTTCAGGTGCTGGTCTTATTTTTACAGTGTAGTAAATACAAGACATCAAATTTATTGGAGGGATGTTTGTGTAGGAGTCCCTTGTTTTTCTGTTTGTTTGAATAGCTACGATTATATGCCTTTAAAATAACCGAAGTCATTTGCAGTAACTAGTTAGCTCAGGATAGCTAGCCAAGTTCTCTACTATATATTTTAGAGAATGTGTCTGCTTAAGAACAGTCCTCAACTGACATAATTAAGAGAATGTTGAAAGAGACTGAAGCAAGATGAGCCAGAAAAATAGGTTGAACCTGGAATAGGCTTGCTTCTCAAAAAACTTTACAGAAAAGAGATAAAATGGAGAAATTTGGAATAGTGCTCTTTGTTTTAGCACAACTAAATTAATGCTTATGTTTTGAAAACTAGAAGACAATGTTACTGGAAATCAAACTGACAATGGCCCTTTTTTGTTCAAACATAGCGAGTGCTAAGAGTTTATAGGGATGAAGAAACAGAATATACTTGATGGAATCCCTGAATTACGGACCTGAGCAATGCGAGGTAAATCTGGTAGTTACCCATATCATTACTAGGGATGTAAGTGACTATTCAACTATCCAATAAGCATACTAGGCCAAATTTAGGCTGCTAGGAAAGAGACTGCCACCACAGAGGTCCTGGATTTCATTCTCAGAAATGCTTCCAGTTCCATGCGCAGGGCCAGGTAGGCAGGCAGAGC
>JANRFK010000867.1:8106971-8128617 GCA_030068395.1 Apalone spinifera | reverse complement strand
CCAAAGCAGTTGCAACCCCTCCCAGCATGGTCCAACCTATCATCTGCAATCTCAGGGAATTAAATCTGACATTCAGGTGCATTAAAAGAATTGCTTAGCAAAGCCCTTCTGCAACATTGTGGAAGTCAGATCCTTATTAGCACTTGCTCACTCTGGCAAGCCATAGCTTAGTAAAATGGGTAGGAATTCTGTATTAGCATTAACAGGAACTCTGTGCTGGGAAATGGTATCTTCAGAGACCATAAACTCATCAAGTACAGAAGCTAATCTTAAAATATTGCTGCACACTTTGTAAAATGCTGTTTATGCTAACTACAGTTCTTCAAGGCTTTTGAACTAAAGATAGCCATCTGAGTAGGTGAATTGATAGCTGTGCATGAGCAGCACTTCCAATAAATGAAACCAGTCCCAAGGATCTGATGGAAGCATTAGATCAAAATGAAGATTGCCATTTCCCAGCATTTCTCCACATAATGAATGTTGGAGACAATATCTGTCTGATAAAATACCTTTGAAGTTTAGCAGACATATAGTAGCATGAGCTGCTTTCTAATAAAAATTGATAGAGAAACAAACATTGCCATATATACCAAGGCTAAAAGTACATTTACAGAAATGTATGCATATCTCTTAAGTCAGGGGAGGGCAATAAAAATACGGTAGCCTGCCAGAGTTAGTCCTTGGTGGGCCACCACCACTTTGTTTACCTGCGCTTCTGCAGGTATCAGACAATCGCAGCTCTCATTGGGCTCAGATCACCATTCACGGCCAATGCAAGCAATGGGAAGTGGCACGGAAAAAAATCCCACTTCCTGCCACTCGCGTTGGTCGTGAATGGCAGTTTGCAGCCGAAAAGAGCTGTGATCGTCTGATACCTGCAGAAGGGCAGGTAAACAGAGGTGGGGGCCTGTCAGAGACTTACCCTGTGGACCGGATCCAACCCGTTGGCTGAAATTTGCCCACCTTAAGTATTTTTTTAAATTTAAAAAAACAATCAATCTTAGCTGGTGCTAGTGCTGTACTGTCACCCATGTCCAACAAGATATTTAAGTATGGGCTTAATTTTAAGCATGCAAGTACTGTGAAATGTCAGTGGAATAGCTTGTATGATTAAAAGTTAAGTTGAGAGGAGTTGCAAGCATTTTGGAAGACTGAATTCAAAATCATCTTGCCAAACTGGAGAACTGTCTTAATTAAATGAGATGACATTTGATAAGGACAAATGCGAATTACTACTTAAGAATGAATAATCAATTGCAAAATGGGAAATGACTGCCTAGGAAGCAGTCCTGCAGAACTAAACTAAATATGAATCAACAAGGTAACAGTGTTGCAAAAAAAGCAAACATCATCCTGGGACGTATTAGCTCAGGGGTGGACAAATTGTGGCCCACAAGCCGCATCCAGCCCACCAAGCCATCAGATATGACCCGCAGCTCAGCAGGAGCCTCCGGCAGGCTCCCTGCCCGGCCTGCCCCTACATGCAGCTCAGAGCTGCAGCGGCATATGTGCCTCTCCCAGCAGCACCGCCCCCCGGGGGAGGAGGAAGTGGGTTTGTACACTGTCCCAATCCCAGCATATCATCACAGCTCCCATTGGTTGAAAACTGGCCAAAGGGAGCTGCATGTTTGCAGGGCAGACAAAACATGAAGTACCCTCACCCCCGTGGCTCGCAGTACTCAGAGCAGCACATTGTCCCCACAGTGTTCCGCTCTGAGCAGCGTGCATGGGAGCCTGCCTGAGGGACCTGCTGGCTAGGTACCATCTAGTTAAGTGCCTCCCAGCCAGATCTTGCCTCTGGCACCCCAGCCCTTCCCCTTCTTCCCAACTCTCTGCCCTGTGTAACCCAAACCTCTGCATCCTTGCTCATTCACCCATACTCCCTGCCAAACCCTGCCCCTCCCAATCCTCTACCCTAAGTCACAACTCCCTCCTAGGCCCTGCACTCCTCTTCCAGGTCAGAATCTTCTCCTGCACTCCCTCCTGCACACCAATCCCCTCCCTCGAGCTCCCTTCTGCACCCAACCTCCATCCCCTACCCTGCACCTCCTCCATTAATATCATGGAAGAGTGTGGCTCTTGACCACTTACCAAATTCTTGGAGTAGGCCCCCATGAAAAATTATTTGCTTACCCCGTGTTAGCTGGAATGTTATTAGCAAGACATGACAAGTAATTCTTCCACTTCACTCCTCACTTATAAAGCCATAACTGGAGTCAGGAAAGATATGGACTAGGGATGTAAATGGTTAACCAGTTAACTGGGATGGGTCTGGAGCAGCTCCCCACCTGCCCTGTGTAGGAGGCTGCTCCATCCCCATGGGGCCCACCATAGGCAGGGGTTAATTGCTAGGATTTTTAGCAGTTACACGTTACACTTTAACAACTTTTTACATCCCTAATATGGATATATTGGAGAAAGTTCCATGGAAAGCAAAAAAATTATTAGATATCTAGAAAACATGACATATTAGGAAATATTTAAAAAATGGGTTTGTTTACCCTGGAGAAGAAGAGACTGAGGGGGCAACTAGTTGCTTAGTAGGTTAAACAGAAGCATACCAGAAAGCTTGTGGATGTTGGATCATATTCTGGCTTCTGAAAATAGTCCTTAGTTCAGGTTACAACATACTTGTAGTTGCCCCAGTCCCCTTCAGGAGAGTCTTGCACTCAGCTGTGGGTGTGAAATACATATCTATTGAGCAAGAAAATGTGGTTTGGTTTAGCTGTTAGCATGTATTTGATCATATTCTTTCATCCATAGTGGAGGAGTGAAGAGAGACTGGATTGGAGTACCCAGGAAACTGTACAAGCCTGGTTCCAGTGATAGTCACTGTGTCTGTGTGAGAACTACTGGGCCTCCCTCTGGACAACTGGATTCTACTGATCACAGTGACAGAGGTGACTTGGACAATCCTAACCTACAGGAATACAAGGGATGCCATCCATTGGCTGACTGGTGTGTGTTAAAAGATTGAGTCAACCATATTGGTTTTGAGAGAGGCATTTTTTGAGCTTCACTGTGGATTCTCTGGTATTGAGTCAGAAACAGGAATCTGTTTGTATAATTATGCCTCAGTAAATTTAAACACCATGCTGAAGTGCCAGGAAAAGCAGTGGATGCGTGAGAAATGGAAGGAGCATGGTAAGGAAAATAGTTAGAGCGGAAGATCTTTCTACAACTTGGTGGATTGGCACTTAATTCTGGCAAGAAAAAAGGATTTTTCTTCTGCAATCAAGAAATAGACGTGTGTGTGGGGAATGGTGCTGGTGCATGTAATATTTCATGCAAAGGGATCTCTGAGCTAGCACACCACTATAGAACCATTTTCACTTACTGAAGTACATAATAGCCTCCCTCTCTTCACTCCCAGCACAGCATTGCTCTCATTCTCACTCTAGTCTGCACACACCACCCACTGAGCCACCAACTTGCTGAGAAATGACTTAGTAACTGAAGCCTTTCTCCCCTGCTGCAGTCATGTCATTGAACATCTGGTATCTCGTATGGTTTGACTATCCAAAAGCTACATTTGTCAAATGAACACAGGACCCTAGGTAATGCAATATCTGTCTTTCCACTATTGTTTGACTATAGGAAACAGTGAGGCTTTGTCTGCACTGCAGGCCTTTTGCGCAAGAAGCCTTTTGCAGAAGAGTTCTTGCACAAAAACTATTTGCACAAAAGCATGTCCAGACCTCAAAGCTTATCACAAAAGCGATGTGCTTTTGCATGAGTGTCCACATTGCGTAGATGCTCTTGCGCAAGAAAGCTCTGATGGCCATTCACAGAATCAGGCCATCAGAGCACCTGTGCTTTTTCCCCATAGGAGTTTCTTGCCAAATACCCCTCCGGACCATCCACACCTGCCTTTTTGCGCAAGAGCTGTAGTGCAAAAAGGAGTTATTCCTCCTAGGGAGGGGAATAACTTGGCAAAAGCCTTCTGTTCTGTCAATTTTCTTGTGCAAAAATGCGCTTCAGATGTGGACGCTCTGCTGGTTTTTGCGCAGAAACCTTGTAGTGTAGACATAGCCTAAGGATGCACCTAAGTCCATGTCTCCTATCGACTCTCTCCAAGTACTTCAGATGATTCACTACTGCCATAGTATTTATAAGCCATGAGTCACCTGTTCTAATTGAACAATGAAAGTGGTTGACATAACTGATTGTACTGCTATAATCCAGGGGTCTCTCTCCTCCCTTCCTGTTATTTACTACTACTACTAGTTGAATTGTCTAATTAAATTGTAAAAACTTTAGGGCAGGAATCAGGTCTTTGGAAAGACCCAGCCTCTAACTTGCAAAATGCAATAGTGGCCCTAACTTCTGTCACCAGCTTCTGGATCATTGGATGATGAGCTGTTTTCATTCCCTCTGGGGCACCTTTCATTGGCTGCTATCAGAAGACAGGACACTGGACTAGATGGACATTCTGGGCTGAATCAGTATGGCTGTTACATTACATATTGCCTAAAGACTAATGCAAGCTAGTACTGTTCTTCTGTGCATCGCTACTTTGTACAAGCGCTCAGTGCATACCGCCCATGTGCAGAAGCAGGGCTCCTCTTTAGAAGGCATGTCCTAATGTTTTGTTGATAAAACTACTGCCAGCTACAATTTCAACAGCCACGCTTTCCTTTGAGCATGCTCAGCAACCCAGGAGCTATTTTCCAAGAGAACCAGTTTAGTTTCTTAAAGCAAGCAGCATTAGTTTACAAAGTGCAGTAACAGGCCAGCAGGAGAAGGGTAAAATGATCTGTACTGTCAGGCTTTTGTTGTGAAGCTTGGGTCTAAAAAGTATGTTACATTGTTTTACGAGAGAGGAAAACTTGGTGAATGCCTGTCTTACTGAGTTCTCTCTCCCTTCTCCCCTCCAAAATTCTTAACTAGTGCAAGTCACTACATGACAGGGAGTCACAAGAAGGAAAAGCAGTATTCCAAAATACATAAGTGGCAAGGTACATACCCAACACTTTTAAAGCTAGCACACTAAGTTCACTGTAGACTGGTTTTATAAGTGCTGTACAGCAACATAGGGATGGTTTATAAGTTATTTATTAAACTTCTAGTTGTGCTGCTTTTGTTCAAGTTTTTTGGTTCTTCCCTCTGAGTGCTAAGCTTGTACTAAGACAGTTGCTCAAATGTGGCCACAGCACTCATGGGAGGAGAGAAGAGAGCGAAGCATTACCTCCTCTCCCTTGCTGCTGGATGTGCTGCCCCACACAAGGGACATTAAATATTGTTTAATTGAATAGTCGAGTAGCCTCATGAATTCTTATTTGTTAGTCGACTATTCTAATCCCCAGGGGCAAGGTCAGCAGCAGTGCAGGGTGCCAGGCAGGAGCTAGTCTGCAAGGGTAGCCAGTTTAAAAACCAACTCCTTTTGTGGACTAGCTGCTTGTTACCTTGTGCTGCTACTGCCTCTGATAAAGAGGCAGCAGCCCCTGTTGTGTGTGGGGGAGAGGGGGGGGAACATCTGAGCTCCTGGACCCAGTGCAAACTGAAATAGAGCTGGGCTGCCTGCCCATCTGGCTCCTAATGCACTTTAAATGCAGAGCCACAGCAAGGGGAGGTCCTGGACCTACTCCGAGCCAGGCTGCTGGCCAGCCTGCTAAAAAAAAAATTTACTGGTTGTGGAGGGAGGGAAATGCATCTAGTTTATAGCATTAACGTATAAGCTTTTACTTATCGGTTAATCGCCAGCACTGTTACATCACTACCCTGCACCACCTCTGCGGGCAGTTGCGGTACAATGTAAGAATGTTAAAGTGCATTTAAGTAAACATGTAACTGCTGACAATTTCAACAGTTACATGCTGGGTGGAGGCCAGTCAGCTCCTTGCAAGCACCAGCTCTTGCCTTTCCCTCCTCCCCCACACTGCTGCCTCTGATCAAACAGCAGGAGCCAGGGCATGCAGGGAACTGGCTTGGGCTGGCTCCCCCTGCATACCAGGCACCTGCACGTAACCATGAAGGTTAACCATTGAGCCCAGGCTGATTGGTTAACTATGTGCAGTTGCACTTTCATAGCCCTAGTACAATACTGAAGGAGCAAGATGAGCTCTTGCCTCATGGAGGGTAGGAGTGGAGCTCAGGCTTTGGCCCTGGGGCAGCTCGTGTCACTTATGAAGCCTGGCTGCATGGACCTTTGGGCACCAACGGCTGCAGTATTTTAGGTGATGATCCCTCAGCTCTGGCCACACAGCTTCAGACTAAGAATGTAACAGTGTAGGTGATAAATAACTGATAAGCAAAAGCTTATTGGTTAATGCTCCAGACCACACACATTCATCCCCTACCAGTACATTTTTTAGGCTGGCCAGCAGCCTGGCTCAGTTATGGCTCTTGCTGGGTCCAGGGACTTACCCCTGCTGTGGTGCTGCACTTAAAATGTATTAGGAGCCAGGCAGGCAGGCAGGCTGACTCAGTTCCAGTTTGTGCCAGATCCAGGAGCTCAGCCCTCTGGCCGGACAGGGACTGTTGCCACCCTGCGCTGCTGTGTCTGCATCAGAGGCAGCAGTGTGGAGTGACAGGTACCCCAATCCTTGGGAGGGAAGCTGGTTTTTAAACTGTCTCCCCTCATGTACCAGCTCCTGCCTGGCATCCCATGCTGCTGCTTCTGATGCCATCCTATTCAATTAACTATTATTTAACATCCCTACTTCAGACTCCAGCCCTTGGCTTGTGCCACCACAGACTCATCCCTACACGCCACCAGCCCCAATAGTGGCCGCTTGCTCTGACTGTGGTAATGGGTCTAATGCTAGGTGGTGAGCTCTGACCAGGTGGCAACAGGCAGACAGCCACCGCCCTGGTCATCAGCCACAGGCCCTAACCTCTGACTCCTAGACTCCACACAGCCATGGGCCCCTGACTCAGTTGCTGACTACCTCTCGAAGATACTGATCCCTGGCCAGTGGCCACCTGCCATGGCTGCCAACCCTTAGTCCTGGCTGTAGATTTGCTGTGGTGGACTGTGACCCCTGGCTCTGAGTGCTGACTGCTGCAACAGCTGCTAGCCCCAAGTGCTGAACTCAGGTCATGTAGTAGTGGGAGTCAAGCTCTGGCCATGTAGTGACAGTGGCTCTAACTGCCTGGCCCTAGCCACATAGCTGCAAGGGTCCCTGTCTACCTCCACCATCCCTGTGCTGTGTTCCTAGCCCCAGATCCTCACTGCCTCCTGCTACTACATTCATTCCACCATTACGCCTGGCCCCTGCTGAGTTCCCCTTCCAGTCCTGGGTCTGGTTGAGAAAAGTGGTATTAAACATGTGTATCACTTTTCACAGAAGATTTGCTAGTGAGCTGGGTGGTTGTAACAAGTTACCTTTAAACAGCCTGCAAGGTAGCAACTAGGTCCTGTGACGTGAGATACTGAACATGCAGCTTTTCACAGCATTATTTTTGAGGCTAGGAAAAAACCCCACACTTGATTAAAAAAAGCTAAATATCTATTAATTTAGGTCCAACAATGGCTAGGGGGCAGGAATGGCAACCCTGGCCTCTGAGAACGGCGCCAAGGGAGGGATCACTTGATTACCTGTTCTGTCCGTCCCCCCCGCATACTTGGCTAGATGGACCTTTGGTCTGACCCAGTGTGGCATTTAAGGTGCATATTAATTTTTCCTAGTTAATTATTTCAGGGAAACAGCTGGTGGCTGGACACAGAAGCCACCAAAAATTTGTTGTAAGAGCCCCTGTTCTAGAGCTTATCCACTCTGAAACAGTTCATTAGTTATACAATAGCTCTCCAGGGGAAAAAACTCTTAAGACTCTCTAATTTATCACCTCAGCAATTCAGACAACCTCCCAACTTGAAGCAAGTTCTTTCCAGCAGCCGCATAGTACATTTACTCATGGACTGAATTGGCAACTGGGTTTGTTCCTATGTCTATGAGGGTGGTATCACCACAGGACCTAACCATATAAGCCATGACATGGGAGGCTCATTCAGCTGCACATTCTCTAAATGTGATATATGCCATAAAGTGCCAGCAATTCTCCTCTGCCATGTGTATTGGCCAAAAAAAGAGTCTCTGCACTAAAAGGATAAAATGGACACAAATTAGATATCCAAAACGGCAACACAAACCTCTAAGGGAACATTTTAACCTGCCTGGTCACTTGATCATGGATTTAAAAGTAGCCATTCTTTCAAAGTAATTTCACTAGCCAATTACAGAGAAGCTGCAGAACTGGAATTCATCTACAAATTTGAGTGACCCTGGGCTTGAATAAAGACATTAACTGGTTAATGCACTACAAAGCCAAGTTTCCCAGACTTTCACTTTCAAAACAGCTGTTGATCAGAGTAATGTGCTGGCAAGCTCATGCTAATGAAGTGTGGGATATTTAAATCCCTGCTTCATTGACTATTTCAAATACCTACATTTGCATCCCTAGTTCAAACTAGGATGCAAGTGTAGACATATCCTAAGCAAAGGCTCTGTTAACATTCCTGTACAATGCTATGGAGTAGCACGCAGTTCAGAGAATTACTTCCATAATCAGAGCAATAATGAACAAATTTATAGTGATTTTTAGCAATGTTTATTGTCAAAACATACAAGTCACAAAATTCTAACAAAATGCTTTTGGCTGGTTTTACAGTTACTCTGGAGCTTCCCTTTTTGAAGTAAAGCTGCATGGATTAGACGACAAGAGGCATCTGCCATGTGTAAGTGACTTTGCACTTGTTTGTTTTTTCAATTAACTTCCAATTCAGTATTACATTTAATGCATATGAAGCTAAAAATTGGTTTGGGGAAAACACATGAACCGAACTAGCTGACTGAAAGTCTAGATCTGTGCAGCACAGGAATTCAGGACTACACAGGAATGACTTCAGCCAAGTCTACCGTGGAAGGGTTTTGGTGAGTGTATAATTTACTCAAGAGTACAGCAGAGTTAGTCTGCCAAAGTAATTCTAATTAAGCAATTATACAAGTATTTTACCATATATGTCTGGAATAATCACTATTTGCTTAAGATAAGTGTTTACAAAACAGAAGGCAAGTGGAAATAATTAAATCTTGCGCCTTAATTTCCAAGGAAGGAGGAAATTTACCAGTAAACCCTGGGAATAAGACTTTTCTTCTTGTACTTTATTACTGGTGCAATAAGAGGATGTATTTTTATATTAAGGTTTACAGTCCACATGGTGTCTTTTCTCTAGTTATCCTCAAATTACTACAATGATTCATTACACAGCAGTAGGAATATTGCAAAAATACATTTAAGATTGGACTCACAGAAAATCCCATTGTTTTAAGACTTTCTATATCATAAATAGCAAGCTTGACAGTTTCACATTATATTATGACCACCAGGAAGCTTCTGAATGATCGATCTTATACTTTAATGCAACATGCAATAGCAAGAATTTGTTGCAATATCCAGGTCTCCAAACAAACTTGCTATGACGGGAAAGTCATCAAAATATAAAAGCTACAGTCTACAAAACTCTCCCTATGTTCATTTGTTACACAGATGATCTTACATATGCTACGTGACAAGTTGTACGAGTCACTTGTCTCCATACAGGAAGTCTTTAAGGCATCTGTAAACTGTTAGTAAGTTAATTAGTAATGTTTGTGTTAGTACCTTGAACACCAGTAATTCCAAATCATTCTTGTTATATTTACTAGAATGAAATGAAAGGTTATTCCCCTAGACTTACTTCAATATCTAATTTTAAATTCAAATGAATGGTGCTTGGGTGAGGGCTGGATTGACTATGTTGGAGACTGAATTCCTTTTGCAACACAGAACAGGAGCCAAGTTGCCCCCTTTCAACCACAACTGCTTAAAACTCTAAACTTGACAAAACTGCACAAAGCAGGCCAAAAAGAAAATTCAGTCTCATGCTCACCTAAACCAGGACATCTGTGATCAAACTGATATTTAACATTCTGTAAGTTGTGAGTATCAAAGGACAGTAAGTGTGGCAGGGTTTTGGGGTGCCAGTTGTAAAATGTGCCACAAAGGAATCTCATTCTTTGCCAACTTAGAAATGTATTCATCACCACTAGAGAATTTTAAGAGCTTTCACTGAGTCGGTAGCCTGTAACAGCGTATGGCTACAAGCCAAATATGAAGAGCTGGAAAAAAAAAGTTGCACACCACTTCTAGCAGCTACCTTCAAGAAATCACAAAACAAAAACATAAAAGCTCTTGGCATTTGTCAGATTTCTGTTGAGAATGTAGTTACTTTGACTTCAAGCTCAGATGCCCTTTCAGGTTGTAAGTAGAAGGCTATTAATACTCATACCTGCCTTGGAATTCCAATGAGGGACAGATGCCACATCAAGTACTAATGCTGCTTTTTTTTAAGTGCTTACCTAGGATTTAGGATTGTTTTATTTTTTAAAGCCACCATAAATTTCTATTCTACCCCTTGAAAGTGAGTTTGCAACATGTAAGAGGAGGCTAGCATCAGAAACTGCTTTGGATCGACTGTAAAAGCTGCTGAGCACTTCCCAAACTAAAGTGAATGACTTTAGAATAACCACTCCTATCATCTCAGGCTGCATCTTCTCTTCTTCGCAGGTTTTAAGTGGGAAAGAGTAAGGAAGTGTGAGAAGTTGATCTCTACTTGTGGTTAGTTTAAGTGTAAGTGGTTGACAATTCCTTTGAACTGATAACTCCTTTACTGTGCTGAAATTGCAAATGGATAACTTATGCAAACCCATGATGAGCTACTAACATTTTAAACAATCAGAAGTGATCCATTATTCTTAGATTGGTCATGATTTTTTGTTCATGTGAACAATCATGCTTTGTAACTAAGTGGTTTTGAGACTCATTCATGCCTCAAGGGTCTCAGAAGGAGCCTGTGGCAAGTTGCTATTCAAATTTAGGTATGCTGAAGGTACACACTGTTTACATCCAAGAATGCCACCTTAAGGAAGTGGCAGTATTTGTCCTTTATTGAAAGAACAGGGCTACTGCCATAACATGATTTGTACTGATCGTGAATGACAAAGTTGGTCCATTATTTCACTCTACTGTTAACTAAGTTCAGGGTTCCAGTTTTTTGCACCAACATATGTTGTAAGACCAATCAGTGCACTGAGATTCCATCTGAAATGCACTAGATGGGTGCTAGTCTGTTTTACTGCACATGCCCAAATTTCGCCCAAAGCAAATACATCCTATAAACCATAGAAATATAAAAAAGTAGCACTCTGGTTTGTCGGCTCATTTTACATACATAGGCAGTAAATACTGGACATGTCACTATTCCAGAAGACAGGGAAATTAAAGTTCAGAACCCCCATTGCACACACCATATCACGTACAGGTAGTGGTTAATGAACACTAAAAAAAATATATATACACAACTGATTTGTTCATGGAGTAAAGAGCAGGAATGCTGCATTTAGTCTGATCTACAGCTGCATAGCCCAGGACTAAGAAGGTTAACAAGGCCAGACACTTTAAGGACATGTTAAATTGACTGACCTTTTCTTACCATAGAACAGCCAGTTCACCAACCTAGGTGCTTACTAGCAGTTAAGTGATTCATGGGCTACATACAACCCAGGGGGTGAGAGGAAGGACAGTGAGCAAAGGTAGGAAGAGGAGAACTAGACTTGTGTCATTGCTTCATGGATTCAGCATATTTAAGAGGGACTACACAGACTAGAAAGAAAACCCATTCTAGAGTTATAATGTGCAAAGGTTTGACATTAGGCTGTTTCACAGTGCAATCAGAAATCCTTCCTGTAACCCCACCTGCCTAATATTTGACAGTAAGCCTCCAAATACAGCCAACTGGCCTTTCTGCTGGACCTGGAGCCTTGTACTGACCATCTAGAAGTGCAGAAGCAGCATGCTGAGTCAGCAAAGAGGACTGGTTCCATCCTGCACTGATCATATTGTCTTTAAAGCCAAGAAATGCCACTCCAGCCTTGTTGGATTCACGACTGCAGCTCCAGCACTATTTCTTTGCAGCAAGTACAGCCACCCAATCGGTTTTTAGTGTTTCTTCTTCTTCAATTAGTGTAAGTTCAGGTGTGTTCAGAGCACTTAAACAATTCTTGTGTAAGCCAGAGAGACCACTAATGCAAAGGGTACAACAGAAGTGGACTTCACTGGTTCTAGCAACCATCAAGAAAGACTGCCAATTTCTTCTTGAACATGCTGGAGCTAATAAGACATTTACTAAGGAGGTATCAGAATTGCCATTCCACACTGACTCTTGTATCCGAGATCTTGTAAAGCTCTCTTGTAAGGCCACGATTCTTCAGCTATGCCCTTTTAAACCCTGTTTAAAGATTTAACTCAAAATGGGTCATGGCTGCCACAGCACAGTCCAGTGTTCTAAAAAAGCCTTCGAGGGACAAAGGGAACACTTCTTTGAAGACACCACATCTGCCTCAAAGCTTAGTGCCATCTCTTATTAAAAGCCTGAAAACAGCAAGACTTTAGCTCAGTGCAATGCACCAGAGCAAGCACAGGCCTGTTATTTTTTTTAATCAGCACAGGACACCAGTCTAATGCAATTTTAAATTTCCATGCCCACTGCAATTTGGAGGGTCTAACTCAATTCAGGTTTATCAGTTTTAGATGATCCTCTCCAAATTCATTTGTCAGTGAAATCTATCACAGCCCAATACATTTATAGTCATACAAAATCATTTATACTGGAATATATCTAACATGGTCCTTAATTAGTTCAGTCTATTGCCAAAGGAAGACATGTATAGGTCTTCCTTTCCTGTGTACAAGGCTTGCTAGCAGAGCTGCTGTCCAAAGAGCACTGACTGAGAATCCCCTTGCTCCCACAACGTATTAGGAGACTCCTCCCAGAGTCAAGACGTCAAAGCAGATGTTGCAAACACGAACAGGCTTGTTTAAGTCAAATTTTATGATCGGAATTTCCTTTGTTGAACATCTATGGCAGAGCAGACGTCCACAATGCCGGCTGTAGAGGGAGGAATAAAAAGCATTAGCTGATAGTTGTATGTTTAGGCACCGTGGATAGAGTGAAGAGTGGATTTTAGTGATTTTTCTAGTAAGTGGCAGAGGTTCTTTTGCAAGAGATGCTTGTGCAGACACAAGAACTGCTTTCACTATAGTTATGTGCTGATGGATTGGGAAGCCATCTTCCTGCTAAGACCACACTTACTATAGGAGCACAGATAATCGTTTCAGTCTCCCCACACTTAGACTGCTTTAACATTCAATTTCATTTTCTGCATCCAACACAGAGAGAGCTACTTCCACTAATAGCAACTTTTTATCTCCAAGCTAGGTGATTTTTGTCCCTCAGGTGCAGCTTGGCTGCCTGACTGGTCAGTCCTTAATGAAAGGAATAAGGGCAGCCACTATATTCAAGCCTGATGGTCAGGTTTCTACTACAGCTTCCCTGATGACATGTGGGCAAGGAAGCCTTCATTTTGAACCCAATGAGCAATACTAGTTAAGATATGCTATAGCCTTACTGACATCTACCTCTTAAGAGCAGTCTACATCAGCTTTGCAGAGGAGTTCAGGAAAAAATCTATGGCCACAAGTCAAAGAAACTCTGGTAGACTATGCAGGCATTTAGTACTGTTCATAACTGAGGTTCTAATGTATACGAACACTTCTGGAACTGAGGCTCTTCCTAACACAAAACAAAATAGTATGTCTGTTCTTTCACAAATTTACAACTAATTATTTAGTCAATACAGCTTTGAAGTTGTATTATGCAGAAGGAAAAAAATCTGCTTTAACAGTACCAAACTGTACTTGCTTCTGTTCTCCTCCCCCCCATTTCTACTGTTGCCTCACTATGCTTCCCATTTCAGGTGAGGTAGGGTTGATGGGTCAGTTGATAACTGAAGGTTTTATTGTCATGTGAACAGGACCACAATCCTTTTTGCGGGACTGTCAGACTGCTTCCAAAGTCCCTATGGCCTTCCTTTCAGGAGGGTTCACAAGCTGGAGCTATAGCAGGTTCAAGACAACATGTGAGGCAAATCTCTTATTGGCCCAACCTCTGTTGACAGACAAGAAATTGGTCCTGTGAAAGGTATTCCTCACTCACCGCCTCTCACATCCTGGGACCAACATGGCTACAACTATACAGCAGGTTTCCCTAGCCAACCACCCAGCAAGTGACTTCAGTCCAATGACACACACACTCTCCCCCTTGACAGGCAGCCTCCCTCTTTACATGCAGCCAACTCTCCAACAGCCTGTCACATGGTAGCCTGCACCCAAGAGCAGTTTCAGCCAGGCCATGGGGCGGGGGGGGGGGGGGGGGGGGGGGGGGGGGGGGGGGGGGGGGGGGGGGGGGGGGGGGGGGAGACAAAAGCCACCCACCCACAACTGATCTGCCTAGCAATTGAAGTAGGACATGGACAATGGCCTTGATCTCTCTCTCTGAATTAAGTACTCATTTTCCAGATGCATTTTATACCCTCTACAAAGGAATGTTTCTTCAAGCTAAGCTAGTTCGATTCTGAAGATGTGTCATTTTGGGAGTGGAAGGTCTAATGTTTTATATATTTTGTTACCAATGATGTTTCCTTGTTGTGACTCCAAACTTGGCAGTGCATTCATAGCAGTTGGAACCATCACACCAGGGAGGTTCTTTTGACAGCATATCTGTAACGAAGGAGAGACCCATGGATTGAGTGCCTGCATGTCTCTTGCAAGAAATCTCTCCCACTTCATAGCACAACATTTTTATGATTATCTTGCCCCTGCTGTCAGAGTTTGATCACTGCTATCATAGGCTCAAGCAGTTGTACCATTCCTCTCCTCCTCAACCTTAATGAAGCTGTACAGAGCAGGTCTTAAGCCTATACTAAAAAAAATAAAATTCTACTTGAACATTCAGAACTTTAAGTCAGAGGAAGCTAGATTCTTCTTCAAATGTTTGAGACTAGAGTGCAACATTGAAACAAGCCAGAAAGACAGTTTGTTGTTCAAGATGTATGCAAAGAGCACACAGTAAGTGCTCAAGGTATATTTTACACAAGGGTTTTATTTTTAAAACCAATGGGACATTTAAAAAAAGTAAGCTAATCTTCTATTCCAGGAGATACTTTAAGAGTTATGGCCAGAATTTAAGCCCAAGTGCCTGCAGTGAAGCACAGATCCACTGAAAGGTCTGGCAAAAAGTTACTGAGCACTTGCAAGTCTCAGCCAAGGCAGTGGAATATGCAGGAGCCTAGCTCCCCTCAGCTCAGACCACCGATGCAGGGTCCCAACTTTAAGCAGATCTCACTGATACCAAAAGCCTAGGACTTTGGTTTTTTTTTTTTAAACTTTAACACATTGTGTACTTACCCAAGAGTCTAAAGAGAAGCTGTTTTGTAGCAACTTGGTAGTTGAAGATATTGATGCCTTGATTATTGTTAACCCCAAGACGAGCCCCAGCTCTCACTATAGCACGGCACAAATTAGCATTTCCCTTCATATAGGCCAACAGCAGCACTGTAGAGAAAAGTCCAACATTTCCTTTCTTGGGCAGATTAACTTCCAGACACACAGAGGTGCTACATGTATAACAGATATTCCAGGACTACTGCATCAACTTTAGAAGCACTATATTGGCTAGTGGTTGTATTCCTAATTCAATGGGAGAGATAAAAGGGTTTCCTGCAGAAACTGAAATTGCTAGGGATTTACATGAATTTGCTACACAGAGGAATAACTGGAGGAAAAAACCTCATCCTTTAAGCAAATTCTCACAAGAGGCCCAGCAAGCAAAGTATTGACAAGGTTACTGAAGCAGCCACCCTAAACTGAGGTCACACATACCAGACCCCAAGAACTGACATGGAGCTATGAGACAGACACGCTGTACTACTGTAATCCTCTCAGAATGCCTAGGTAGAAGACGGATAACTGGCCGATAAGCTACACCTGCTATTCATTCAGGAAAAAAGCATTCCTGAGAAGATGCATCTTTCAAACAAATAGTATTTCACTTTGAAAGCTGGTGGTCACTGGTTAGCCTGCCATTGTCTCAGAGCTCATGAGTACTGGTGCTGAACTGAAGATCAATGAATTGCAGGAATCTTACAGCTGAAACCTCTGGTCTGAAAAAGAGGGGAGATCCTACTGGTTAGAGGTCTGAAGTGCAGGGGAGGTTCCCTAGGAGACAATGAAGGGATCAGAGTGGCAGTTACCTTGGAACGGTGACAATTTGGGCTTACAGAGTATAATAGATTAACAATTGAATACTTGCATCTGGATTACAAGTAATGCCAACTGGCCATGCTTCCCACAGATGATCGGCTGTACAGTATTTTTTTTTAAACACACCACATTCAGATTCTAGAATTACGGTATTCTTGTTACCTGTGTTTCCTTCAGCATCAGGTTTGTCCAGAGGATATTCCGGCATACATTCCAAGAAGAGGTCACAGATGGCTGCTGCATTATCTTTCCCATAATGTCCCAGAATGTGCATTGGTGACTGACCTCTGGCAAGACAAATATTACAACAGATCTATAAAAAGTGTTATGCAGCTCAACATATTTACACTACGGTTATTTATTTCTGCCAACTTGAGATGCACTTGTCCATAAAGTGTGCAAACCAATTTTTAGTTACCCATGACATGCTTTAAGTTCACCTTTTGTTTTCTTGAATTAGTTTAATGCATGTGATCTAAGCAGTTAATTCAGGGTGAGAAAAAGATCTGCTAAAAAGGTGATCAGCCAATTTTGAACATTTGTTTTGCACACCTTAAGTGCATCAATTAACTTCTAAGCTAAAGCTACAGAATTAAAAGATTTGATGCTGTCTTATTTATAGACACACATTTTTAAAGTTGTGTGTGATCTAGTTGTCTGTGTTCATGCAGAGCAGTATGTAAATGCAGTATTTACCGAAGATTAAAGGCTTCAGCGTCAACATTACATTCTGTCAGGAGGATACGGATATTGTTTAGACGACCATGCATCACAGCCAGATGAAGAGCTAGGGAGGGGAAAGACAAATCTACAGTTCAAGTTGCATTAAGACTCCAGAGGCATTAGGAAGCCTGGCAAAATCATGTACCTACCCCTTTTGATTTCTAGGGCTTACCCTGTCCCTCCTATACCCTTGAACAAATTGGGAGTCCACATAACCAGCTCAAAAAAAAGCACCCCAACAGTTGGGCTGCTAAACTGCAAAGACTGGCAAAAGCTTGGAAGTGGGTTCATTTACCATTATTTCCATTTTCATCCACAGCTGCGAAGTCTACTCCATTCTCTAGAAGGACAGAGCAAATTGTGGGCAAGTCCTGCTGAGCAGCTAGGTGAAGAGCAGTCTGGCGGTGCTTAGTCAGCTCATTCACCTTTGCACCTGCAAGAAGCTGTTAGAAGACATGAGAATGAAGAGACTCCTAAAATATTTCCTTTGAGAATATTAGCAGACAGTTCACTAGATCATTTCCACTTCAATTATTGCATAATGCTTTCCAGTTAGTTCTTACATCACTTCTAAGGGTAAGGCAGATATTCCTATTATACAGGGACGAGGCAGAGTTAAGTAGTCATATCAAGTCTGGGCCTATGACACATGGAACTCATCCCATTTTAATGTTGGTGACTCGAGATATTTTAGGAAGGTTACAATCTGCATTGAGACTTGGAGAATTCTAATCTATTGATAGAAGATCAATCAATTTTATTTTCTTCAATACATACCAGATTGCGCACAATAATTTCTGAGCCAGCTTGTACAGCGAGATGCAATGGTGTTAGCTTAGAGGCATCCTGGACTCTAGAATTTACATTGGCCTGGACACTGATGAGGAAGAGCACGCTCTCGATATCAGAGTTCTGAACAGCTATGTGGAGGAAGTTCCGACCTTTGTTATCCACCTGAGATAGTGTGAAAATTCAAAGCAGCCTTACATGAAGCCATTCCTGAATAGCAGGGTACTTTCAGTCTATCGTTAATCACTGAAGCTTTAGCTAGACATATGTTCCAAGGCACAATATCAATTACTAAATCATCCTTTTCTCTGGCTTTGATGCAATCTTGTCCTACCTCATATCTTCCCAGAATGCAGCTGCAAAGACCATTTTCCTACCTTGTCAGTTGGGCCACATCAACCTTCTCTCTGTATCTCTCTAGTGGGTCTCCCATCATCCCAAACATAGGCTACTTGTTTTACTTAGGAGGCCCTTCACAGCCCATCATCTCTCATTCAGCATCAGAAAGTCAACCTCTTCCTAATGATGCCAGCCTCCACTGTCCAGCCTCCATTGGCCAACTGCTAGGATTCCACTACAAGAGTTATTCTCCCTCATGCTGAGTTGCCTGTAAATATTTGCAAAACTATCCTTCGTGACTGATTGGTACCAAAACATTTAAAAGGTCAAATCTTCTAGGTTCCTGGTACACTAAGACATCTGCCCATTAGTGCCCCATTGTTTCCTTGAGTTGTCTGTGTAAATCTGTTCTCTTCCATTAGAGACTGAAAATAAAATTACTGAGAAAACAGCAAGTATCTGCAAGCAGAGTGCCCCCTTTCACTAGGGAACAGATACTCAGTTACCAAGAAATACATGGCTGAATGGATTTGCTACCACCCTCCATTTTCAACCCAGTACTACAAATTTGTGCTGTAAAAGTTTCAAAAGTGTCATTAATTTCTAGGTTCAACTGCACGTTGGATAATACTTTACTGAAATAGGCAAATTTGCCTATTTGTGGAACATGCACGTTATACTAATATAAACACACAAGCCCCAACACACAAGTGCTCACAATTATATGTTGTGGGGGGGGGGGGGGGGGGGGGGGGGGAAGAGAGAAGAGGAGGAGGGATATAACACTAAGCGCATGACATTTTTCACATGCCTTGAAGGTAGCATTAAGTGCCCATAGATTTTTAGGATTAGATTATACAAGTTTGTGTAGTTAAATCTGTTACCTGCACTATGCACCCAAAAACTTGTTAATTTACACAAGGTAGAAGAAAACTGCTGAACAGTCATCTGAAATTTCCACCAAGAAGCCTGACAGTACAGGTGAAGGATCCACAACTTTATATTGCATTAAGTCATGAGAATGATCTTTTAAGTTGGGTTTTCCTGTTCAGAATAGACTGTCCCAGAGCCAATACTTGACCAAAGGAGTTTCATTTTTAGAATTTATAACACTGTTCTAGCATGTCTATTTCAGCTGAAGTCCATAAAATAGGACAGTTTGAAATAAGTTTATTGTACTACAAAAGAGTATTAATGCCCTGTTTCCTCCCATTCCCTGCTCAGCACTCCCCTTCGAAAACACAGACCACCTCAGTTTTCCTAGCAGACTTTGCTTTAACACCACACTAGATTAAGTAAACCAGTTAAGAATGAAATAAAGCACGATCTCTGCAGGGCACAGGCTACTAACACACCTATGCATCAAGGTTGCCTCTAATCCAGGGCTACTCAACACATGGCCTGCAGCGGGGTTTGGGTTTACATGGGGCTCAACACGCAGCCCGTGGGTGGGAGCCAAAACAAAAAAGTAGTCAATAGAATGGTCTCCAGTTGATATGCGTTTTATAGTTAAATTCCTCAACTCTCACTGCTCATTACAAGTGCTGTCATATGGGTGGAAATTGGGTAATATTGCATTTTATTAAGATCAGCAGAATGGACTTAAATGGGGCCATTTGTTGTTTAGTCTTGCCTTAATCTTTGTATTCATGCCAGACAGTGTGAAAAGCTATTTGCATATATATGTGCAACCACACTTAAGTTGCAGCCCTCAGCATGTGGCCCCCAGGGCTTCCAAAGTTGAGTAGCCTTGCTCTAATCTTTCCTATCCACGTGCAGAATAAAGTCACATGCACCGAGACATGTGCCAATGTGCACCATCAGCAACAAAACCTAGCTGTGGTCGCTCTGCTAATCAGCTGGGTGTCATTGGAATCTTTCCTGAGCAGCTGCATGAGTGCTCACCTACATGGAACACTTATCTAGTAGAGTTAAAAGAACCTAGTATCCATACATATCACGCCCCCAATTTACCTGCTCAGCAGCTCCTGGCTCCCGCTTTAGAATGGCCTCTGCTGCTTTGTTGTTCTTGTAAGTCATAGCACATGCAAATGGGGTCATGCCTTGCCGATCACGCATATTCAGTCTGATTTCTGGATGTGAGATCATCAGCTGAATGATGACACTATGTTGGTTGCTAATGGCAACATGGATTGGAGTTCTTCCCTCTGCATCCTACAAATAGGAGACCATGAAGTTTACCTTGCAGGTCAAGAGATCTATAAAATCCTCCTGTCTCCAGGACAGAGACAAGTGCAGCAAGACTGGGATAGTCTGATGGAGGATTTAAAGGTATTACCTGATTTAAGTAAACTGTTATGCCTCTGTTACCTCTAAAGGTAATAGACTTATTTGACTTAGGCAGCCCAGATTCACAAACAGATTAAAGTCTAGGTCCCAAGGACTATTCATTCTCAAATACTACTTCTCCCTTTCCCTTATATACTCAAGACTCCAAAAATGCAGGGCTCTTAACAGCTGTGCCCATAACTCATGCCCATTGAAGCACATAAGACATATTTCAGCCACTGGCTACTTGAACATTCTTCTCCCCTTCCCATGCACCTGCCTATTTGAAGTTTAAATGTTTCTTTACACTTCCTGTATCATGCAAATACACCAATATAATTACTTTAGGCTCTTAATTGCCTGTTATTTTCAACTACTCCATTTAGGCTGAACTGAGGCATTTAGGTCTTAGTTTTCAGAGGCACAACAAGCAGCAAACATTCCACAAAGTTCCATGGATCAAGCAAGTATTTTAAGAAAAAAAAATAAAAATCTAGAAGTGTCTTATTGATGCAACATAGAAACAAAGCTACTTCGGGATTATCCAACATACATATTATGCCAGTATTTGTTTTTCCAATTATGAAAGTTTTGAAATGGGTAACATGGATCATTAACTACATAAAGCACATCAGTTCTAACACATCAATGCCACACATCTAGTCTAACAACAATGTTCTGGATAGCCTGGCAGGACCTATAGGGTAGGTGTGCCCACTAAATTCAGGGATTTTTAGAATTCCTAGTTTGTTTTTACTATTTCTGAAGTTCAGTTTCTACAATCCGGAGGGGATTAAGACATAAAAAAGAAACATCTTTATTATGAAGTTGAACATACATTTACAACAACCAGATAAGTAGATCTCCCCAGTCCATTCAATCAGACTAACAGGGTAGCTTGGAAGGGAGGGCACTGGATAATCTGTTTATTTTAAAGCTGCAACACTGACACCAAGATGGTGCCAAATAAAAGATTAACATGTTAAATCAAAAGTCTCAAGCTAACACACAAAAACCTGTTTACAAGAGAATCTAGACTTTTCAGTAAGTCTAAATATCTTGCATACCTGTGCATTTACATTGGCACCAAACTCTAGTAGGCACTGTATCACTTCTTCCAGCCCCCAGCAAGCTGCCAAATGCAGAGGTGTCTGTCCATCACGAGCTTCCTCTTCTCCTTCTCCATTAGCACCTGGCTGTCTAGGACTATTTACATCACAGCCACTGGAAAGACAACATGCCAATCAAATCTATTTCCCTGGATGAACAGATACTATCAGCTCTGAACCAACATGGAAAGCTCTTTCCTTACAAAGACTTCACTAGCAGCTATTGCATGTGTTAAGCATGTAACAGTTTTACCCTT
>JANRFK010000867.1:8079423-8102204 GCA_030068395.1 Apalone spinifera | reverse complement strand
CTTCCTTTATACATCAGGAGATCATATTAAACCATGGAACAATGCAGAACTAAGATGTTTAGCAAAACTAACTCTGGTAGAAATAAAGGTTGAACCTCTCTGGTCCAGCAACATCCATGGTCCAGCATTTTAGTTAGCCAGATGTCTACTTATGGGTGTGGCCAAGTTTTCCTTGGTCTCAAGGTTGGTTTACAGCCTCCAGTCCTGGTTTTTAGTGTTATTTAGCTCTAGTTTACCCCTAAATGTATAAGAACCCAGTAAAGCAGTGGAAGTGTTGGTAGTGCTGCTAGGCAAATTGACCTCCCATGTTTTGGAACCAGTCAGGTCTCTAGTCCAGCACCCTTAGGAAATTCGACCTGTAACTGAGAAGTTACACTTGGAAAACAGTAACTCTAAAACAACTCAGCCTACAGGAAAAGAAATACAGCTCAGGATACGATTCATAGCTTGCCATACTATACAGGTAGCTGTATTCTTGCCCATCCAATAGTAGTTCTGCAACTTGAACAAAATCCTACCTTTTTGCTCCAGGATGACCGATACCACATCAGGGTGGTTGTATGCTATAGCCATATGAAGGGGAGTTTGCAGATAGACATTCTCTGATGCAGTTGGTAAGGTTGCATCCTTCTGACTAGGCACTGCTTCTTCAGTCTGGATATTAGGATTAGCTCCTTGGTGCAGAAGCTCTGCAGTAAGATTTGCTAAACCATGCCGACAAGATGTATGCAATGGAGTTTCTCCCTTTAACAAATAAAATTTAGTTCTGAAACCAACAGCTAAATGCAAGAAGAATGGTGTACTGCGACTTCCAAGATTACTAGTATACAAACAGGAAGTAAACACTATGGCCAGTTAAAATTAGTCTGAATTTCGATACAGCATTTCTAACCATGGATGCAACTAGAGAAGTATTGATCACGGGCATTATTGGGAGAGGGAAAAAAGCATTAACACATCACTGCAGTATGTACTGAACCTTTCAGTCCGTGTGCCATGGACTAGTACAATTGTCTGTACACCACAACACAGAATGCTAGAGTGAGAGGACCACCAGATCATCAATAGGTCAATAGTTTCCTCTCCCCTCAGAAAACCTGTAGACTTATTGAATACTTGTCTCCAACTGAACAAGTTGATTTTTCATTAGTTGCTTGGCTTCATAAGTTGTTTAGCTACTATAAAGGGCCTGAGAGTAAGAGGGGACGACATGGGAAGTTTAGTGGGGTTAGTTACCTGCATTATATTTATTGCAATACAAAAACAAAAATTGAACTTTTACCCATTTGTTTCTGTGGTTCACTTTTGCCCCATGGGTTGCCAGGAAGAGAGCAGCTGCCTCGTTTCCCGCTCCAGCTGCCCTTTGCAATAAGCAGTTTCCTAAAAGATAGTAGCAAAGTGCATGCAGAGTTGAAGAATTACACACGGATTACAAGTTACAATTTGGAACATGGTCTAGTATCATTCCAAGAGATTTAAAACTTAACAGAGCAGTAGCAGAGAAGGATAGCTATGTCTGATCGGCCCCTTCATTACATTTGCTGCCATTACAGAACAAGCTATAGAATTTGGAAAGGAAGGGAGGACAACAGCAGGGAACACTCCTGACTTCAGATACCTGAGGATTTTCCATCCATTCTATGAGCCTCCCTCCACGAGAGCATCTATAATTCTCAGCAGGAAGAGTACACCGGAACCTTCCAAAGTTAGCCATTTATGATGTATTCTAGTTTGTAGGTACAGCTGAGTCATAGTGCAACAATGTATAAAGTAAGGTTCAGAGCCACTGTACCTTCTCCTATGCCTATCCTCTAGATTTTGGAACCATCTCACCCTATTGAGGTAAAGGCAGGGCCTGTGTTAGTTCAGACCTCAGAAGAGCAAAGCCCTACACCAGACTCCTTACTTAGGGGCAAGATGCCATTAAATGAGCTTTTATGCTAATCTCTGCTTTTGTGACCTTCTCATCTAAACCTTTTGCCTAATCTTGAATACAAACCTCCGTTTTACCTGTTACGGTGTCTGGTGCATCTGTATTGCTGCCTCGCTGAATCAGCCGTGCTGCAAAGCTGTTCTCATCAAAGGAGGTTCCATTTACAACAGGGACATCGTCAAACGGATTTACAGAAGGGTCAGAAGACACGGTAATATACTGAACTGCAAGCCACAGAGCTGTGCTTCCTTCATGATCCTTCAATTCCAAGTCTAGTCTAACGAAAGAGTTAGATTTTTAGATACCCCTTTTTGTGCCTCAAACCATTCACCAAAGATCACCTTCCAAGAATCTCAAAAATAAGACTCCAATCAAAACAAAGTTCTATATAAACAGAATTTCTAGGCCTGATCACCAGTTAGGTGTTTTGATGGGTTTCTGACAGGTCTTCTGCTCCATCAATAATAAAGTTTTGCCTGCATGCGTGTACCCCCGTTTAACGCATTAACCGTACACAATTAGTTAACATGACAGACTTCAAGAGATCCTCCAGAGACTACAAATCAGATAAGGATTGAAAGCACCAGGCAACGTTTATTGCCAAGTGAAGTACAATAGTAATTGTTCACAAACAGACTCACTGCTGCGCCACTCTACGCATGTACACCGTAACAAAAGACTAACACAATCAATACTCTGAATACCCCCCAGTCAGTCAATGACCACCCTTTGTGGTACACTTATACACAGGTACAAACAAGTTACACATCACTCCTGTAGTATTAGGTTGCCACCCTCTG
Organism: Apalone spinifera; assembly: GCA_030068395.1. Taxonomy (NCBI): domain Eukaryota; kingdom Metazoa; phylum Chordata; order Testudines; family Trionychidae; genus Apalone; species Apalone spinifera. The sequence goes on along the minus strand of JANRFK010000867.1, from coordinate 8,099,471 downwards.
TTGCTTAGTTATCACCCCATACAAGGGGTAGGGTTCAATTACTATTCATTATGCTGTTAATTTAGACCCTGTCCTGAACCTGGGTCAGTATGTATGTTATTTGTGGGGTGGGTTTTGGTACCAAGATGTTTCTTAATTGGGTGTTCTGTTCTAACCCCTGTGGAATATGCTCATGTCCTGTGCCTAGTACCTCTTCAGTAGGAGTGTTCTTGTAATATCAGAACTGTTCTTGCCAACTTCATGAGCAGGGCCTGCCTCCTGCTCACAGCTTAACTCTGCTTTATATTAGCAAAATCTTGACCATTGCGGTCTAGGCCTCAGGCCTCATACCCAGTCTGTGATATGTGGACTTATGCTTCAGACCCTCATCTTACTACATTAAACAACTATTCCCTTATACCTGTATTTATAACCCTTTAAACTTAATGGAGACGTTAAAAATTGAGGCTATAGTGAAGCCTGTCTTATGTAAACCAGTCCAAGATAAAAATATGCATCAAGTGACTGTTGGAGATAGCACAAAAGACTCAGTTTTAGATAGGGATATTAAGTAGCATGTAATTAAATGGTGTAGTCAACAAAAATGTAGCGCTCTATAAGTACTAAGTCGGAGCAGGGGTTGATGTGGAGTTCTGGTATGAGCCAGGACTTGCAGGCTGGCTCAAAAATTTACCTGCACGTTGGAGGTGGGGGCAGTATTGCGTGTAGGCAATAATGTTAACTGATAAGCACCCATTTATCAGTTAATTGTTTAGTCGACTGCACTATTACATCCCTAGTTTTAGATTCTAAACACATTTCACCTAGAGCACTCAAGCAGGGAATCCTCTCCTAAAGCATCTTCAATGTTGTACTCAGTTCGCATGGAAGTTGAACTGGAGGATGTCAGACTAGCTATTTCAAGAACCTGGTAACTGCTCATCCATTTTGCAGTTTTAGTTCAGAGTTATACTGCTTTGCTTTACCTAAAGCAAAGGCATTGCTATGCCCTTTGCTTCCTTGCAGGCTAAGGTAGCATTAGAGAAAAATCCTCTTTTGCCTCCTCTATACCAAGCCAGAAGACCAGCTTCACCAATACTGGTTTCCATTTGGAACGCCACATGCAATAGCAAGCTCATCTCACCAGCAGAGCTCATTTTGCTTTCCAAGAAGGAGGGCAACAATATCATCCAATTTTTTTTACAAATGGGAAACTTCAGGATAAGTCACTTCAACTTTTCTTGTGCCTCCATTTCCCTCCTCCTTCCCCTCCCCCATCAAGCAAAGCCAAGGGGTCATAGGCAACATTACCTCATGCAGACTTATAATTTAGCATCTACAGAATCTACTAACGGTGAGGAATACAGAGAGGCTAGGTTTGCTTAAACAAGAGAAATAGCTTACAGCTATATATTCCTCTCCACTGTATGATGGAGTTTGAAATACACTATTCAAACTAAGAACTTCAACTGAAACTTACTGTTTGCACTGGAGAAGCTGACTGAATACAGGATCATTCCTAACAACAATTGATGCGTGTAATGGGGTCCTGCAGAAAGAAAGACAGTCCCTTACAATTAGGAAATAGTTGAAAGCGGGGGAAAGACAGACAAGATTTCATTTCACATTCCCATACAAATTTTAAGCCAGGTCAGACTTTGCTCCTGCACAACCCTCCCACTGACTTAAGATTAGGTTAAGTACAAGTGTGTCTTGACAGCAGGGACACTAGAAGCCTGTCAGAGCATCCAAGCAGTTTAGCGCTATGTAAAATATTTAGCTTCCCTAATGGTAAATGTGGATCCTTCAGACCCTTAGTCCATTCCCACCCCCCCTCCCCCCAAGTCTACCAGTCTTGCATTTTCTGCAGCCTACTACTGTTCCTATAGACACCACTCAATAGGACATTTGCTACTCTACCAAAAAAGGGGGGGGGGAAGCTATAAAAAGCATTTTGAAGCTTTCATATATGGGACTGTGTTCGGGTGCCTAGTCTAATCAAACTAAGCTGATATCCAGAGGACCCCAACAGTTTGTCATCACCCCTCTTCTTTCCGTTCCTTGGCTATATGTACTTTGCTCATGTATTTCACCAGCCAGTTCCATCCTCCACCTTTATGCTGCCATTTTAGTAATGTCTGAAGGAAGAATGCCATCTAGTATAATACCACTCCCTGCAGGACAAATGAGGTACTTGCAGGTCTCCTGTTGAAATAATCTAGCTTGATCTATTTTTGTTGGACACCCTATTCCTTGATGGTACACAGAATTCAATGAGCTGCAACACAACTGATTAGACAGTTACCAAATCAAGATACTTCTACCAATATATTCACCTTCCTTTGCAGTCTTGCATGTTTGGATTGGCTCCAGCCTGCAAGAGGGACTCTGCAATTTGTGCCATCTCTGACATCACATCTGGGAAGTGCTTCTTGGGGCTGTATGATGCAACAAGGTGCAGCGGAGTCTCCTGGTCTCCCAATGTAGCAGCATTCACACGAGCACCATTTTTAATGAGAAAATTGGCAGCAAACTTATCTCCTTTTGGGATGTACAAAAGGAAGAGATTACAGAGCTGGTCTTTAGATTCAGTATATGCACTACATAAATTATTTTCAGTAGCTTGCGGTCTGCATTAGTTCCACAAGCATCCTGAAGGGTGTTCCACTATCAAACACAACTGTTACTTGATATTATGTTCCTCCCTGCTAGAAGCCATCAGTTGCAATGTACAATATAAAGTGTGTCAGGCTGGCCCCCTCAGTAAGACTTCCTTAGACAGCCAGTTTGTTATTTAAAAGTTAACTCACATTCTTTGAGCTAGAAAGTAAGTGCTTGGCTGAAATATTTTAAAGCATCCTGGAATGAGTTTTAGTCCCACCAAAACTATGGAGTTTGTTGAGAGAAAAGGTTCTTCTCCACATTGAGTCACAGCAGAAAAAGCCTACAAAGTATCGCTGCTATCGGACAACAGCAACAGATAGGAGCTGGTTTACCCAAATTACTTTGTATAACAAAGTAAAAAGGAATGTCCCATTCTAGCGCTTAAGCATTTCAGAGTGTACATCTGTATAACAAAGCTATACCCATCAGTCATTTTGGTTCACATTTCCCCCTAGTTCTAAAGCCAGCAGCCTGGGTGTCATCAACAGGTACAGAGGAGGCATGAAATATGCAGGTCGCACCATTGAGCTAGTTATTTTTGAGATGACATGACACTTAAATTACACAGTAATGACAAAGGAAGTCAGGGACTATCATGCACTGTACATAAACACTTCAGACATTCCTTATCCTGAAGAACTTAAATATCTACACAGTTAAGCTAGACAAAGGAAGCATTATCCCCATTTTATGGGGAGACGAAGTGTTTTTTTCTTATTTGTGAGTGGCCTGTGAATTAACTCTCAAATGTTTAGTCCCAGTGCAGTGCTTTAAATCTAGCCTTCCTTCTCTCACCATGTGCGGTTAAGAACAAGAGTGTATTTCCACGCACAAAGGAAAAAAAGTTTCCCACTTTATAGGTACCTATTTTGATATGGTAGTGAATTTTACAGTATCAACATGCAGCTTTGTAGGCTCTATAGAGCAAGCCCCACTAAAAGGGTCATATTTCAGGCATTTTATTTGAGCAACTCCCTCAGTCAGGGGAAACTAAGCTAATCCTGGCAGTGGTTTAATTTTTCCTGGAGGAGCCAACTAATCAAGATGCATTACCACAGCACCGCATTTTGACAATTAAAATAGCAACTATCCCACTGCATCTTCAAGTACATGGAAGTAGTTATTGCAAGATCTATTCCAAAAAACTGACAAGAAAATAGTCATATTTAAAAGCTGAAATTAAGTTGAACACTGAAGCCCTTACATGTTACCTTTATGCCAGGTTTCAACAGTTTCATTAAGCATTACTAGGAACTGGGTTTGTGTGTGAAGGCTGCAGCTTACTCTTGGCAGTGAGTTAAGGGTATTCAGCTCCCTTACAAGTCCTGCTAAACATTTTACAGTATCATGCTCCACCTCACCCCCCCCATACTAGTCTGGTAGAGTTAATGTGATTAGCTGCAACTTAAGACTAATGAAGGAGCTTTGCTTGGTACTGAGCTCTTAACTTCAGATGTAAACAAACATCGTATGAATATTGAGAAGCATCTAATTGAAAAAAAATCAGTACGTTTATTGTTTACCTAAAGCATCCATGCATGCAGCAAAGAAACAACTTTGTTATTGTAGGCATTAATTAACATGCAATGAGGCCACTAGGGTTTATACCAGAGCCTCATGCAGCCTTATCTGGTCAGGGAAAGATATAAGCCAAGACCATTTCTCTGTTCTTTAAGCCTCCGGAGCATTACTGCCATGGCAACCATTTCCTATTAGGTTCTGTGAATCCTCATGTATCTGCTTTCCTTCTTGTGTTGACAGCAACTCAGGAATCTGAAGTCAGGGACTGTTCTAAGTACCAGTGATGATTTATTGCTCACTGGAACTTGTAAGCAGTCACCTACACAGATACATAATACATGCCTATTATTCATGGTCTTGAAAGACTAAGGTCCCCCTCCAAGCAACTGATAGTAGTTCTCCCTATGCACCAAAGGGTGAAAGAACTCCCCATTAACTCTACCTTATTACTAGAAAGGACAGCTGCTGCACTTCTTGCAATCCTGAGGGAGGGAGATGGAAGAGAATCTCTTCCCCACCCTCTTCTTGAGGCATGAAGTACAGACTATTGCAGTAGCCAAACTAAATGTACGAGCCACCAATATCACACCTCCATTAAATGGTATTAAGATTCAAACATCTCTTCTTCTGCCCCTTCATTCACCTTGGGCTAGGACAACAGCAAAGTAGTTTGCATATGAACACCTGCAAGAGAAACTAGCAATTTCTTTTCAGTTGCCAACCCAGAAAGCTCGTGTTTACATCCAACAAGAATCCTTTTAATGAACTTTAACTATTATTTCTATTAGGTTTTTATAACTAGACAGTAAACCTAAGCCTTGGGCTTCAACGGTCTCCTTTTGCAAAGGAACATTTGAAATGAAAATTGAGATGCATAAAAACCAGTCTCAATTAAGATACACAACACCCTGGAAAGAGTTGCAAAAGCAATATCCTTACCTCTTTGGATGGCTTTGTGTAACAGACTCCAGCCTCTCTTATCCACCATATCCACATCAGCTTTGTAATTGACCAATGTGGTTGCAATACTTTCCAATTTTCGTGACAGCGCTAAATCTAAAGCAAGGTCTCCATTGTGATCCAGTTCATTGAGCTTCCCAGGCAGCTATAAACATAATTTAGTGGACCAACACTGAATATATGCATATTCTGAGTGTTCTCTCGCAACTTTAAGATGCATGTTAGTTAACTATGACCTACTGTTAGACAGTTTCAGTGCAACAAATGCTAGTACTACATCCAATTAAATCCCTTGAGTGGTCTTAAATACACAGAGCAAACAAAACACTCTTGAGACTGAATTAAAGTATATTTTACAATTAGAGGTAACAAAGTTGATTTTGAATCCAACTTTAATTTGTGAGAAGGCAGAATCTTTCAGTATCTCCACTTATGACTAGCTCTAATTTTAGATCTGAACAGTTTAAAATCACAAAACAAAATAGTAGGCAGTATTTTTCTTTATACAATTGTTCCAAAGAAAGTTGCAAACAAGTGAACTAAATTAACTGAAAAAGTGGTTACCATAGTACTCATGCTAAGAGAAATTTAAGTTTATTACAATGTAAATGATAATCTTATCAGATTGATATTGGTTCTTTGAATGTCACTTTAACAACTATAGTTGAAATGTTTGCATAGCTATACCAGATAAGTCACTTTCCATCATCATTCGTATTAATACATGGTGGCTACGTCTACACTGGCATGATTTTCCGGAAATGCTTAAAACTGAACAGTTTTCCATTACAAGTATTTCCGGAAAAAGAGCGTCTACATTGGCAGGATGCTTTTCCGGGAAAGCCCTTTTTCCGGAAAAAAGCCCTGATCGTCATTTTCACGATCGGGGCTTTTTTGCAGAAAACACTACTGTGCTGTCTACACTGGCCCTTTTCCGGAACAGTTTTCCGGAAAAAGGACTTTTGCCCGAGCGGGAGCAGCATAGTTTTTCCTGGAAAAGCAGCTGATTTCTTACAGTAGATCGTCAGTGCTTTTCCGGAAATTCAAGGGGCCAGTGTAGACAGCTCGCAGCTGATTTTCCGGAATAAGTGGCCCAGTGTAGACACAGCCGGTATGTGTTACTCTTGGGGGAGCTCTACATCACTATGTGCATGCAGAACTCATGGTCCCTTGTTAGTATTGATATAAAACATCACTGCTGGGGCAAGGGAGTTGTGCATATGAACAGAAGGTATGCACACATGTGCCACGAGCATAGAGCATCTGTGTGGTGGGGCAGAGCTTTGGGAGAGTGTTTGAGGTGGTAGGTATGGGGTAGGCTCTGTCCCCTCAGGCAGAGGAGAACGTAGCAGCCTGCCTGCTTAGTGTTCCCATTGTTTGTGAATTTCCAGCAGTATAAAAGACAAGTAACATTTTAAGGCTCCTTTACATTGCCAGAGTGGTATAAAGGAGCTTTATAGTAAAGAACAGTAAGACCTTATAAAATGCTCAAGGTACGTCAGTGACTAGAACTAGTCTAGTTTGACTGAAAATTTCCTCAAGGTATAGTCTATGATCTCTTTGCTTTAACCTCTCTGGAGATGGTCAGTCCTCAATGTAAGTTATGCATTTGAGTGCCCAGCCCTCACCTGCTCTTCAATTGCCTATGATGGGTCATTGATCATATGGCTACATACACTGTTGACTAATAGCTCAAAGTAAAGGCCCAATACTAGATACATTACTGTGAGGGGGTTTGAGAATTTTCCTCCAGTGCTCCCCCATCACATTCTACATCTATTGTACTGTAGTTTAAATTAAGGAAAGAAATGAAAGCAGTGTAATTAGATTTCATTTTAAGTAGTACACAGAATTTTAAAATTTGTGTACAGAATTTAACAGTTTTGGTGCAAAATTTCCCCAGCTGTGTTTTATGCAATACTTTGTGAACACTAGTGAATTCTCAGTACCTTTGAGATAGAAAGGTGCTAAACATTATATACTAAGTCTCAATAGGTTCCTTTCTTTAAGCTTTATGTCCTTCACAGTAGGTTGCTCTCTAGTCATACTGTTCTTGTTAGTCAAGATGGCAGTTAAAATGCCGAGCCCATACCTAGCCCCAAACTGAAGAAAAAAAGAAAAGCCATGTTCACTCTAGTTCAAATTGAGGCAGTAATGCTCACCATACCTGTGAGTCCATTTCAATAAGATAAAGGAAAACAACATCTTCTCTCTCCACTTTGATTGCTTTATGCAAAGGATATTCAGTCTTTGATTTGAACATTTTATACAACAGTTGAGCACTCATACTGCTAAAGTCTTCCTTCCGTAAGTCATCCTGTGATTAACAAAAAAAATCCAAGTTAAATTGGTTTATTGCCATGACTGGTTTGCAAGCAGTATTTTGATTGGTTGCCCTTCAGCGCAATCATGTTGCGGTATAGAATGCTGAAGAGAACTGATTCCAAGGCTCATTCAACATGCACAAATAATCCACAAGAATTGTCCTAGCAGATTTCTGCTTTCTAATGGTAATCCAACATGTCTTAGAAAAGGTAGTAAAGTGAGAATATTCACAACATCTATTTACTTTGAAATCTGAAGCTTTAGTTCTAATTACAGTTAATTTCCATATTTGTACAAAGGCACCCATCATCCTTTTAAGGGGAGATAAAGGGCACTTCATAAAAAAACCTTGACGTTCTAAACGTATTACTAGTTCCATCTGTAGGAGTTCCAGTTGTTAGAGACCCTCCTCCAAGGAGCTGCTTAAGACAGCCTTTGATTTGACATTCCACATCAATTCCCATAACAGTAGAAGCAATGCATGTTTTAAAGTAGATCATTCCTTTTCTGTATTTGGAGAAAGCGCATATCCCAAAAATCTAAATACAGCCTCTCCCCGAGTTACGGGCCAAACACTTGACTAACTCAATTTGTTCGCAACTTGGACCCCATTGAGTTACATAGCGACCGCGCTGTTCGGAAGGGGGGTTGCGTTTGTAACTCAGGGACCGCCTTTACAACTGCTCGATGGGAGCTTTGGTTGTAAATGCGAACGGTCGTAACTCAACCATTCACAACTCAGGGACCAGCTATACTAGAATGAAACAGGACTATTCTGAAGACATTTCCATTTGCACACCGAAGAATAGTGGACAGAGAGCTTTGGATCCTGTCCTCGGTAATTATAAGAAGCTAGTCTTTTTTTTCCCCCCCTTCAAGTCAATAGACATACACAGACTTTTAGAAAATAATAGAGAACTGCCCAGTATGTTCTAGGATGAAATACCACTCAAGCTTAGGGTACACCTGTACTTGCTCCCTAGTTCGAGCTAGGGATTCAAATGTAGTCGACCAAAATTGCTAATGAAGCGGGGATTAAATATCCTGCACTTCATTAGCATAATCTCGCCCACACGTTATTCTGCTCACTACCTGACTCGAACCAGGAAGTGTGCTCTGGGACACATTAGTTTGAATCAACCCCCTTGGTTTGAACTAATGTTACTCCTCAAAAAAAAAAAAAAAAAAGTTGCTTCATTGGTGATTTTGGTTGGCTACATTTGCATCCCTAGCTCAAACTAGGGAACAAGTGTAGATGTACCCTCAGATAATAGTATGTATTAAGAGTTTACTACTTCAGTACATAATTGTTGCTGATGGTTGAATACAGAAATCTTCGGCATCTAAGGTAGTGGTGAAGATAATCCTCTGCCAAAAGTAAAGTAACCATTAACAATATTTTTGTACAGAAGAAAAATCCAGATAATCTGATTTTAGGAGTTACACTGAAGTTTACTGCAAATCTTATTTCCAGTTGCCTGTATAGGACTTATAAGACTTACAATTATGACCAATCCTTTCACTTTAATAGACAATAAGCATTTATAACCTGCCCATGGAGCAAAAAAGTAGAAGTTTGTATACTCAGAGTGAAAATTGTCTTATTTCCTGTGCTAGAAAAGAAATTGGAAGCTAAATAGGTCGCTTTTATGGCTCAACTATCAATGGCAATATTAAGAGGAGAAATCGATAGTTGCCTAAAAAGCAAGAATCCCAAGTTCTCCAGTCCAATGATGGACGAACCTCAGACAGTTCAGAATTAGCTACACTAATATCAGTCTGAACTCATGGGACTCAAACTTGGCTGAAAACTTCCAGCAAGATTCAATAGCTAATTTCTTGCAATAGTTTTCACTTCTGCTAAATCAGTCTATGTTTTAATACTTTTAATCCTGGAAGGAACTTTGCATTTTTCCATCTTCCTCTGCTTCAAAGAATGATTTGGGTTGCTTTCTACAAATGGGCACACATTCAGAGAAGAGGCTGGGTTGAAAAACAAAGGCACAAGAGGATACATCTGCCTGACAAGGTATGCCATCCTTCCTTGAACATAAACAGGCCCTCTTCTGTGGCAGAAAACCAAGTCTTAATGGATTTAACCCACACTGTTATAACACATAGTACTAGCATTTAATGTGATTGTGACAATGAGAAGTGTGACATCAATTCAATCAACAGTAAGAATCTAAAGTTTACTTTAAGTTTTTCAGCCTGCAGGCTACTCTTTCCCATTCCCCTTTTATTATAGTACTTACCCAATGACTAGCTATTATTTCAGCACAGTAGTTCAATAAAGTGCTAGCATTTAGTTCCTCTGCAGTTTGATAGAAACAAATGCAGTTCCTGACGTTTACTAGTGACATGACTCCTTTTTCACACCTGCCAGAAAGAAATGGAGTGTGGATTAGTTATCAAGAAAGATTTTCCTAAAGAGTCAGATTCCTATTTCCAAAAGGAGGTGGTCAATTATAGGAACATCTGAAGGCCAACCAATGTCAGGTCTAATAGCTGTATAAACAAGAACATATAGTATTACAGAAATGGCTTTGTATTTAAAATCTAAACTGACGAATTTAGTCTCCTATAATAGTGTATTTCACACCAAAACTCTGGAGAGAGCAGCTTAAAGAGTTCCCTCCAAAGTAAAAGATGACACCCTAATCTTCCTTCTGAAGTAGACTAAAACACACTGTAAGGACAATAGGTGCAGTCTTGCATCACCAAGTTACTTTGGCACCCCATGGAGCTGGTCCAGCTTTCATGCTGAAGAATGAACACTGTAAAAAGGGTACTATAATGCTATATTTCTGAGGAAGACAGGAAAGAGAAGACTCACCTTCACATTCTGTGTGTACAAGAGCATTCATTTTTGCAAATCCTACAAACTCATACAAAATAGCATGTTGTGCAAGCCAAGGAGATTGAAAGTAGCTTTCACAGTCAAGAGTTCTGCTTATTTTAGACCCACCACTGATGCCTAGCCACATACTGGGGTGATTATGCCATTGCCTCTCATCAATTACTGGAAACTCACCTAATGAAATGGACAAGTATGGTAGAATACACTGCAAAGTACCTGCATTTCTGCAAAGGTGGTAATAAGACACTGGATTGTAACCATTAGTATACAGGATTTATTTTAGTGCTATGAAAAAAAGAAAACCCAATCACAATAAAGATTTACAAGCAACAGAAGTCCCATTAAATAAAGTCTGTGAGTACAATGTTTCACTGATGCTATCATATTATTGTCAATCAATATTAAATTATATATTTTCAGTATGCAAATGGGCATTCTTATACTGCTAAATGGGCATTCTTATACTGCTCTTTGTTGACTACTTGTTCTGAATTGTGATCTAGTTTGGCTCTTTAGTTTGAAAAGGTTGCTGATGCCTGGTCTAGCAGGCTTTTAGCTAGTAGGCTAATTAGAGCCTCTCTGGAGGAAGCAGAGCCACAGAACAGGAATAGGAAGAAGTAGATGGATGGACATTAAGACCCAGTGGTGTCCCAAATTTTTGGCTACCCATAAACAATACACAGCTGCATAGGGCAAGGATGGCCCTGGCATCAGAGAGCAGGCAAGAGGCACAGGTGGTGGTAGTGGTGGCGGCAGCAAGCAGGAGAGATGCTAGCCAGAGGACTCCAGAGGGTAGTCGCACAGCCAGCAGCTGAAAAAGTAGTGCTTTGAAGGGGAAGCCACTGCATCTGCATGCCCCCCTCGCCAATGCTCATGCCATTCTCCACCTCCAAGGGAAGGGAGTGCGGCTGGGGGATGTCCAGATGTACCCTTTAGAATCTCCACCTACCTCCTTATCCTCTAATTAAACCTGCCTTTCCTCAAGCACCAGCATTCAAGGTTAACTAAAAAACTTTTCCATTATTTTTTCCATTGCAAATATGCAGTATTTCAGCTACATTATGGATTCAATAGGTTTTTGTGGGCTAGCCTGGGACCCCAACTACCATTTATAAGATTGGAACTTAGAAAAAAAATGCATTCCATAGAAACAGCCAATTTACAAACTTTTAGAACATAACCCGTTCCTAAGTGGGGGCTTCCCATACAGGATTAAGAAAGTGAACTACTCAAGAAGTAGCCCCTGTAAGAGTTAAAGGCTAAGGCTTGATTTTTCTGCTTATGACCAGCTGAAATTGTTTAATTTTTTAAAAAGTGTATTAGCATACCTCTTCCATCTTAAATCAGACCCATTAGTTAATATCTACCACCAATAGGATGCAATAGTTATTTTAGCACAAATGGCAGATTTCCAAGAGCCAGGCTAATTAAAGCCAAGCCCACAACATTCTAGAGGCTTGACTATATCCACTCCAATTTACCTTTCCCTGAGGAGTTGCAGTTGAAACCGATTAGCTAATTTCATCAGTTCTGTCAAAAATACATCATCTTCTCTCAGTTCTAGCTCATCTGTATAGATCCAGCGCAGCATTGCCATGGTTACCTCAGGGTCAGCATCTAGTGGAAAAAGATGTGACAAGGCAAAAAAAATCCAGCTACTTAAGTCTCAAATCTTTGCCTTTTAATTGAAAAATTTTTTGGTTGATAAAGTTACAGCTTTGTAAAAACAGAATTGATGACAGACAGGCCTCTCACATTTTCTCTAATCAGAGAAAAGACAGGTCTATAGTTAGATGGGAGACCAAAGAAAACCCATGGTGCTGTGTGGCACACTTTCTTCCCTGTCACTACTGATCCAAATTCCCAGTGTTGTGGCACTGCTGGAAGTTGATCACACTGAATGAGAACTAATGTTTCTTCAAGAGTGTTATTAGCCTTGATTACCTTAGTCAGTCAAATTCCAACAATAACTACTTCCTGCCAATGTAGAGCTCCCCAAACACTTTTGCTGTTTGACTTACACAAGTTACTTGCTGTCCTACAGTGTTGCTGCATGCTATTTAATAGCTGCTGATTCCCACCCAAAGGTGGCTGCAACTGTTCTTATCTAGTTTGCTGTCACTGTTTGGGATCCTTCCACAGGCAGGATGCTAGAGAAAGGCAAAATATTGTAAGTTACATTATTCTGTTTGAGGTTAAGACATTTGATTTCTTAATTCTGAAGAAATCCTAAATTCCAGCATATGAAACCCATAGCCACAAGAGGCAGAGGTATCAATTCCTGTGTCAGTGCAAATCACTAGCTATTTTAAAAGGCTACAATACACACCTTCCAACCTAGATTTAAACTTGCTCCTGATAAGACATTAATGCTCCTGTCTATACCTGTAACATGCATGCTCCAATTACAAGGGCAAGCCAGGACTAAGCTGGGCTGCCTGTCCGGCCAGCAGCAGTCCCTGTCTGCTTTCCCCGGGCAGGGGGGAGGAGAGGGTAAGGGGGTCAAGAGGAGGAGAGACACACACCAAACAGCACCACAGAGACAGTGATGGTGGGAAACTGGCTTTTAAGCTGGCTCCCCCCCCCCAGCTCCTGCTTCCACCCCTTGCTGCCTCTGATACAGAGGCAGAAAAAAAGGGGGGGAGGGGTGGAACGTGAGTCGACTCAACTACTTGAGAACCCTAGACTTATTGGGTACTTGACTACTCTTTTACATCCCTAATACCATTAAACAACTTTCCATCAACTAAGTGGCTTTTTAAAAAAAGACAGTTACTAACTTATGTTGCACAAACAAGTTTTGTTTGACATAGGGTATCTGGGACTTCCCTGCTCATGTGAAAATCTTAACTGTATGGAAGTTAAGAATTTTAAATCAGATACACCCTGAAGACCAAAGTAGTATTTACAGGTCATGCATTAGCATTCTTCCAGATACCACCTGGTACACCAGTCCAAGCAAACAGTACTCTGTGCCAGCATAGTAAGGTTAACACCTTAAGCAGGAAAGGCCAAGCTACTTTTAAATATTTAGTAGCTGAAGACAAGGTGAATGAGTCAATATCTCCTTGTGGACTGCCTTCTGTCAGTGAGAAAGACTAGATATTAACTCACTCACCTTGTGTCTTGCATCCTGGGACCAACACAGCAAGCTAGAGAGCAAGTTTTAATATAGCTCTTTAGTTCATACACTACCATTTAGCATCTTTTCTAAGAGAGGGAAATCTAAACCATGTTTAAATAACACGAATAGTGAGGTTTTACAGATATTTACTATGTGGACTATGGAACTGTACTATTTAGTGAAGCACAGGAGACTTATGAAATTGAGCATATAGGCTCTGAAACAGAATTGAAGACTAATTCTGAAGACTGTTAAAACTACTTCAATTCATGTGGTATTCTAGTCACATCAACTCATACATACCCAGCCTTCCATTAAGTTTCATTTCTCTAGAGTCAAACAATATACAAATGGTATGATGAATCAACTAAAAAGTTGCTTGATCAATATTAGTTTTCCAGGTATGTAAAGTAAACAGAGGCAGAAGCAATTTAGGTCCTTAAACTTACCAGTGTCCAATTTTTAACGTGATTCTAGATCACATAAGCACATGAAATGAAAAGCCAGCTATCTCCAGGATAATGCTCAGAAATGTTATCGTGAGTGGCAGTTCATGATTATACCCTTCTTACCAGTATTAGAGAAAAGGGTGCTTCTTGTAGAGAAACTCACAAGCAATTTGAGTTCAGCATTAAGTGTAGTTTCTGCACCATGGGTAAGCTATTTGTCTATTCAAGAAGTATCCCTAAATGTTAAGCACTAGGACCACTAAAAGCCAGGATATGGCTTCATCTTACAAGTGAAAGCAAGGTAAGCATGTGCTTGTGCCAGGAAAATGGGATGTGCCCCGAACAGTATTGCTTCTCATAAAACCACACAGGAAAGACAACCACGAGTTAGGCGAAAGGGGCTGGCTGGGAATGTGTTCCCATCCCCCCCATCCAGGACTGCCCCTGCTCAGGGCCTCCCAACTCCCTCAGGCACTCTTTAGGGAGGGGAGGGACAAAACTCCTCTTCCATTTGTATGGGAATAGCAAGCAGTGTCCTTCTTTGTCCAGGAAAAGTACAGTTTGCTGCATTTCTCCTTCTGGCTGGGGAGAGCAGGGGGGTGATGAACCTTGACCTGCCCCAGCCAGGGCACCATGCATCCCTACCCCAGCTGTGGCCTCTGGAGTGTTAGTGGCCATGAAGTCATGCTTCTCTCCTAGCCCCAAGCTGCTGTGATCAGAAAGGGCTGGAGTTGTCCTCTCTCTCAGGGCAACCTGTATACTGAATCCCTCATCGCCAGCCCCACCCTAGAGCAATGGATTTAAAAGAAAAAAAAAAAATTGAGTTAAGGGCCTGAGCAATGCTGGATTAGTCTTCTAATAGGTCTCTAAAGACAATGTGCCAGGGCATCTTTCCTCAGAGATACCAAACAGTCTAGCTTAGTAGAAAACTCCTTTGCTTTAAGGACGGATCTGGCTCTTTCAGACAGATTTATTTTTCCACTACATTTATATTTTCTATCAAGAAAACAAATGTTGTGGTTCACTTATCTTCCACATCATTAAAATGAAAAAAAAGAGATGGTGGGTTATTGATCTAACTAGTATTAACATTAAATTTGCAAGCTTGTTAGCATAGAGACAATCTATTCCATTATTATAAAGCAAGCACTGTGTACTCAGAGTAATATTCTCAATGATAGGATGAAACCTTTTCCCAGGGGACTTTTTTATTAGTTGTTCAAGAGACATACAAAGCTTTACACACAGAAAAACAGTAACTAACCTGACAGATCCAGCTCCTCAGTTGACACTAAGCTGGCTAGACTCCAAGTCTCACTGCGGGCTGCCAACACAAATTTGTGAGCATTGATGCGCTTGTCCCCAACCTTTATCTTCAGATCGCTGATGGAAAGAAAAAAGCCCACATGTACACACAGAAACATAACCCCTGTGCTTAAGTTCTTACGGACTTCAGATCTGTCATATCTAAAATATACATTTAAACAGCTAAATTTAAGCTGAGTTATTTACTATTCAGTAGAAGTCTCTTCCATTAACATAGCAATTTAATTCATTTAAAATAATCAGTTCATATAGCGCACAGACCAAAAATGATGGACGAGATGGGGAGTGTAGAGACTGAAGATCCAGCCCAGAAGATACTAAGTTGCCATCAGCTACACAAGCTTTTAGAAAACACTAAGAGGTCTATAAACAAAGAACATTTGGCAGAGCAGTCAACCTGCATGAAAGCAAAACCCCAGAAATACCCCATTTCCAGGAGAGCTGCTGCCAGTCCATTAATCCCATGCTATTCATTTTTAGTCAGAGCATTCTTTTATTCAGAAATGTTTCACGCTGATCATTTTCTCCATTTAACATTATAGCTAAGTTGTTAGGTTCTTGAACACGCTGGATTGTTTCTCATCCATTTGTTCTTCACCACCACTACACCCTTGCACCCCAAACTTACCAAAGCCTTACTCGGGAACGTAAACACTTAGACTCAAAAGAAAAATGGTTTATTTTGGGAACAAGAGTTGGACCGCTCCCTAGATTTATACCACTCTTCTAGACAGCTAGAATATCAGGTTTAGAATCAGATTTCTTGCACACTACAAGATCAAAGATCCTTCTCTGTTCCTATCCCTATAGGACAGTGAATCCCCAATACCAGTGCATTGGGATCTACTGGTAGATCTTGGAGCCTTTGACAGGTAATCCTGACAGGTTTTGCCAGGAGGCTATCAAATGCAGGCACTTCAGCTGCCCTTCTAAGCACTATCATGTTGCTCCTACCCTCTGCCTTGGGCCTTCTCCCCCAGCCCCAGGAGCCTCTTGCTTGCTGTGCAAGGCACAAGAAGAGGAGGGGGCACTGATGTCAGGGTGCCCCTCCCTCCACCTAATCGCCACAGAACAGAGGGGGCAGGGATGGAGAGTTTGCTGGCTGCTTTTGGGAGTGGTGCAGGGCCAGAGTAGAGGTAAGCATGCCTTAGTCCCCTGCACCACCATACAGAAGCCACCTGTGGTAAGTGGTGCCCACCTGGAGCCTTCAAACCCTGGCTCCAGTCCTGAACCCTTCCTTCATCCCAAACCACTGCCCTGCTGGGGCTTTTGTACATTTCAAAGGAGGAATGTGGAACTCTGCATGAAGCCTGGGGCCAGCAGGAAGTCCCGCTGACTCTGGGCTGCATGCCGTGTGCCAGCTTTAAAATGCACAAGAGCCCCCACTGGGAACTTTTGTGCATTTGAAAGTGACAGCACAGCATGGAATCCGGGGTCAGCGAGGGATTCAGAGTCCCCCACTGACCCCAAGCTCCATGCTGCGCTGCTCATTTGAAATGCCACACGGAGCTGGGGATGCTGAGGTGGCATTTCAAAGGGGTAGTGCTGCACAGCTGAGCTGGGGGATCAACTGTGCAGCGCTGCTGCTTTGAAGTAACCTCTCCCTCCCTCTGATCGAGGCAGCAAGGGGCAGGGGGAGAAAAAGAAATCCACTAGTCAACTGACTGATAAGCATGTTGTTGTTAAATAAGTAACAAATATCCATGTTTCCTCAGTTTTAGACATGGACTAAACATTCCCTGAAAGTCAGTTTCCATATGAAATATGACAATTGCAAAAGTGAATGGTTCCATGCTAAAAAGCCTAAAAAATGGAGGGAAGGCATCAAACGTTCTCCTCCATGCTAGCTTGTATTTTCAATGAACTTCAGAAATAGTACAAAACTCTTGCTCTCCACTATGTTGCTACTACAAATAGCAAACAAATGATCTTTCTGAATCACCCAAGTCTCAGGTAAGAGCCTGTCTAGATAGTGCCAGTAAAGAACACTGGAGGGATGTGATCTGTAAGAGTGCTCCAACTGCCCTGTGTAAACCCTGCTGCTCCCTCTAAGAGCATTAATATAGTCAAGTTCACATTTAATGGTTACCTAACTTGATTATATTAGAGAGGAGGCCAGGGAACACCAGAAGGGTAAACAGGGTGGCATACCCATAGGTCAACAAGGTGGTGAGACCACTTTACAAATCATGCTCCTCTGGTGTACTTTGCTGCACCCCGTAGAAAAGCCTAAAATAAAAATAAAGCAGCTGTCTTATTTTGTTCAATAAGATCAGGATAACTTACTAGGAAATTTCCTGTGTGATGTTTGCTGAAGTATACCAGGTTTGAAGATAACTAGATTAGTCAAATTTTGCAGAAAAGAGTCAGATGGGCTAAAACTATACTTGATTTTAATCAAACATGAAGGACAGTCCCTCCCCACAGAGCTCAGAATCTGAAATAGCAAGTGAGGAAGAGATTTATAGTTTGATCAATATTGCTTCTATTGCCAATATGCATCTCTTACCTATACTGCTCCTGCTCATAAAGCTCAGCTACAATGGTGAGAAGTCGACTGATGAAGGAGTCACTGTCATTCTCTTTGTTAGATTTGGCAGCCAACAGAGTACATCTCCTCTCTGTATCTGCTAGCTTCTTCTGCAGCTTTACATACTCCTGTCGGAGAAGCAATAGGTGCTTCTCCAACTTAGCCACGTCCTCTGCAAAACAAGACACGCAATTCAGCTGAAAGGCTTGATACACTTTTCTTGGCAATTGTAGCTCACTCTCTCCCTCAATTTACTGTTTATATTTCAGCAAATCTGTTCCCCTTAGTTTGCTCATTAGTGTTATCTACCTCTAAATATCACTGAACCATCATTTTTATATGACTGGTCAAAAATAAATTTGCCAGCATGCTGGGACCCTTAGAATGAATACCTACAGTGTTCTACCAACTTAATCGGAATTGGTTCAATATTAATCCTCAAGTTTAAAAAAACAAAAAAACACACATCTTTCACAAAGCAAAAGCAGACATGGGTTTTTTTGAAAAATAAGCGATGCTCAATGCAGTATTGGGGGTTAATACATGCTCAGTTTGATCACTTCTTCCCTACTGGAGATGGTTCAAACCTTCCCCTATCTCCCACCCCAAAAGCTAGCGATCTAGACCATTCCACTGCAGTCACAAAGATCGCAAAGCCTCAACAGTACCTCTCTTCAGGATACCATACCACCAATCATGCTCAGATTATTGCCCCAAAAATCAGAACGTATACATATATCCCACTTTAAAAAACACTTCTCCAGCATTACCACCACCACTTAATGACCTAGAAACAGAGGGCCAAAAATTTGATCCATGCTTGGCAACCACTATATTTAACTCAGAAGTCCCATCTCCCAGCTAGTGCAAAATGGATTTGAGTCAGATTATGGATGTAAACTCTTCCACAAAGTTTCTAGATAAGGCCATTTTTGCTTTAACATGATTTGTATTTCAAGATAATATATATTGTTCCCAGAATTTAAAAGCCTACTGTTCTGTACCTTCCGTATCTGGATAAACCACTAGGTGAATCATTATAAAGAGGGAAAAAAAAACCACATACCCCCAAGACCTAAGCAAAAACAATCTCATATTGGCAGTGGATGAGTCTAGATAAGCCGGATCTTCTCTAATTATAATTTGAGATGGAGTGAAATGCTATTGCACCAACTAGTTTGCATGGATAAGCGTGTAGATATTGACACTTGCAAGCAAATATTTCTAAATGGCTTGAATGGTCCCCCTGATTCTTGCACTGACAGTAATATTAATTTTTATGAATGACAGTAAATCATTAATACACTCGTTAAATAACCTGGGCCAATTGTAGGAAGCTTCCTTCTAACACAGTAACATGGAAGTAGGGAGACCATCACTAAAAGATTTGAATCTTCTGTATTCCTATACATCCTTATCTTTTCTGCCTTACCTCCAGCATGTCAGACACAGGCTCACATTACTTTCATATGGCAAGAGAGACTGTAAATGCACACTCTTGTGCTGTATAGTTGGGTAACTAGAGATAAGTGACTTGCCTGAAGTCACATAGCAACTGTGATGATAGGAGGAGTGCTGGCCAGTACTCGATGACTAAAGGATTAAATGCAGATAGCTAAGGGTGTTGGCAGAGAGCCAGAAGAACCACTGAGATTCAGTGCTGAAATTTGAATTGTAAAATTTACCTGCTTACTGTTTCTCTGTGTCAGAGTTCTAAGTTAGGAGGTGAAGGAAGCAAGATGAAGTAACCAGACAGAATTAACATGCCTACAAGGAATATTGGGCATGGGAATGGACTGGGCCTTGAAGTACGGATCAGTACAGATTGATCAAGGTATTTGTTTTGTCGTCTGGTTAAGCTTCTCTATGTAAAATCCATATGCCTCCCTTCCCACATTTACTATACCTAAGCTGCACCAGAAATACCTCCCTCCCCCCGGTGCCTCTAGACTACAGGGTTTTTTGAAAAAAAAAGTGGCCTTTAAAAAAAAAAACTTCCCCTGCTGCCATGTTTTCGAAAGTAAATCGAAAGAATGCAGCAGTTTTTTCGACCATGGAAAACTTCATTTTATGAAGAACACCTTTTTTCAAAAGTGCTTTCGAAAAAAGGCACTATGTAATGCAAACTGTGCTTTTTCGAAAGAGCATCCAGACTACCTGGGTGCCCTTTCAAAAAAGCAGCTTGCTTTTTTGGAAGTACTGGTTGTAGTCTAGAGCCATAGGTTCCCAAACTAGGGGGCATGAACAAATTCCAGGGAGCCACAAGGCGACCCAGCCTCACCTCCTCCCTCCCCAATCAACTTTTGCTGC
>JANRFK010000867.1:8039131-8057669 GCA_030068395.1 Apalone spinifera | reverse complement strand
ACACTTGGAAGATAAGGTGATCGGGAACAGCCAGCATGGATTTGTAAAGAGCAAATTATGTCAAGACAAATCTGATAGCTTTCTTTGATAGGATAACAAGTCTTGTGGATAAGGGAGAAGTGGTGGATGTGGTGTACCTAGACTTTAGTAAGGCATTTGATACAGTCTCACATGATATTCTTATCAATAAACTAGGCAAATACAACTTAGGTGGGGCTACATAAGGTGGGTGCATAACCGGCTGGATAACCGTTCAGAAAGTAGTTAATGATTCACAATCCTGCAGGAAAGGTATAACAAGTGGGTTCCATGGGGGGGGGGGGGGGGGGGGGGTCTGTTTAGGGACCAGTTCTGTTCAATATCTTCAACGATTTAGATATCGGCATAGTGAGTATGCTTATTAAGTTTGCAGATGATACCAAGCTGGGAGGGGTTGCAACTGCTTTGGAGGACAGGGTCAAATTCAAAATGATCCGGACAAACTGGAGAAATGGTCTGAGGTAAACATGATGAAGTTTAATAAGGACAAATGCAAAGTGCTCCTCTTAAGAACAATCAATCAGTTTCACACATACAGAATGGGAAGCAACTATCTAGGAAGGAGTATGGCAGAAAGGGATCTAGGGATTATCGTGGACCACAAGCTCAATATGAATCAGTGTGACAGTTATGCAAAAAAAGCGCGCAAATATGATTCTAGAATGCATTAACAGGTGTGTTGTGAGCAAGACATGATCCAACTGAAGCCTAGAAGAGAGTACTGTGTCCAGAAAGATGTGGAAAAATTGGAGGTGATCCAGAGAAGAGCAACAAGAATGATTGAAGGTCTAGAGAACATGACCTATGAAGGAAGGCTGAAAGAATTGGGCTTGTTTAGTTTGGAAAAGATTAAAGGGGGACACTGATGTTTTTAGATATCTAAAAGGATGTCACAAGGAGGAGGGAGAAAACTTGTTCTTCCTGGCCTCTGAGGATAGAGCAAGCAGCAATGGGCTTAGACTGCAGCAAGGGAGGTTTATGTTGGACATTAGGAAAAAGTTCTTAACTGTCAGGGTGGTTAAACACTGGAATAAATTGCCCAGGGAGGTTGTGGAATCTACATCTCTGGAGATATTTAAGAGTAGGTTAGATAAATGTCTATCAGGGATGGTGTAGAAAGTACTGGGTCCTGCCCTGAAGGCAGGGGACTGGACTCGACCTCTCAAGGTCCCTTCTAGTCCTAGTATTCTATGATTTAGCTTGTGGCCCACCAGGACCCCTAGATGCTTTTCTGCAGTACTCCTTCCTAGATATAAAATGGAAAGTGACTGTATAAAACTGCTTCTTCCCGAGTACACTGCATTTGTTCTTGTTGAACATCATTCTAATTTTAACCCTAACCTCTTAACACTTGCTTGTGGACTGACAGTTTGCTTTATGATGTACTCTCTATGCCATTATCTGACTAATTGGATTGAGGTATTGAACAGACCCAGAATTGATCCCTGGAGAACCTCAGCCATTATGTCCTTCTAGCATGACTAAACAATTGATAACTACTCTCGGAACAGTTTTCTAACCAGTTTTGCGCCCATCTTCTAGTAGCTCTGTGTAGGCTAGAATTCCTTAGTCTGAGAAGGTCTTGCGAGACAGCATCAAAAGTTTTACTAATGTCAAGATATACTGGTCTACTGTCCCCACCCCCTCCACAAGGCTTATTACTCTTTTGCAGAAAACTATCAGGTTGGTTATACATGATTTGTTCTTGACAAATTCCTGCTGTCACTTATCTCCTTACCATCTAGGTGTTTAAGAACATAAGCACAGCAATACTGGGTCAGACCAAAGGTCCAACTAGCCCAGTATCCTGTCCTGACAGTACCAAATGATAGGTGCCCCAAAGGGAGTGAACAGAAGAGGTCAAAATCAAGTGGTCTACCCATTGTCACCCATTTACAGTTTGACAAACAGAGGCTAGGAGACCATTCCTACTCATCCTGGCTAATAAGTATTGATCGCCCAAACCTCCATGAGGATATCTAGCTTTTTTTGAACCCTGTTAAGGCCTAATATTTATAACATCCTCTGGCAAGGAGTTCCACAGGTTGACTCTGTTCTTTTCATCCTGCTACCTATTTCCTTTGGTGACCTCTAGTTCTTGTGTTATAGAAACAAGAAAATACTTCCTTATTCACTTTCTCCATACCAGCCATGATTTTATAGATTTCTATCCTATTCCCTCCTTAGTCTCCTCTCTAAGCTAAGAAGTTCCAGTTTTATTACTCTCTCATATGGCAGTTATTCCAAATCCCTAGTCACTTTTGTTGCCCTTTTCTGAATTTTCCAATGCCAAGATCTTTGAGAGGAGGTAACCACATCTGCACACAGTATTCAACATGTGGGGCATATCATGGATTTACAGAAGCAATAAGATTCTCGCTCTCTAATTCCTAACATTATTTGCTTTGACTGCTGCTGCATTGTGGCTAGTAGGGATGTTAGATATTGAGCTATTGAATAGTCATGGAACAGCATGAATTCTTATTGGTTAGACAGCTATTCAGTAGTCCCTGGGAACAGGGCCGGCAGCCAGTGCACTCCACTCAGGGAGCCCCCGACACCCCACAGTTACACAGGACTGGTCCCAGTATGAACTCCCATGAGACATTACCTCTCTTTCTGAGAACAGATGATTCTTTCCAGAAATCTAAGTACACTATATCCATGGGATCCCCTTATCCACATGCTTGCTGACTCCCTCAAAGAGCTCTAGTAGATTGGTGAGGCATGATTTCCCTTTACAGAAGGGGGAAAGGGGGGTAAAATCCTAAATTATATTAATCTGTGCATCTGACAATTCTGTTCAATAGTTTCAACTAATATGCCCAATCTTGAAGTTACATTTACTGGTCTGCAATTACCAGGATCACTTCCAGAGCCCTTTTTAAAAAATTGGCACCACATTAGCTATCCTCTATTCATTAGGTACAGAAGAGGATTTAAATAATATATTTATTATTGTATAACTACTGTTAGTTCTGCAATTTCACATTTGAGTTTTCATGACTACCATCTGGTCCTAGTGACTTGTTACAGTTTAGTCAGTCAATTTGTTCCAAAAATCTCTTCTAAATGAAAGGTCAGTAACAAATCTGAGGAATTGTCCCCTAAAAAGAATGGCTTAGGTTTGGGAATCTCCCCAACATCCTCAGCTGTAAAGACCAATGCAAAGAATTCAGTCAGTTTCTCTGCAATGACCTTATTGTCCTTGAGTGCTCCCTTAGCATCTCAATCCTCCAGCGGCCCCACTGGTTGTTTGGCTGACTTCCTGATTCTGATATACTTAGATTATTTTTTGGCTAGCTATTCTTCAAATTCTCTTTTGGCCTTTTTTTTTCCCCTTGTCTTTTTACACACACACGGGTTATGCTTCTGTTTTTCCCTCACTATATTTTAACTTCCCCTTTGTAAAGGATGCCTTCCCCTCCCCCCCCCCACTGTTCCTTTTTCTTGGTTAAGCAAAGCCACAGTGGCCCTTTTCTGGTTCTCTTAAATGTATACCCCAAATTTAAAAACCTAGTAAGTTGAGCCTCATTATGGGGTCTTTGAAGTTTCCATACAGCTTGCAGGGAATCTCTCTTTTGGTACTGTACCTTTTAAATTTCTGTTTAACCTCCTGATTTTTGTACAGTTCCCCCTTTCTGAAGTTAAATGCTACAGGGTTGGACTGGTATAGCATTTTTCCTACCACAGGGATGTTAAGTTATATTATGGTCACTATCTCCAAGTAGTCCAGATATATTCACCTCTTGGACCAGATCCCGCCCTCCCACTTGGTTCTGGAATCCACAAGAGAGGTGATTTTGATTTAGTCCCAACTGCTCCCAGCAGCAGTTATTTAAGGCATCAAGAAACTATTTCTGCATCCCATCCTAAGGTGATGTGTATATGGGGATAGCTGAAATCTCCCATTATTATTATTATTATTATTATGGCGATGTTTATTTTTATAGCTTCTAACCTCCCCTAGCATTTCATAATCATTATCCTGGTCAGTAATCTATCCCTACTGCTATATTCAAATTAGAGCATGACATTACTATCCATAAAGATTCAATGGAACAGTTTGGTTCATTGAGAATTACTTCATTTGATTCTATGCTCACAGAGTGCTGCTCCCCCATCAACATGACCTGTTCTGTCCTTCCAGTACGTTTTGTACCGTGGTATAACTGTCCCATTGATTGTCCTCATTCTACCATGCTTCTGTGATTCCTATGTCAATATCTTCATTCAGTACAGGTCATGCTAAATCACCCTTCTTATTTAGGCTTCTGGCATTTGAATATAAAGCACTTTAAAAGTCTTCTCAATATTTAGCTGTCTGCCATTTCTTCTGTGTCTTGTTTGACGAATCTCAACCATACTTCATCTGCCATCCTCTCCTCTTTACTAGGACACAGATTCTCTATTAGACTCTTGCTAAGGTATGTCTGTCCAATCCGTGTGCTCCACCACACCTGTTGGCTCTCCCCTCAGCCCTTAGTTTAAAACCTGCTCAATGACCTTTTTAATTTTAAAGGTGCCAGTCTGGTTCCATTTTTTGAATATGGCAGTGGTTCCCAACCTTTTTTGCGCCAGGGACTGGCAAACACATTCACAAATCTTGGGTGGACAAGTAACACTTATTTACATAATGAATATGCAGATACATTAATTACTCATTTAACATGCGCACTTAATGTTTTTGCAGTAGCACGATTTTATTTTTAGGGAACGTTTTTTGACCACCATGACCGTCCCCGAAATAACATGAAAATAATCAAGTGACAGACTACTTCACGTGGCGGTATAAATTGGTGAAAACAGTGGTAATACGCATGAGTGGCTGAATACACGTGGTCACAGTGCTCCTCCGCTCACTCACATGTTTATCTTTGTGTTTTAACAAACTGCAGTGACTTGTGTTGCTAGATATCTAATGCTGACATTGCATTTCAGGTGGTGGTGGCGGCAGCCACCTTTTCCATTATTTTTAATGGAAAAATTGGCCCCGCATAGCATGTTTTTGCTTAGCACAAACATTTTCAGAAATGCATCTATAGTGTTAAATGAGGAATTACTGTACAATGTTACCTGACTGCCTAGCCCCAACCCATCCCCTATGCCCCATTAACCTCTGACCCCTATAGCCCATGCAAACACCCTCTTACCATGTGACCCCACCACACCCTCACCCAACACTCCAGAGGAGCATGGCTGCTACTGCCTTGCAGAAAGGGGGAGTGGCGTTAACACGTGCCTCCTCCCTCCCCAAGCACCTTTTCAAAATTTTTCCACAACTATAGCTCAAGACTATTCATATCATGATTAGAACTATAACATGAAGTGGCCCTGTGAGCCATTTTGAAACCTCCATTTTCAGTTTAGTGAATTTTTCTCCCTTGTCTGGAGTTGAATCTTCTAGTAAGCAACCCCGCTGGCAGGGCAGGGGGGGCTATGAGGAGGAGGAGAAGAGGTGCAGCCTTGCTGCCATTACCGAGGGGGAAGGAAGGAGGCGCCTCCTTCTGCCACCAGCAAAAGCAGCCGCTAGGGCAGAGTGTGAAACCCCGGCTGGCTGCCATTACCGAGAGAGGTACCTCTTTGTCCACCTCCTCATAGCTGCCAGCGAAAGCAGCTACGTGGGCAGGGAGAAGTGTCCGTTGGCGGCACGCACACTCCCTCCTCCCTTCCCCAAGCACGGAGGAGGGAGGAAAGCGCCTTCTGCTCCGCCTCCTCCTGCTGTGCTTCAGTCACCATGGCTGCTGGAGCTGAGCCACGGTGAACAACTGGCTTGAGCTTCGGCAGCTGCCAAGAGCATCAACAACCAGCAGGTTGCAGCCCAGCAGCTGGGAATTGCTGATTTATGGAGTCCATCCTTCCGGTATAGACTCCTTTTCCCAAAAAAGTTTCCCCAGATCCTAATAAGGCAAACCCTTCCTCCCTACACTATTATCTCATCCATGCACTGAGACCCCATAGTTCTGCTTGGGTATCTGGCCTTACACGTGGAATTGAAAGCATTTCAGAGAACACTGCCACTGTGGTCCTGGATTTCAATCTCTTTCCTAGCAGCCTAAATTTGGCTTCCAGGACCTCTCTCTCATCCTTCCCTATGTCATTGGTGCTTACGTGTACCTCAGCCACCAGCTCCTCCCAACACTTCACAAGTCTATCTAGAGGTCTTGAGAGATCTGCAACCTTCGCACCAGGCAGGCAAGTCACCATGCAGTTCTCCCAGTTACCACAAATCCAGTTGTCTGTTTTTAAAGCTAGAATCCCCTATTACTAACAGCTGCCTTTTCCAAAGGACTAACCCCGGAGAGTTTGAGAGGCTACCACAACATCTGAAAGGTGGTTCTCAACTATGGGATCATTTCCCTCTGCTCCAGTTGATGTTCTCCTTACCGGACACTTTCACCCTCAACATCACAGATGCTAGCTGACTGGGGGGAGGACCATTCTACGTGTCCCGGAAAGCCTTAAACATGTACCTCTCTGCCTCCCTTAGCGCCTCCAATTCAGCCACCCTGGTCTCTAAAGTGTATGTGGTCTGAGGGACAGGAGCTCTTTGCACCAAAATGTGCATACACACCACCTGCCAAATTCACTGCTTAATTATTTGCTCCATTATCTTTCCTGGTACAGAAGTCAAGCTGACTTACCAGCTGGAACATCCGAAGACATCTGCCAAGCTAGTGATGTAAAGTTAACCCAGTTTTCTTCCAGTCCAAAGATAATCATTAAGGCCCCCCAACAGTTTGCCTGGGCCAAATACTGACCATTAATACATGCCACCTAAACCCTGGGAAGGAAGATGTGGATGCTTGGAGCACTGTCTTTGAGATCAGTGAGTGTCATGTACAGAGAGAAGAAATAGTATATTACAAGGTAAGGCAGCTAACTGTAGTTGTTTCAGGTTTTACAACACAAGATTCATGTAAACTCTGGGTAGTCTTTTAGTCATATCTTCCTTTTCATTTACAAATACAGAAAGCTAAAACTGTAGCAATTCTTACCATTTGGATGCCAGATTTCTGTGATGAACTTCATTTTTGGCGGCCTGAGAGGATAGTCTTTTGGAAAAGTGAGATGAGCCTTGAATACACCACCTTCACTGGGGAATTAAAAAGTTATCAGTAAGTAGTTCTTCGGAAGTCTCAAACAAGAAAATTAAGCCAGAGTGACATTAACCTCTATTAGATGTAAACCTTTTGTAATGTTAGCATCCATTGTAATAGTATTAGCATTAGCTACACAATGGATGGTTAATAACCTTTTACAAGCTACTCACCATCCCCTCCTAATACTCAGACTACAATATGGAGCATTTTATTTTTGCAGAGCACAAAGCTTCATTATAACAATTCTACAGAGCTCTCAGCTAGCTCAGTGATTAAACATTTAGAGTCACTGGTTACAAATTCACCTGCCTGACTCCCACTGCCTTATATTGGCTGGCAATACCGTCAATACTTGCAATTCAACTCCCAGCAGAAGAATAAGCATACAACTTAGTCAACTTCAATTGATAGGCCTGCTCTATAGCTAGGTTTACTGGTGCAGTACTCAGAGTTAAATATACCAACTAAGTCAAGGAATCTCAGGAAAACTTGCTAAACCGTGTTCAGGGCCCTTAGAACCATCATTCTTGACTGATTCTTCCAATAGCAGATTTCTGCACTCGGATACCCATGGGCTCCAACAGCACAGTCAAGTTATTTTCTAGCATTAGTAGAGAGAATCTTGGTGTTATCCAATTTAAATGGCTACGTGTGAGTTAAATAGAAGAGAGGTCCTATCCTGGCATAGATAAGGTACAAATGCATCCACACTCAAAAGCCTAACTAATTTGGTTGTTTAAGTAGGAAGGTTTGAAGCCAAGGAAGCTAGTTTTGGTAGCCAACCCCTATACAGATAGGAACCCTGGAATTAAGCAAAGAGGTCACATTAAGGCTTGTCTCCTCTTACCTCACACTGCCTTTATTCCTACTGCAACTGAACAACTACTTCATGGACAAGGCCCTTCACTGAAAGTTGGGAGAGCAGGGTGTTGAAACTCATGTTATCGGCAGACTATGACAGCTCTCTCACGGTTGCCACTGTCAGCTCAAATGGCTACATCTTTAGAGGCCTAGATTGCTAATGAAGATTAAGACTCTACAATCTGAAGTTCAGACATAGATAGGATGTGGGATACTCATGATACGTTCCTACCTGATTACGAGAGGAAAGATTGAAGCAGAGTGCTGTTCAAAGACAGCTAAATACTGACACCTCTGCACTAGTTTATTGTGCTATCAAGAAATCCTAAATCCCTGGGAGGGAAAACAGAATTAGTGGCTTGGGTATTGTACATAGTATTGAGTTTTAAGAGGCTCTACAATCTATTTTCTCCTATTGGGGGAATTTTTTTTTTTTTTTTTGCGTGCAACACTGATGTACTTCTCTGGGTGATATTGTAAAAAGTCTCATTCTCATAGGAGTGAGAACTTAAGTCCCTAAAGGAGAAGGCATTGCTGAGACATGCATTAAGCCAACAATTAACTCCTTCAGATAGAAAAGCTATTGCTATAAGCAAGCTGATGTGCCTTTATTAAAAAAAGCCTACAACTTTGCAGTTTACACTTGTCCTATTAAAAGTTAGGACTCATAACAGGTGTTTCCCATTTCATACTGGGCAGTGAACAGAAAGACCGACAAGACAGGACTCTCTGGCTCGTGAATCCAGATGCTTACAGAAACAAGCTAGCAAGGTAAGTTCTGTTTAAGCAAAGTCACATAGTTTAATGGTTAAAGGAGGAGTCAAGCTCCCAGGGTTCACTTAGTTTGATTCCCAGACTCACTTACACCTTGAACAAGTTGTTCAGTTCCCATCTGAAGTCAGCAAAGCTGAATGACAATAAGAATAGGCCATTTCCTGGGAACAGGAAACTGAATGGAGTGCAGCAGTCAAAGTCAACCAATTGTGTCCTACTTTGGTACCAAGTTGCAGAGTGAGTTTCATTGCAAGCTCAAAGCATGCCAACAATTGAAATTTGGAGATAATTCTTTCAGTCAAGTTGGGGCAATGCCTCCCTCAGTGAAGCTGCTGGCCTTTCCCTGCTGCAGATGCTTAGCAGTCCCCTGCAGAAGGCAAATAGTATTCTTGGCATTGGATTAGTCCTGGATCCTCTACTACCAGGCTGAGCTGGGAGCAGGAAGCTTTTCAGAGAAGGCAGGATATACCTTGTTTGATTGCCTGAGCCTAGGGCAGTATTTATCAAGTTAGGGATCCCCAGAGGAAGTTACAAGGCTATTAGGGGGGCTTGTGATATTGCCACCCCCACTTCTTTGCTGCCTTTAGAGCTGAGCAGTCAGAGCAGCAGCTACTGGCCAGGTGCTCAGCTAAAGGCAGCACGACTGCCAGCATCAACACCGAAGGAAGGATGCCAAAGTATTGGGAGGTAGGGGGTAGGTCAAAAATAGTTTGAGCACCCCTAGCCAAAGGAACACCTTGCAGAAAGTGGTTACTCCTTCACACAGGCATTCATGAGACGGGAAATAGGAAGGTGAGAACCTAACAAGTTAGAGCTTCCAGATTCTCTGCACAACTGTAATTCTAAGCAAATTATCTACAAAGTAGGAATGTTAATGGTCAATCAATGGGGGCGGGGGCGGGGGCAGGCCCACCTCTCCCTCCCCACACCACACACACACAGCTGCTCCAACTTGGCTGGAGCCCCCCTCCTGCCCCGACCACAGTGGGCTGCTCCCAAGTGGCTGGGGCAGCCCTCAATCGCAGTGCAGGAGGGGAAGAGGGGAGCACTCCATTTAGTGGGTTAACCAATTGAACTTATTGTTTAGCTGGTTAAACAGGATTTTATATCCCTAATAAAGAGTACCACCCTGAATTACAATTTACATTTGGCTGTCTGCTGTTATGAAGATGGTATCATGGCATCTTATGTGCTCTCATATCTGTGCAATCCATTTGTCAAGAAGCAAGGTCACAAACCGATATCCTACTGGCATGCTCCTACTGGAAATATGGCACACTGCTTGGCCCTTCCCACCTACTACCCCACTGAAATTTTCATGACAGTCACTCAAAATTATCAAAACCTTTGATAGACCTGAATGAGCGCAGTTTATTCCTGGCTCTGTTTTGAAATACTTATGCCACATGAGTTGAGATGTTGCTTATGGATGCCTGAGGCATTTACACTAAATACCTCTTCCTGTGCTTTCAGTTTCAGCTCACCTTGTATGCCCCCAAAAAGTCCAGCACCCCCACTTCTGATGTGACCTGTCCATCAAAGCTGAGCTTCTGATAATCATTGTCTCAATGTGGTTTGTTTTGTTTTTTCCCAGGATGAAAAGTTTGATACTTGGTCTTGCCAGCAGACCTTCAGAAGAGAGCAAAGACAGCATTTCTCACATCTGCATAAAGGGAGGCTACAGTGTATATCAGTTTCGTTGACAGTTTGATGATATGCTGATTGAGTAACCTATGATGAATGATTCAAAGCCTGGAGTGCTTCTCATTTTTTGTTTGGTATTTCTTGATGTAAGGAACTAGTATTATGTGAAGTGTTTGACACTCTTTTTATACCACTGAGGGTGATGTTAGTGCAGTGGCTGTGGTTGATGGGACTGGTTAGAAGAGCATTTCATTTTTCCCCCCCAAGTTGATGGTGAATCCAAATTGTTTGGTTGCCTTTGAGAACCTGTCCAGGATTGCCTGCAGCTCACTTAATCGTAGTGTAAGTAGAACAGTGAGCCACAAAAAGGACTTCAACATACTGGTTCCTCAAGGGCTTGTCATAAGCTTTTGGAGACTGAAGACTCTCATCTGTTTTTTACCTAAGTAGATGGCCTTTGGAAGGTTGTCATTTGCATAATTCAGAATGGCTGTGAAGAGGCCCCAAAAGGACTGGTGCCAGCATGCAGCTTGTTTCAGTCCACTAGATATGGGGTAAATGGTTTGAGAAGCCTCTATTTTGTGGGTTTAAGAGGAGAAGTACCTTGGAAGACTGTTGGATAGTTGCCATGGGAGTTGCTTTTTAAATGGTCCTCATTTACAGCCAGCTTTCAACATGCTAATGGCCACACTGGATCAAGACCAATGGTCTATTTAGCCCACTATCTTGCCTTCTGAAAGTGGCTGGCACCAGATGCTTCAGAAGGAATGAACAGAACAGGGCAATTTATTGAGCACTCCATCTCCAGTCATGGGCTATGTCTAGACTGCACGCCTTTTTCGACAGAGGCTGTGTCAGATACAGTCGACAAAGCCTCTGTCGAAAAAGAGCATCTAGACTACGATCAGTATTGTCAACAAAGCAAGCTGCTTTTTCGAAAGAGAGTCTAGACACTTTCGAAAAAAAGCAGTTTGCATGCAATAGCGCCTTTTTTTTTTTAAAGTACTTTTGAAAAAAGCGTTATTCCTCGTAAAATGAGGTTTACGGTCGTCGACAGAATGCAGCAGTAGCGTAGACGCAGTTACAGTTTTGTCGACAAAACCCTGTAGTCTAGACATACCCATACAGTCCTAGATTCTGGAAGACAAAGGTTTATGGACAGTAGGAGGGCTGCATACCTGACATATTGGCTAATAGCCATTGTGTGCACTTATCACAACTTGCAGTTCCCCTGGCAGAATTCTATCGTTTATGTCATGAAAGCCAAAAGAATTAACGTGGAGAACAAATCCCTGAAGGACTATTAGCCAAGATGGCCAGGCATATTACCCCCTACTGCAAGTGTGGATCAGAGGATAGATCACTCAAACTTCCTGGTTCTGTTCATTCTCCTGATGCATCTGGCACTATCAGCTATCAGACTACCGATCCATTATGACCATTCTTATTTGACAACTGGGTGCAAAGAAAGAATGTGGAAGTGTAACCATGAGCCTGGGCTCATTGGTTAATGTTCAGTTACATGCAGGCTCCCAGTACACATGGGGAGTCAGATTAAAAGCCAGCCCCTGTGGAACAGACTGCTGCCCTGTGTGTAACCACTGAACATTTCAGTGGCTATATGGTTGCTTATACACGTTTTAAGATCCCTAGTGCAAAGTGAAGATTGAGAAATATGAAACAGTGTGACTATTCCATCTTTGAAGCATTACCTCTTCTACACCTCACAAAACTGAGTGGGCAGCAGCAACCATGTCTCATGACCCTTTAAACTGGTGGGCTACACCAGGCAGCGGGTTGCCATGAGGGGGAAAGGTCTATCCTAAATCTTTGGCAGACTTTGGAATGGCACTGTAAAGACATACTGTGAAATACATAAGGCTTGACAAGGCACAAAAGACATCAGTGGTTACCTGCTGCAGCTAAATCAAGTTCAGTTGTTTTAACCTTTTGAGAGAGCGGTCTTGGACATTCTACTTATGGTTGGAGCCAAGTACTTTTTGTAGCGCTCAAAGGCTTCAGTCAGCTATAGATTACTATCTGGTCAATATTTCATTGTAACAAAGTGAAATAGTTAAAGCACAGGCTTCAATAGCATTTTGCAGGAAGAGTAATGGAAAGACAGTGGTTTAACTCTTGATACAGCTTCTGCTTCATTAAACAAAGATTTAGGACATGCCAGAAGGGCATCTTAGTAGCCTTTGAGGGGGGGAGGAGGGGAGATAAGATAAAGGCTTATCTTGACAACTGTTACCCATCCATTTATATAAGTAATGTTTAGAATTTTTTTATAAAGCACGATCATAACATTTCTAAGTTGAGTGAGTTGAAAAGAGGAATATGCATTCTGAACTTGGTGTGCCAAGATTCATGAGTGGAGAGCACCTTGCATGACAGAAGAACTATCCTCTAGTATCACTCCCAAATCCTTAAGTGGATTATTTGGAGTCTTGTTGGGCATGGGAGGAAAGCAGCATAGCTGAGAGATCTACTGTAAAAGGAAGGCTAAGTGTACTAAATAACAAAATGGCAGATGAAATTCAATGCTGATGAATGCAAAGTAATGCATATTGGAAAACCAGTCCTAACTATCTATCTATCTATATATATAAAAAAAATGATGGCATCTAAACTCACTATTACCTTGCAGCAGTAGTCAAAAAAGGAAACAATGTTGGGAATAATTAAGAAGTGGTAGAGAATATATATGTTTCAGATTTCCATTGTACGCCCACATATTGAATACTGTGTGCAGATGTGGTCACCCATATCGAGAGAAAGACACAATGGAACTGGAAAAGGTTCCAAAAAGGACAAATTAGAGGTATGGAACAGCTTCTAGATGGAGAGATTAATAAGACTGGAACTTTTCAGCTTAGAAAAGATGATTAAGGGGGAATATGACAGGTCTATAAATCATGACTGGTATGAAGAAAAGAAAGTGTTTACCCCTTCCCATAACATGAGGGCTAGGAGTCAAAGAGGAAAACAGGCTTAAAAAACAAAAGCAAGTATTTCCCATAATATGCAGTTAGCGCGTTGAACACCTTGCTCCACAGGATGTTGTGAAGGCCAAGACTATACCAGTTCAAAAAACCCACGAACGAGATACATTGATGGAGGATAGGTCCATCAATGGCTATTAGGACACCATCCCTGCCCATCCTGGCTGTTTGCCAGAAGATGGGACTAGGCAACGGGATAGATCACTTCATGGATTACTTGTTCTGTCCATTCCTTCTGGAGCACTGGGCATTGGCTACTGTCAAGATAGGATACCAGGCTAGATGGTCCTTTGATCGGACATTGGTATGGCTGGTCTGAGCAAGTAGAAGATCCTAAGAGCTCCTGTATTGCCTCCCCACCCAAAGACAAATAAATGCACAATGAAGGGTGGTTTTCCCCATGTTCTGTGGAACAAGTAACCTCTTTAGAGCTTGCAAATAGTTGCAAGGTAAGATTCAGCACACATCCAGTAATGCAACAACTACAATGTCTGCTATAACAAGAGCACCAAACCATTAAAGCCTTACTCTTAAACTAGAGTTAAACATGAACACTACACATTGCAGTTAGAATCTCAGCATGAAGTTTTAACATGCCAGGGTACACTTAGTTTTACTATTATTGCTAGTACTTACTACAGTGTATCTGGAGGACCAATAATGAGGACTTCCCATCGGTAAAGATCATTGTCGTCTATTAAACCTGCGGAAAAACCTTCCACTGGATTTTTGTTGAGCTCTGTTTAAAAAGCAAAAAGAGAAAAAAAAGTTGTGAGCCTTTGTGCTCGTTAATACAGTGTGCATATTTAGCAACTAGCATAAAGAGGTTGAGCAGACTGGTTATAAAGAGTCACTGATCACTGGTTGGGGTTTAGTATCCCTTAACTTGTGCAATTTTTTTTTTAAATATGTCCCTAGGCTCAGTCACTAATCTAGAGTATAGTCATTAAAATGCTTGCTTCAGAAGAAAAGCTCAAGATCTAGGAGAGAATCCAAGAAGGCAGGTGCCAGAATAAGTTTGAGGTTCAGGCAATGCTAGAGGGCATTAGTCTTGCAGACCTCAATCTTGACAAAATAAGCAATGTTAATCATGTAGTGCAGTGTTCCTAAAGTGTTGGAGGGTACATTTTATTTTAGCTTTAAGAGCCACAGCACAACAGCAAGATTGAAGACATTATTCTTGCAGTATTTGAAGAGTTAGTATTTTTAAACCAGTACTTTCTTTTGAAGGGACTGAAAAGCGTTTCAGGATCCAAAAGAGTAGCAGAAGCAGCTAAGTGTCTGACAACTTAGTCGGAAGGTAGTGGTTCACAGGGTTCAATAGGAGCAGAGATAGTCTAAGGGGATTAGGGTTGGGAGAAAGACTAGAAGAGTCTAGTGCCAGGGATTATATCACCCTTATCCACTGGGGAGGGGAGAAGGGGTTATTTGTATCTGGCTTGTGCTTCCAGGCTGGCCATATACATTATGGTGATTGCTGGACGGGAAAAATGTGTATCAGCAGTAGCGTTTCTTCAGTTTTGGAAGAACTACCAATTTTTTTTTTTTAAGTGACAGATTTTAAGTGTTGCATCTTAATACAGACCGGCAATTTTTATAGGGTTACATTACCATTCCAGGATTGGAAATAGCTGCAAAGGTTTAGGAAACCTTTGCACCTGAAACTCTTGTTTTGTATTTGGGAAAGGAAGAATCATTGTTCCTTTCAAGTAACTGTTCAGCAATAAAAGTCTAGGACAATTATATGCACATTGCTAAAACCACTAAATACTGCCAGTTGCAACAGGACTACAGAAGCCAAATGTATGCTTTCACAACTATTAGTTAACTAAAAAAAGATGAGGAGATATACACGTTAAGAGCCAGTCATCTAATGCAGGTTACAGCAAAGTTACTTGGTTGAATTACAGGTTCTACCCAAATTAGGCCTCAAAACTAACACTGTTTATCTTTCTAGAAACTCATGCTTGGAAAAAAAAAAAAAAAAAAAAAAAAAAAAAAGAGAGAGCCTGAAAAATCAAATATCCCTTTACATAAAATGGATCAGTTTGAAATTAGTCTTGAACTGTGAAGTTGGATTTGCACTCTTTAGTGAAATAACTGCAGGTTATACGTGAAGCCCAAGGAATGGATAGTCTATCTTATTGGGAATTAAATATTTGCTGTTAGTACTGTTTCTCCAGAGATTAAAATACAAGTTAGTGTCAAATAGCAAATTTAAGAATGAAACCCTATTTTAGTCATGATGTACTTGACTCAATGCTTTTTATTTTCTACAGGTTACCCTTAAACAATTGCAGAGGACGGGGTCATGTCACAGAAATGCAGTAGCCAAGTGTAGGTAGTGAGATTGAGAATTCCACTAGTATTTTGAATATTGAAGTTCTCCCTGGTTGAAAATTGGCACTAACACTGAAGACTGGGCTCTTAAAATAAAAAGACTAAGCCAAGACAAGCAACCATTACTTAATTTACAGCACCTGTGGTTCTTGAGTGCTCTGTTTTTGTGGACTTTGGTATACATATACTCCAGATTGGAATCTTTTTAAACCAGCCACAAGAGATGTGGCTAGGCATCTCTCCCCCAGAGCATAAAGGGTGGAGCAGCCCCAAACACCATTCAGTTCTTTGCCACAAACCCAGTTAATAGGGCTGCATAGCAATGAGGAAAGGAGGGTAGATTGTGGCATGTACTAGGGATATTAAAAGGTGTTTATTTTGGTAAATGTGTAACTGCTGAAGTTTTTAGCAGTTACATGTTTATATGGGGGAAGGCAGCTCCTCGGGAGCTAGTGCGCATGGGAAGCCGGCCATTAAAGCACAGTATTCGTAAATAGCATGCCATAACTTCAGACGCATAGGCCAGCTTACAAGCTGGCATCCTGCACATACCAGCTCCCAGTCCCCTTCCCACCAGCCTGCACTGCTTCCCCACAAGCACTGGCTCCCACCTGTGATACATGCAGGCCCTCTGCTCCCTTAACCTCCACAGTTAAAGGCAGTGAGGGTGAACAGATGAGCCCAGACTCACTGGTTAACCATTTATACATGTACACTATCACATCTCTAGAAAACACATGAGCAGAACAATTTGAAGACTAGATACCTTATTGTATCTACTCCTTGTCCCACATGGGTATATTGGTATTCAAAGATTTGTTGGATTGCCTATCAGCCTCCTAAAACAGATAGGAGTCCTACATAAACTTGGTGGGGCATCACAGAAACTTGGTGGGATAATACACGATTGGAATGTTTGTATGGAAGGGTACAGCTTGCTCAGGAAGGATACAGGGAAAAAAGGGAGTAGGTGTTGCCTTATACATTAAAAATGAACATACTTGGAGTGAGGTGGAGATGGACATGGAGACAGAAGTGTTGAGAGTCTCTGGGTTAGGCTAAAAGGGATTAAAAACAAAGGTGATGTCATGCTAGGAGTCTACTACAGGCTACCTACCCAGGTGGAAGAAGTGGATGAGGCTTTTTTCAAACAAAATCATCCAAAGCCCAAGATTTGGTGGTGATGGGGGACTTCAACTATCCAGATATGTTGGGAAAAATAACACTGCAGGGCACAGACTATCCAATAAGTTCTTGAACTGCATTGGAGACAACTTATTTCAGAAGGTTGATAAAGCTACCAGTGCGGAAACTGTTCTAGATTTGATCCTAACAAATAGGGAGGAACTGGTTGAGAATTTGAAAGTGGAAGGCAGCTTGGGTGAAAGTGATCATGAAATCACAGAGTTCAATCCCAAGGAAAGGTAGAAGGGAGAACAGCAAAATAGAGACAACGGATTTCAGGAAGGCGGATTTTGGTAAGCTCAGAGAGCTGGTAGGTGAGGTCGCATGGGAATCGAGACTGAGGGGAAAAACAACTGAGGAGAGTTGGCAGTTTTTCAAAGGGACATTGTTAAGGGCCCAAAAGGAAGCTATTCCGATGTGTCGGAAAGATAGAAAATATGGCAAAAGACCACCTTGGCTTAACCATGAGATCTTGCATGATCTCAAAATAAAAAAAAGGAGTCCTGTAAAAAAAAAGTGGAAAGTAGGACAAATTACAAAGGATGAATATAGGCAAACACCACAGGAATGCAGGGGCAAGATTAGAAAGGCAAAGGCACAGAATGAGCTCAAACTAGCTACGGAAATAAAGGGAACAAAGATGACTTTTTATAAATATATTAGAAGCAAGAGGAAGACCAAGGAGAGGGTAGGCCCACTGGTCAGTGAGGAGGGAGAAACAGTAACAGGAAACTTGGAAATGGCAGAGATGCTCAATGACTTTTGTTTCGGTCTTCACTGAGAAGTCTGTAGTAATGCCTAACATAGTGGAATGCTAGTGGGAAGGGAGTAGTTTTAGAAGGTAAAATTTAAAAAAACACTGAACAAGTCAAAAATCACCTAGAAAAGTTAGATGCCTGCAAGTCACCAGGGACTGATGAAATGCATCCTAGAATACTCAAGGAGCTGATAGAGGAGGTATCTGAGCCTCTAGCTGTCATCTTTGGAAAATCATGGGAGACAAATTCCAGAAGACTGGAAAAGGGCAAATATAGTGCCCATCTATAAAAAGGGAAATAAGAACAACCCAGGAAACTACAGACCAGTCAGTTTAACTTCTGGGATAATGGCCAGGGAAGATAATGGAGCAAGTAATTAAGGAAATCATCTGTAAACACTTGGAATGTGGCAAGGTGATAGGGAACAGCCAGCATGGATTTGTAAAGAACAAATCATGTCAAACCAATTTGATAGCTTTCTTTAATAGGATAACGAGTCTTGTGGATAAGGGAGAAGCAGTGGATGTGGTATACCTAGACTTTAGTAAGGCGTTTGATATGGTCTCTCATTATATTCTTATCAATAAACTAGGTAAATACAACTTAGATGGGGCTACTATAAGGTGGGTGCATAACTGGCTGGATAACCACACTCAGTATGGTTCACAATC
The DNA here is from genome assembly GCA_030068395.1 of Apalone spinifera. Lineage (NCBI taxonomy): Eukaryota > Metazoa > Chordata > Testudines > Trionychidae > Apalone > Apalone spinifera. The sequence continues at coordinate 8,039,289 of JANRFK010000867.1, read as the reverse complement.
CTGCTGGAAAGGCATAACAAGTGGGGTTCCGCAGGGGTCTGTTTTGGGACCGGCTCTGTTCAATATCTTCATCAACAATTTAGATATTGGTATAGAAAGTAAGTTTATTAAGTTTGCAGATGATACCAAGTTGGGAGGGGTTGTGACTAATCTGGAGG
>JANRFK010000867.1:8010626-8020990 GCA_030068395.1 Apalone spinifera | reverse complement strand
ATGGATGCAGGACCAAAGGGCTGCCCCTAGATAATTACCCAGCAAACCCCTGCAGCCCGCAGCCCACCAAGTACCACCTCCTCCACACCCCAGACTCCAAAAGGGACCACCTCTTCCACAGCACACCACCACATAATACGAGTTTTCAGCATGGGACCGACGAGGGCAAACTCCTAGGGAGATGGCCGTGGCGAGAAAAAACACCACCCTATGCTTTCTCTCTACGCGGTGTGGCAGCTGCAATTGTATGTACTTTTGCTTATTCCTGTGATGGGAGCTTTGCCTGAGCTTGAGGCAATAAAAGCGTTTACAGACGCTTCCCAGGACAAGTCGTCCCCGTACAAGGAGTTCAGTAGTCAGCTCTGGCTGTCATCCTGGGGCAGCCCAGTCCAGAGGTTCTGTAGCACTGGGGTTTATGGAAGCTGGGCTGGGGCAGTAAGGTGTGTTGGGGGAGGATTATAAAAGAGCTAGCCTCTTCCTCTTCCTGGTCATTCTTAGAGAAAACGTAACATTTCCCGAGCTGCTTTATCGTTAACGAGGATGGTTGTAGGGTTTCTTATGAAACATCTAGGAAAAGGTTTAAACCAATAATTAAAGGGACAAGGAAAGGGCCCTAAAAGCATGGAAGTAGCCTGAAGAAAGCATGAAGCAGGGACATCCTTAGGATTTATGTGGTCCTATGCAATATTATTAAACTGGTGCCCCTATGCCCGATGGAGATTATGATGATTTTTAGAGATGTGACTTTATAGTCTTCAGCAAGACACTAATGAAATACTTTTAAAGCAGATTTTAAACTAAGGTCCTGTAGACTAACACAGTAAATTTAGTTTAGAATCCCAGCCACTGCCCTTGCCCCACCCGGTTTTTGCATGCGACCACTGGGCTCCCAGCGCCAATCGCGGCCCACCTCTCAATCGCTCCCACGCCCCTGCCAGGCTTGCGTCCGGCGCTCAGCCGGAAATTCAGAAAATACCGGACATTGCACATGTCCGGTATTTTCTGAATTTTTCTACGAGACAGAGGGCACAAATACCGGCAACCCTATCCACAGCTTAAGTGTGGTTGCATGTACATGCAAATATATATGCAAATAGCTTATTTCACACTGACGGTAATGAATACAAAGATTAAGGCAACACTACACAACACACAGGCTCCATTTAAGTCAGTTCTGCTGATATTAATAAAATGCAATATTTACCCGATTTTCACCCATATGACAGCACTTTTAATGAGCAATGACAGTCCAGGAATTTAACTATTAAAAACCATATCAACAGAAGACCATTATATTGATTCACTATTATGGAGCGTGTTTCCAGTGGAGGCCATGTTCAAAGGATCCCACCCGCAGGCTGCGTATTGAGCCCTGTGTAAACCCAAACTGCACCGCGGGCTGCAAACAAACAGGTCGCAGGCTACATGCGGCCTACAGACCACGTGTTGAGTAGCTCTGCAGTAGAATGATCCCATTCCCAGTCAGACAGCCTCTGTGGTGTGCAGGGTGAAAGTCTCAGAAAAGAAGAACATCCAACTGGAGCTGAGGGAAATGATCCCATAGTTGATACCATAGGTACCTGGTAAGCTTCACCCTGCTGGGGCACTCACGCATGGCTGCCATTGGCTGGGAGATAGCAACCCCCTGCAGGAAGGCCAAGAGCTGCAATGGCAGCTCTTGTGGGGAGGCTGGAAGCTGCGGCAGCAGTGGCAGTCCTCTCACAGAAGCTGGGAGCCATGGCAACAGTCTCCACTTGGGGCCAGGAGCAACCCCTGCCTGTGGCGGGGGCCACTATAGACCAACCCCAGTGGAGTGGTCCCTCTGTCTAATCCACTTTAATTGGTTAAACGTTTACCAATTAAATGGGATTTTACATCTCTAGATGGCATCCTCCTTCCAGATGATGTTGTGGTATCCTCTTGCACTGAGGAACCTTTCTGGGGGAGAGAATTCCAGTTGTTAGGGAAAAACAGGTGTTAGTAATGGGGAAGTCAATCATAAGAAACATAGACAGCTGGGTTTGCAATGCTTAAGAGAACTGCATGATGACTTGCCTGCCTGCTGCGAAGGTTGCCGATCTCATAAACTTATGTATAGTTCTGGGAAGTAGGGTTGCCAGGTGTCCGGTATTTTTGCCTCCTGTCCAGTAGAAAAGTTCAGAAAATACCAGACTCCTAAAATGTCTGGTATTTTCTAATTTTTTTCCCGGACAGGAGGCGAAAATCCTGAGTGCTTACCGGGTTCTGCAGGGGAGTTATCCGGCCCAGCACAGAGAGGCAAGATGGCGGGCAGCCGCCGGCAGCCTGGTAGTGCCAAAAAGCCTCAAAAGCATTGCTTAAAGGGACCATGCTTTTTAAAAAATATATATATTTTAAAAACTCTCGGGGTCCTTCCTCCCCCCTCCCCCCCGTGGGTTTTTTTTTCTGGGGCGGGGGATTGTTCAGTATTTTTGGTTAAACCATCTAGCAACCCTACTGGGAAGGTCGTGGTACATGTAGATACCAATGACATAGGGAAGGATAGGAGAGAGGTCCTGGAAGCCAAATTTAGGCTGCCAGTAAGAGATTGAAATCCAGGACCTCAATGGTAGTGTTTTCTGAAATGCTTCCAGTTCCACACGTAGAGCAAGGTAGATAGACAGAACTGCAGGGTCTCAATGCATGGATGAGATGATGGTCTAGAGAGGAGGGGTTTAGACTTATTAGGAACTGGGGAAACTTTGGGGAAAGGAGCAGCCTATACATAGAGCCCTGCAAATCCGTCGATGTCCACTTTATATCTAAGGGTATCAGCATCTGCATGGATGCGGATATCTATGGCTCATTTTTGCAAATATTCATGGCTCATTTTTGTGGATATGGATGTGGTTACAAATACACATTTTGTAGCTAGAACCCTGCAGATTTGTGGATATTTGCAGGTATCCGCACCTTGGGATGTCGATGTGAATATCCATGACTCATTTTTACAGACACAAATTCTGTATCTGCGCAGGGCTCTACCTATACAGGAAAGATGGGTTCCACATATATCAAAATGGAACCAGATTTCTGTCACTTAAATTTGAAAAGGTTGCAGAGCTGTTTTTAAACTAAGGGCTGGGGGAAAGCCTACAGGTGCAGAGGAGCACATGCATCAGACAGAGACATTCCTTTGGGGAGGATTTAATAAGAGAGTCTCTACGTCCTAGTAAAGAGGAGATGATGGAAAATGATAAAATGTAAGTAAGATCTGATAAGAAACAGTCAAATGAAAAAGAGTGCTATTCAGTCACATCATGTAATGACAAACAGCTGAATAGTGACAAGTTTTTTAAGTGCTTATATACAAACAGAAGTCTAAATAATAAGATGGGTGAATTAGAGTGCCTTGTATTGAATGAGGATATTGATATAATAGGTATCACAGAAACTTCATGGAATGAAGATAATCAATGGGATACAGTAATACCAGAGTACAAAATATATCGGACGGACAGAACAGGTTGTGCTGGTGGGGGAGTGGCAGTATCTGTGAAATAAAACTTAAATGAAACAAACTATTCCACAGACTCCCTATCAATAGTAATTCCATGCTCTAATAATATGAATATGACAGTAAAGATTAGGGATGTGAATGTATAAATGTGTAAAGGGTTACAGTTCACAGTTACACCCAGACTCCCATCATGCTCCCGGGAAGCTGGCCATCACCAGTTACTGCTGCCTCTTTATTAGAGGCAGCAGCCTGAGGGTGGCAGCCAGCTCCTCGGGAGCAGGGCTTCAGGCAGAAGCCAGTGCATGCTGGGAGCTAGCTTGATAGTTGGCTTCTATGCACCAGCTCCCAGGGAACCACCCACAGCTGGTACATGTGGGAAGCACTGGCTCCTGTGGAGCCAGGTGTGGGTAACTACTGACTTTTTTTCATTTTTAAATGTGAGGGTTACACGGTTACACAATTACCTGCATTTTAAAATCCGTAGTAAAGATACATTACCGACCACCTGATCAGGATGGTGATAATGACTGTGAAATGCTAAGGGAGATTAGAGAGGCTATAAAAATAAAAAAAACTAAATAATAATGGGGGATTTCAACTATCCCCATATTGATTGGGTGCACATCACCTCATGTTGGGATGCAGAGATAAAGTTTCTTGACACCTTCACTGCTTCTTGGAGCAGCTGGTTCTGGAATCGAAAAGAGGAGAGGCAATTCTTGATTTAGTCCTAAGTGGAATACAGGATCTGGTCCAAGAAATGACTATAGCTGGACCACTTAGAAATAGGGACCGTAATATAATTAAATGTAACGTCTTTCTGGCAGAAAAAACACCACAATGGTCTAACATTGTGTCATTTAATTTCAGAAAGGGGAACTACACAAAAATGAGGAGGTTAGTTAAAGAGAAATTAAAAGGTACAGTGCCAAAACTGAAATCCTTGCGAGTTGTATGGAAACTTTTAAAAGGCACTATAATAGAGGCTCAACTTAAATGTATACCCAAAATTAAAAAAAAAAATCAAGAGAACCAGAAAAATGCCACTGTGGCTTAACAACCAAGTAAAACAAGCAGTGATAGATTAAAATGCATCCTTTAAAAAGTGGAAGTTAAGTCCTAGTGAGGAAAATAGAAAGGAGCCTAAACTCTGTCAAATGAAGTGTAAAAATAAAATTGGGAAGGCCAAAAGGGAATTTGAAGAACAGCTAGCTAAATACTCAAAAATTAATAGCAAAATTTTTTAAATATCTCAGAAGTAGGAAACCTGCTAAACAACCAGTGGGGCCACTGGATGATCAAGAAGCTAAAAGAGTACTCGATGATAAGGTAATTGCGGAGAAAGTAAATGAATTCTTTGCTTCGGTCGTCACAGCTGGGGATGTGAGGGAGATTCCCAAACCCGAGCCATTCTTTTTAGGTGACAAATCTGAGAAAGTGTCCCAAATTGAGGTGTCAGTAGAAGAGGTTTTAGAACAAATTGATAAACTGTAACAAGTCACCAGGACCGGATGGCATTCACTAAAGAGTTATGAAAAATCTCAAATGTGAAATTGCAGAACTACCAATTGTGGTTTATAACCTGTCCTTTAAAACATCTTTTGTGCCAAATGGTTGGAGGATAGCTAATGTGACGCCAATATTTAAAAAGAGCTCTAGATATGATCCTGGCAACTACAGGCCAATAAGTCTAATTTCAGTACCAGACAAATGGATTGAAACTATAGTAAAGAACAGAATTGTCAGACATATAGATGAACATAAGTTGTTGGGGAAAAGTCAGCATGGTTTCTGTAGAGGGAAATCATGTCCCACCAGTATACTAGAATTCTTTGAGGGGATTGACAAGCACGTGGACAAGGGGGATCCCATGGATATGGTGTACTTAGATTTCCAGAAAGCCTTTGACAAGATCCCTCACCATAGGCTCTTAAGCAAAGTAAGCTGCCATTGGATAACAGGGAAGGTCCTCTCCAAGATTGATAACTAATTAAAAGATAGGAAACAAAGAGTAGGAATAAATAGTTTTCAGAATAGAGTGAGGTAACTAGTGGCGTTCTTCAGGGGTCTGTACTGGGACCAATCCTATTCAGCATAACCATGAATGATCTGGAGAAAGGGGTAAACAGTGAGGTGGTGCAATTTGCAGATGATACAAAACTGCTCATGACAGTAAAGTCCAAAGCAGACTGTGAAGAGTTTCAAAAGGATCTCACAAAACTAAGTGACTAGGCAACAAAATGGCAGATGAATTTTAATTATAAATGCAATGTAATGCATATTGGAAAACATAATCCCAACTATATGTATAAAATGATGGAGACCAAATTAATTATTACCACTCAAGAAAGAGATCTTGGAGTCATTGTGGATAGTTCTCTGAAGACATCCACTCAATGTGCAGCAGTGGTCAAAAAAGAAAACAGAATGATAGGAACAATTAAGAAAGATAAAGAATAAAACAGAGAATATCTTATTGCCTCTATATAAATAGAGGTATACCCACATCTTGAATATTGCTTGCAGATGTGGTCACTTAAACTCTAAAAAGATATCTTAGCATTGGAAAAAGTTCAGAAAAGGACCATCAAAATGATTAGAAAAGGTATGGAATGGCTGCTGTATGAGGAGAGATTAATAAGACTGGGATTTTTCATCTTGGAAAAGAGACAACTAAAGGGGGATATGATAGAGATCTATAAAATCATGGCTGGTATGGAAAAAAGTGAATAAAGAAAAGTTATTTACTCTTTCTCATAATACAAGAACCTAGGGGTGACCAAATAAAATTAATAGGTAGCAGGTGTAAAACAAACAAAAAGAAATACCTCTTCACACAACACACAGTCAACCTGTGGAACTCCTTGCCAGAGGATGTTGTGAAGTCTAAGACTATAACAGGGCTAAAAGAAAAAGGTAGATAAATTCATGGAGGATAGATCCATCAATGGTTATTAGCCAGGATGGGCAGGAATGGTGTCCTTAACCTCTGTTTGTCACAAACTGAGAATGAGCAAAAGAGGGTGGGTCACTTTATGATTCCCTGTTCTGTTCATTCCTTCTAAGGCACCCGGCATTGGCCACTGTCAGAAGATAGGATACTGGGCTAGATGGACTTTTGGCCTGACCCAATATGGCCGTTCTTATGATTTATGTTTAAGTCTCTAATGTGGGTGTTGATTTTGCACTTTATCATGCTAAGCAATGAGGTGCTTTTGAGGAGCTATGCTGGGAATTGGGATAGGCTTTCAGAATGCAGTGGAACTACAACAGTTGCAGGGTATATATATATATGTGTGTGTGTGTGTGTGTGTGTACAGGACTCACCAAGACCGTGCTGCGCATGCGCAGACCACGCTGCACCGGCTGTGCCAGCTTGTAATCTGCTCGCCACAGGCAAGTAGATTACATGATTTGTCAAACCCTGTATATATATATATTGAGCCTGCTATACTGGTGACCCTGAAACATAATGGGTTAAGTGGATGTAGTAGTGTAATTCTTAAATGTGGAAGGAACTTCAGCATGCCCACTGTGCAATGTTGTAGGTTTACTTCAGATTAGCTAATCTGGACTGAGGTTTTGAATATTTTTCAGGTCAATGGGCTAATAGTTAAAAATGTGGTTCACTGATAAAATATGTATTAAATCTTTAATGAAAAAATATTGAACTCTAAAGGTAAGGAAAATTTTTGATTGAGTAGATCAGAAATATGTTAATAAAAGTCAGTTAGTTAGATTAGCCTTGTAATTAAATTAATTAAATACAATTTCAAGGTTCTGACAAGAAGATAAAGACAAAAGTAAGAACTTATATCACACACAAGCACCAGTGGTATAACTCAAAACAGTGTGTATGGGAGACATTTTACTTGATGTTAAATATTTCTGGATGGGGGCAGGGTCTGAATTGCTCAGGTGAGTAGTAATAGGAGATGGTGCTTTTACCCAATAATTGCTTGTTTTAAAACTCAGTTTAAGTTAACATTATGATAGCAGGGACTCTGCCCATTAACAAAATGAAACTACTGTTCCTTGGTTACCTTTTCCTCACACGGTGCAAATTTTCCTGCTGAAATGAAGCAGACCTTGTTGCAGGGAGGCACATGCCTCCTTGCACTGCAGAAGATGAACTTGGCCTATTGTATTTTCACCCTGATCTTATCCTATTGTGATTGAACCCCATACCACCTTGCATAAACGCCTCAGTTTTAGCATTACTGCTTCCTGAGTCCACATACCAGCGGTAAATCTTTAAATGATCTTAATGAACAAAGTTTGCTTTCTTCCGTTGACTTAGCATTTCTGTCATGCTGCTTCTTTCCAGCTTCTCTTCTCTGCTCTCCCTCCCCTTGGAAAGGAGATTGGGCCAGGAACCTGCCATCTTTCTATAGATTTCCCCCATACACTTGTATTTGCCTAAATACAGCAGCCAGTTGAAATGGTCCTTATTGGTCCCATTTTTTAAAGTAAAGGGACATCACCATAAACATACTGTTTGCTATTGGAACAATGAGATTTTTGCCAGTGATTTCAAAAGGGTCAGGATCCCATGCATAGTTTCTTCTTGATCTTGAAACTAGCATCGCCTAGTTTGGTTCTCTGAGCTACTGGTGATCTCTATGCCACAAGGCAGAGATCAGGCTAGTGTTTCAGTAAAATCTCTGCTGGTTGGATTTGCATCAATGACAGCCTCTGCTGACAATTCACTTCCTTAAGGCCCCCTATACAATTGCACAATTAAATCAGCCTTAAAACCACTGCAGTGATTACTGTGGTTTTCTGTATCTACACTACCCTCCTGCCAGTGGTGCGCATCTTCCTCAGGAGTGCTTCCATCGACTTAAGTAGGGCAGGGGAAGGTCTCCCACAGTATTCTTGCTAGCAAGTTAAAGAAGTACGGATTGGATAAGTGGATTCTAAGATGAAAGTTGACTAGACATTGGGCTTAACAGGTAGCAATCAATGGCCCAATGTCTGGTTGGCAGTCAGTATCAAGTGGAGTGCCCCATGAGTCGATTGTGGGGCCAGTTTTATTCAACATCTTTATTAATGACTTGAATGAGGGGATGGATTGCACCCTCAGCAAGTTCATGAATGACACTAAGCTAGGGGGAGAGGTAAATAAGATGGAGGGTAGGGTTAGGGCCCAGAGTGACCTAAATAAATTGGAGGATTGGGCCAAAAGAAATCTGATGAGGTTCAACAAGGACAAGTGCACTTGGGGCAGAAGAATCCAAAACACTGCTACAACAAAGGGCAACAAAAAGCATTAGGGGACTGGAACACATGACTTATGAGGAAAGGCTGAGGTATCTGGGCTTATTTAGTCTATAGGGGTACGTCTAGACTACAGGCTTTTTTCGACAGAGGCTTTGTCTACAGATACTGTCGACAAAGCCTCTGTTGAAAACGAGCGTCCAGACTGCAGCCAGTTCTGTCGACAAAACAAGCTGCTTTTTCGACAGAGAGTCTAGACGCTCTCCTTTGAAAAAGCACAGTGTGGATGCAATAGCACCTTTTTTCAACATAACTCTGTCAAAAAAAGGTTTTATTCCTCGTAGAATGAGGTTTACCACCATCGAAAACTGCCGTGTTCAGTCGACTTACTGTAGACAGAATTCGGCGGTAGTGTAGACTTTTGTTGACAAAACCCTGTAGTCTAGACACACCCTAGAAGAAAATAGTAAGGGGGAATTTGATAGAGGATAGAGAGAGGCCATTCTCAGCGGTGACAGATGACAGAATGAAGAGCAATGATCTCAAGTTGCAGTGGGGGAAGTCTAAGATGGATATTAGAAAAAACTATTTCCCTAGGAGGGCAGTGAAGCACTGGAATGGGTTCCCTAGGGAGGGGGTGAAATCTCCATCCCTATGGGTTTTTAAATCCTGGCTTGGCAAGGCCCTGGCTGGGATGTTTTAGTTGGGGCTGGTTCTGCTTTTAGCAGGGGGTTGGACTCGATGACCTCTTGAGGTCTCTTCCAACCCTAGGATTCTATGATTCTCTGCGTGAGAGCCAGGGTTGTCAGCTCCTCATGGAGCTCCGTGATGGGAGCTCACCTGCCCAATGCTGAGAGCCCAGGCTCTTGATGCCAGGCAGCTCACAGCTGATAGGCAATAAAAGTAACACCATGTCTACAGACATTGCACCACCCTTACTACATTGAACTAAACATTATACCTCTTATAGAGGTGGAGTTATTAGATTGGTATAGTGGGGGACTTGCGCTATCAGAAGCAGTGCTGTAGTATAGATAATGACTTTGGTCGCCCACAGGTCGACATAAGGCAGCTAACACCATAATGTAGACCTGGCCTTAGTAGAAGCAACAAGGATTGGTCAGTCAGAAGCTGGTAGTAGTGAGCTGGTGATAGTGATCCTTCCCCTTACACCATCAAAACTATCTGCAGGGGGCAGATTAGGGACAAGTGGTGTTCTTACCACACCTAAAGTCTTTATCCTCATGTCATCAAATGATCAACTACTCTTGGTAGATAGCATACATCTCCGTAATGCAATTGTATTTCATGCATGCTGAGATTAGTGAAATTAAATTCAAATTGCAACATTGATAAATTAAAACTCAATCTCACTGAGACAGCTGAGAAAACATGTCATAGCTTTTATTATTTCAGGTTGTTTGCAGATTTAAGTAGTCACCACTTCATCAGTTTACAAGCTGGCAATCTGAAGTTTTTGTTCTATAACTATTAAACAAACAAAATCCCCAATAGTCCTTTTGATTACAAAGACTTAAATTTGGTATCCAGGCAATCACCAGGGGAAAGGACCATTTTCCTGGGCTGTGGTAAACCAGCCCACTCTGATCCTTTACATCAGTGTTTCACAAAGTGGGCCATGGGCCCACTTTGGGAAAGTCATTAG
>JANRFK010000867.1:7985840-7999505 GCA_030068395.1 Apalone spinifera | reverse complement strand
CGGAAAAGCAGATGATTTTCCGCAAAAACTGGCCAGTCTAGACACAGCCGAGGAATTCTAATAACAAGACTAGATGAAGGTAGTAGTGGAGACCATACAAGTGTATCATAGTTTAATGTATTTATCTATTCCTCACTCCTTTGAGGCATAAATAAGTTGTGTTCTAACTGGCTGTGGCTTTTCTAAACTTTATCAATAAGTGACTCAGGAAAGAAAATGGGCACTTCAGAAAAGAACATGATTATGGTCAGTATGATGGTGGGCATATAGCACAATATTCGCTGGCTGAAACGTCCCTTTCCTTTTCATTTTTAAGCAGTGAAAGATAGGCTGCCCTCAATACTGGGTGTAGCTGACTGCTAGTGATGCCGTATGTAGTTTGCATAGGAATTTGGGGTGGAAAAAGGCTTTATAAATGTAAAAGAATCTCTGCAGGCAGATGTATGCAATGGAACACCATACCTAACACATTTAGTGATACTAGAAGGCCTGGTGAAGGCAAATTCTGCAAGCTGTCAGAAGAATTTTTTGTGGGAAAACTATAGATACCATGTATAGGACACCACTTCCATGTTGGTTAGCTCTTCAGGGATGTTGTCAGACACTGGCTTTCTTGTTTGAAGTTGTGCCACTTAATGGTTTGCACCCGGAAAATTAATCCTCTTTAGGGATTAAAACATTTTGGGAACACTATATGATATTGGCCTTACTTTATAGGTGCATTTCCTTGAATTATAATTAATAGTGGTGTAAATACTTGCCACAATTAGGTCATGACAAATACTGTTTTCAACTGCTTACCTACATAGTTCTATACAGAAGGTTCTATTACTCCTGGGAGGAATTCTGCACTGCCGTGTGTGTGTAGGGTTGCCAGATACTTTCACAAAAAATACCGAACATGGCAGGGGAAAAAAAAAGGCCAAAGTTGTTGTGCAAAAAACCCCAAAACAAAACAAAAAACCGCATGCACACAAAAAAAGACTCTGCACCTTTAAATCCCCCCTGCCAAACGCTGTAGGGGAGGAATGTCCCAAGCAGCCTTTCGTCCGAGAAAAACAGAAAATATAGGACATTTTACATGTCCGGTATTTTCTGTTTTTCTTACCAGATGGAGGCTGCAAATACCGGACTGTCCGGGCCAATACCAGACACCTGGCAACCCTATGTGTCTGCCTAACAAATAAGCCATGCATATTTTAATGTTTTGTGCAGAAAAAAGCTTCTATAGAAAACTTGATGCAGTTCCACCTTTTGCACACCAGAAGGTGCTGTGGTTATAAAGCACAGTATAAGCTCCCAGCGAGCTAGGGAAGAGAAAGAACCTTCTTCACAGCACATGTTGGGCCAGGTCAGGAGACAGGGGCTATGGAGACACAGACATTGCGGGAGAGCTGGGGGGGATGGGAGAGATGGAGACAGATAAAGGCTAGTGGGGGAGAATAAGAGTGCTGAATAAGAATAAGGGCTTAATAAGAGTGGAGGCCTGGGGCAATGGAGGTACCTGAGAGGGGGCACAGAGACACCTGGGGATGGAGTGGGGATTCAAAGCAACAGGGGATGACGGAGTGGGTGTTTAAGTGGAGATGAAAGGATGCATGTAGATGGGGTGCAAGAACATGGGGGGGGTGCAGGGACACATAGGGACAGGGCAGATGGATCTGACTGAATGGGAGAGTCTAGGGATCAGTCAGGGTCTGCATGGGGAAAGCTCCCCAACAGTCTCTCCCTGCCCCTCCAAAAAACCTTCCATAATTTTCTCACCCATAACCAACAACCCTCCAAGTTCACATTCAGGCTCCTTCCCAGCAATTTCTTCCGTCTCCCTCAGTCTTTGCACTGCTCCTGGGGAGTGCGGGAAATACAATTCTGTAGCGTAGTTTACATTAATTATTATTCAGAGTTCTGTATAGTAAGGAATCTATGCATGAAAACATTTTCTGAATCTTTTTTGTTGTCTGTATTGTTACAGGCATACTTGCTGACAGATATTTTGAAATAAATGACCACAATAATTGAAACTGGTGTGATCATATTTTGTTATTTTCACAAATAAAATATGCAGAATTTGAAAATATTGTGCACAGAATTTGAAAATATTGTGCACAGAATTTTTAATTTTTGTTGCAGAATTCCCCCAGGAGTACTCTATCCTCTACCATTGCAGTGCCATAACATTCAAGAGTAGGGGGTTTCAATCGTGGGTTACAGGCCCGCCTGAGTAAGCTGCTGGTGTGTTGCAAGATGCTTTGTTTTTCTAAGTGTCCATAGGCACTGAGCCTCACAGCTCCCATTGGCTACGGTTTGCTGTTTCCAGCCAAGGGGAGCTGTGGGAAATAGTGACCTCTCCCACACCATCTGGAAATGGCGAACTGTAGCCAATGAGAGCTGCGAGGCTCTGTGCCTATGGACACTTAGATAAACAATGTGTCTCACGACCCACCAGCAGTTTATCTGAGTGGGCCCGAGTGTCAAGTTTGAAAACCCCTGTTCTTGAGGACAGACTGTGTTTTCATTCAGTCATTTAATAACTCATCCTGAGTCATAGTAAATTACTACTTATTTGTGGTTTCATCTTAGTTAAGAGAGAACCCAATGGATAAGTGACCATGACTGCAGTGATCTCTAAATGATCCTTTCAAGATTTAGTGTCTTCTCTGGTACAAAAATGGTCAAAACAGAGATTAAATATTGGTTAGACATTTAATGCTATGGCTTCCCCTGCTGAATTGCATGTGGATTTAACAACCACATTTTGAAGCTTTGATTTGTGGAGGGAGGGTGTTACAATTTTCAGAAATTGATTTGTTTTTATTTTAGCTTGCTATGTGAATACCAGATACATGATGGTCCTAGGCTGAAAAAATGTTAACAGCACTGTCTTCTAAAATGGGGATACCCATGAAGTCCAGATAAATTGGTTATTAAAATAACATCCGTAGGCATTGTGGATATTGACTAACATAAATTATACTTTACTTTTATTCTGTGCTTGAATGAATCCCAGATAGAACAGAAAGCAAAATCCCAGGCAGATGAGCTTCCCCCTTCAGCTCCAGTTATGGCAAAATGTTCTCACTGCAAATCAGTCAAGATTTTTCTTGCTGGGGAAAAAGGTTAGTGGGACTGTTCTGGGAGCTTGTATACAGCCGCTCCCCGAGTTGCGAACGGTCGAGTTACGACCGTTCGCACTTACGACCAAAGCTCCCATGGAGTGGTCGTAAAGGCAGTCCCCGAGTTACGAACGCGACCCACACTTACGAACAGCGCGGTCACGTGTAACTCAGTGGGGTCCGAGTTACGAACAGTTCGAGTTACGGACCAGGTGTTGGTCCGTAACTTTTTCGTAACTCGGAGAGCAGTTATATTTTTAAGTGTGTGTGTAGGGGGGAGGGGAAATTTAGAGCAACGCTGAGTGCTAAAGACATGTAACTCCACTAAAGTCAGAGCTAGATGGTATTAAGAAGTATTATTATAGTTAAGTAGCTTCAGATAAGGCTGCACTGTAAAGTTTTGGTAGTCACATATTAGTTCTCTTTCGATGGGTAATAGTAGATAGGTCTGAAATAAATCCTCTGGTCTAAACATCCCCTTAACTTTGTCGAAGCTTGGGTCTGCCTCTAGTTGGGCTCATCTCACAGGCATGTACAAATAACTAATATACATCAGAAACTTTACCCCCAAAAAAGGCTTCTGGAAATACAGGATCAAATGTCTTACCCTCTGGCACTTGTGTAATGCCAGTGAAGTCAGCAGAGTTGAATGTAATGGAGGATAATTTGTCCCATAATAGAATATGTTGACAACAAACAAGGGTGGGATGGCTAAAAATGTAATGTAACCTTTCTGCCAGGCTGAGTTAATAGCAGCAAGGGCCGGGTTCAGTATCTAGGGCTGCGTCTAGATTGGCATGATTTTCCGGAAATGCTTTTAACAGAAAAGTTTTCCGTTAAATGCATTTTCGGAACAGAGCGACTAGATTGGCACGGACACTTTTCCGCAAAAGCACTTTTTGCGGAAAAGCGCCCGTGCCAATCTAGACGCGCTTTTCCACAAAAAAGCCCTGATCGTCATTTTCGCGATCGGGGCTTTTTTGCGGAAAACAAATCTGAGCTGTCTACACTGGCCCTTTTGTGCAAAAGCTTTGCACAAAAGGGACTTTTGCCTGAACGGGAGCAACATAGTATTTCCGCAAGAAGCACTGATTTCTTACAGTAGGAAGTCAGTGCTTTTGTGGAAATTCAAGCAGCAAGTGTTGACAGCTGGCAAGGTTTTTTTGAAAAGTGGCTGATTTTCCGGAAAAACTGGCCAGTCTAGACGCAGCCTAGGGGTCTCCTCCCTATAAGGTAATACAACACCGGTTCGAGCCCCCACCCAGTGACCTGGGAAATCTTACATACACCTTTGGGCGCCTCAAAGAGGCAATTCTTCCCCTCTCGCTAGCACAGAGCCTCAGTATAGCAGCAAACCTTTAATAACATGAGGTAACAGACATCAGCATTAAATTGGAAAAACACCACAACTTGGATTCATAGACCAAACATGAGCAAAGACCCACTCCCCAGCCACGAATCACCCAAAGTCCCAAAAGTCCAATACCCCAAGAGTCTCTTGAGTCCAGCAACCCAAAAATCACCCAAAGTCTAACACCCCAAAAGTCTCTGCCCCGGGTCAGGGCCGCCCCAGGGTTCAAAAGTTCACCCAGCAGGGTTTTACCATCCCAACTTGGAGGGAGCGGGGATTGATACACCTTATGTGGTCCGCCGATGACTCTGCCTCTCCGTAGGGGTTCTGCTGCCACCATCAACGCGAGTCACTCTGCCACACTCCACCCGTTGTCCAGTGAGCAGCCTCAGCTGTCCCACGAACTGTCCAGCTCTGCCAGCCATCTCGGTCCATGCCCCTGGCCGCCAGCTGGTTGCTCCTGCAGCTGCTCCACTGGCTGTCTGCTGCCGCTCCTACTGGCCACAGGTTGTCCCCGCCAGCCGCTCTGCTGGCCGCCTGCACCCGCCGGTTGCCCTTGCAAACTGCTCTGCTGTCCGCCTGCGCTTGCTAGTTGTCCCTGCAAGCTGCTCTGCTAGTAGTTCTGCAGCATAGCGCCAGGCTCCCCACAGCAATAGTGATTTCAGCTCTTCCACAGTATAGCACCAGGCTCCCCACAGCACACAGTGATTTCAGCTCTTCAGCAAGTTCAGCTCATAATAGAGGAGCCTCAGTGCTAGTGCTCCAGTGTGAAGTCAACTTAGCAACTAGACTCCTAATAGAATCCAAATTAGTTCTGATATTCCACAGTGGAGAGCATGCAATCAGTGTTGTTTAGGCCCCCAGACAGGGCCCCCCCCCAGGTACAAAGACCTGTCCCCGTCCCCGTCCCCGTCCCCAGCCTCAATAACAGAGACTGGGGATCCCACAGTGGCCAAAGTAACCATTTGGGCTGCTGTGAGCACATACCAGGCGGGGTGGGTGTGTCTATGCAAATTGGGTGTATCTATGCAAATGAGATAAGCCCCTGAAGTCTCTTTGCACCACTCGCCACAGTTCACCACCAGATGTCAGGGTAGAGCTTATCCTGACCATGCTTACAGTAACATTAGTAATAACTGTGCTCCCAAAATGTGAAGGTTGGTTTGAAGAGGATATTTTCCCCATATGTCAGTACTAAAGACAGTCTGATGTCTTATTTTATCAGAACTTTTTATAAAAAGATGTTGCTTGTGAAGTGTATTGTCCTCAGAAGACTAACTTGAGATAAATCTACTACCTTGCACAGTTCAACCTCTCGTACATCTTCATTTCATGCCTTGATAGCCCAGGAAAGCAAAGCCAAATCAATCAAGACTTGAATGAACCGAAAGAATGGTTCCCAAATGGTCACCCATGATCTGCTGGGTATTTGCTGGCAGTCTGATCATCTCATGTTGGTTCTCAATATGCAGCTGCTAAATTCCATTTTTAAAAGTTAAATATTTCCCTAGTACTATGTTTCTAAGGAAACAACTACTGCAATTATCATTAGAATGTTATTTCATCACCAATGAGTAGTCCAATGTTAGATATCAGGACTAGATAAATTTGGCAAACTATATATCCAGAGGTTCTCAAACTTTTGTAGCTACACCCTCATGATGGCACAGACCTCCTCCTTCACAATATCTATTCTAATGGGACCAAATTCCTGACAGATGTATGTAAGTCAGAAGTGCGTCTGAATGCCAGAAAGATGTATACAAATTGTACTCCAGTCACCTTGGAGTATGACAATATGGTCTCTTGCTAGAATTAGAGAGGCTGTTGGCGTTCTGCAGTATAGTGCTTCTGAAGCCCCAAATCACTTTCTATTTCACATTGCAAACTTCTGTAACTTTCTGTGCCACGTAACTGCCACACCTGTCACTGCTAGGTGTTGGTTCAAATAGTAAATCAGATTTCTATTCCTTCACACATGCATCAGATTCTAATGCCTGAATCCAAAACAGCTTGAATGTTCTTGGTGCTGAATTGGATCTAAAATTGGAAGAGCTCTATTTTCTAAGGCTACGTCTACACTGTACAGTTATTTTGAAATAAGCTATTCTGTAATAATTATTCTGAAATAGCTTATTTTGAAATAGAAGGTGTACACTGCAGCGAAGCCTAAAAATTAGTCCGAGGCAGGCTTCCCTAATGTAGACGTGTTATCTCGATTGAGAGCCCCAGGAGGAATAACTTTGAATGGCCCTAATGAGGAGCTATTTCGAAATAGCAGAAGTAGAGTGTCTACACAGGCCTTATTTCGAAATAGCTATTTCGGAATAGGTGTTATTCTTCATAGAATGAGGTTTACAGAAGTTGGAATAAGCTGTCTATTATTTCGAAATTATTTCGAAATAACAGAATTGCTATGTAGACACTTACATAGTTATTGCAAAAATAATGGCCGTTATTCCGAAATAACTTTGCTGTGTAGACACACCCTAAATGTGGTTCAAATACAGGTCAAGGTAACTACTCTCAAAAATCTTGGCTGTGGAACCCAAAGCCTTATCTAAATCAGATCAGATTCAAACACTGTCCCTGGCTCTCTTGTAGTTGCTACTGCTTTCCATGTATTCTCTTCTATTGAACCCTTCAGGTTAGTTCCTCCCATTCACCTCATGTACTAGGCTGCTTTTTCCCTTGAGTTGCATCACATCTCATTTTCAGCTCTTACTATGCAGCGAGCTCGAGTTTGCTCACGCTGCCACCTACTTTGCAGGTAATTGCAGCACAATCCTAACATTCAGATGTTAAAATCATGAAGTCTCTTTTTACAAACGCAGCTTCTAACCCATCACTATGAATTGTGTAGTAAAATTAACCACCTCAGTACTGCAAGATTGATTTTATCTGCCTTTGCATTTACATGTACAGCTCTAACTCTTCTTGCTTAGGTATGAGGAAAAGACAATAGGGAGCAAACAGCAGAGAGGGATCTGTTCCTGCCTGTGAGCCCTGATCTGCACTGGGGAGTTATTTAAAAATAACCCCCTTATCTCAAAATAATAAGTGGCGCGTCCATACTACCAACCCTGTTATTTTAAAATAACAGGCTGGTTATTTAGAAATCTATATTCCTGCTTTTCTTGGGGAATAATGCTTATTTTGGAATAGCAGTAATGTGGATGCTCTGCTGCTGCTATTTTGAAATAATGACTCCTCAGAGTAATTCAAAGTAATTATTCCCCAGTGCTTCCTGGGGCTCTATGTCGAGGTAGCATGTCCACAATAAAGGAGCCTGCCTTGGACTCATTTTGAGGTTTCCCTGTTGTGGGGACATACTATTTCAATGTTGTTATTTCTGGAGTTATTATTTTAAATTTAGTTATTTCTAAATAATTTCCTAGTATAGACATGCCCTGAGTGTCAATTATGCTACAGATTTTGCTGCTTGATCTTGAGTCAGTTAACCTCTGTCTTGGGATCTTTGCAGTGGAGTTGGTTTGGAGTTAATGAATAGGGTTACCAGGTAGGCTTAGAAAAAATACCGGAAACATTTGATGGAGGGGAAAGGGGCACCGGCCAGGAGGGAGGCGGGGCTGGTTGGGAGGAGGGAGCGGGGGCAGCACGGCTGGCTGCGGGAGATGTGTGAGGGGGGTCAGGGCAGCGCAGCTGGCCGGGAGAGATGGGGAGGGCGGGGCTGGAGGGCAGGGGGTTGGGGCAGTGTGGCTGGCTCAGGGAGATGGGGGAAGGGTTGGGGGCAGCGCAGCTGGCTGGAGGAGATACAGGGGGTAGGTTGGGGGCAGCGCGGCTGGCCCAGGGAGATGGGGGACGGGTCAGGGGGAGCGCAGCTGGCCAGGGGAGATCAGGAGAAGAACTGGCTGGCAGGAAGCAGGGGTGGCCAGGAGGGGGTCGGGGGCAGCGGAGCTGGTTGGGAAGGGTCAGGGGAAGGGGGGTGCGGTGGGCAGGACTGACCCAGGCACATGAAGATCCCGGGGCACTGTCAGTCCCACGCTCAGTCCGGAGAGAAGCACGAGTGAGTTCAACTGCGGCTCTACAATGCACTCAGGAGCAGGGACAGGGCTTCTCCTCCTCCCCAAGGCGTCAGACGCAGCCAGGGCTCCCAGCACCAATCGTGCCCCACCTCCCAGCCACTCCCCCAGATCCCACCAAGCTTCCATCCGGCGCCCAGCCAGAAATCCAGAAATTGCACATGTCCGGTATTTTCTGGATTTTTTTACCGGACAAAGGGCCCAAAAACCGGACTGTCTGGCAGAATACTGGACACCTGGCAACCCTATTAGTGAATATAGTAAAAAAATCTCAGATTTGTTTGCAGTTTGTAAACAAACTGGCTCTTCGTTAATGCCTCTGTTAGATTACCTTTCTGAGAATGTCCTGGCAAACTGGCTTACCCTCAAGGCTGCTCAAAGAAACAGCAAACTTTAAATTAATATGGCAGAATATTTGTGCCTAAGAAGGTAAATGTACATAAAAAATAAATTCAAAAAAATTGGTACTAAATGGTGGAAAGTCATATCAAGCAAAACTGGTGCCTTTACATCCGTTGTCTGAGAGCAGCTTTTAAACTGGATTTAATGAAGCTGGCAAATAAATTGCTGGTTGCTGTAGTGTGTGTCTTCCACAAATCTTAGCTAGTTAACTTAGCATCACTTTGGTGGGCTTATCACCTTTTCTTCAGTTGCCTCCCATTACACCGGTGTTCTATTTCTTCCTAATAAGAGTGCAGCATGGTCTAGTTTTATGAGCAGATGTGGATAGAGACTTTGGCTGTTTAGCTTGGTACTCTGAACACAAAGATCCAACAGAACTACCGATCAGAGACTCAACTGGATATAGTGGGGCAGTTAAGTGGATGTCAGTGGGTAGGACACTTTTTCAGTGAGTAGCATCTAAACTGAACTCAGTTAATTAATCACTCCAGGTAAAACAAACAGATTTCCTAAGTGCACAAAGCCTCTATGGCTTGACCAGCTGAGTAGCAAGAGACCTGTTCTAGCTATTACCACTTATTGCGTATAGTCTTCTGGGAATTCTCAGTTGTGTCTGCCAGGTTCAAAATAGCGCAAAACTATCTAGCTATACATGTGGATTAATGCTTACAGTTTACACTAGACAGGTTCTCACTCTTTGCTGCCTCAGAAGAATTTAATGGCGGGTGACTCTTTTGCATAACATAGCTATTTAAGCTGTAGCTCCCCAATGGAGAGTAAAGAGGGTAAATGTGGGAATAGGTGTGATATTGGGTAAAGAATGACATATTTGAATCACAGTCAGTACCTAGGAGTCCTGTTGTGTGAGGCAATGCACAAATGTAGCAGAGAATCTGTTCCAGAGTGTCACTCTGTATTTGTGATTAAGTGAGATGTGTGAATGAGAGAGACAAATAAAGAGAACACACACCTTGGTAAAAGTGAATCTGTTGTATACAAAACGATAGTAATACATAGCCATTATATGATGGTTGCATTCTGTAGGCATAATAGCAATGGTCAGTCATAAGATGGTGATTTAATTTTGAGGAAAGGGAATTTCCCCCATGCATAATGGAAGCATGTGAGATCATGAAAGTTTTGAGGGGAGAAATACTAATGGTCTCCTTAGGCTGGCATCTTTGGCAGAGCAATGTTTATGGCTACAATAGCCAGAAAAACTCAAAGGGTGAGGCTACACCTTGGAGGCAGTGTTTTCTTGTGCAGCCACTCAGGAGAGAGTCAAATGCCACCCAGCTGATAGCAGAGTTCACACAGCTCTTTTGTTTCTACTGCTGGTGCACATTCACACATGCCTTGGTGCACATAACATTTGTTCTACACATGGATGGGAAAAATCCACTCATGGATAGAAAAGATTAGAGGGAACATTGCTTGAATGGCAGTAAAAGTAAAGCCAAACTTAGGGCTGGCATTGGAAAAGGGGAGTGGATGGAGGGTGCTGAGGGTGTGTGAGATGCGAATAGCAGAAAAGATACCAGAGTTGAAATACAAGATGAGGACTTGGATGAGAGATTTTGGTGGTGTGGACAGAGGAAAGGCCAGATCTATAGAACTTTAACAGAAATACGTATCTGTAATGAGAATTAGATATAGCCTGAATGTGTGTGCCTAATGAGAGGGCAGTGTTGAAGTGCGCTACTTAGCCTAGGAGAGCACAAGGTGCTACCCTTGCTTCGTACCTTGGAATATTTTTCTAGCTAGGTCTGGAGGGAGAAGGAGATTTTATCCATATGCAAATTATGTGTGCTTCTTATCTAGGTGATTAACAGTACTCTCATTTAGTCATTTACATAACAGGAAAAAGAACTTATGACCATCCTTAGATTGTGTGTCACATGGTGTGAACCATTTTTATTTACTTTCTAGGTGGTTCCTATTTTGGGATAAATAGAGATGGACAGCTTTTCTAATTTCTCGAGGGCCAGAAGGAATCAGTAGTTATTGGTCGTTCAAGGTATCTGTTCTATATATCCCTTACAGTAGGTACTTGGCAACAAGCTCAGTAGCTGATGTTCAGAAGTCTGTGGAAATGGCCATGCTCTGAAGTCAGCTGAACCAGAAGTGGTGTGAGATAGAGGTCCCAAGCAAGAAGGGATTTAGACTATCACGAGTGGAGTTGTGTCCTAGCTTTCCTTTTAGTGTCTGCTCCTGAAGTGCAGGAAACTCAATTGGATACAGTGGGGCAGTGTCTCTATACAATTAATAGAGCAATATAGATGCATCTTGTTTTGAAGGGAGGCTTAAAATGGAAACAAAGGATATCTAAAACTATAAAGGCATTTTCATTTTGAAATTTTGTTTTACTGCATATGTTCTTTGCTTTGCTAAGCTTAAATAGTGAAACTAAACTGGTCTGTTTCACTTTCTGGTTACAATCAGCCTCACTTTCTGGGTAAGCACTAGAACAATGGTGCTGTTTGACTTTCCAACACCCCATGACAATCTTTTTACAAACACTTTTGAAAAACCTGAAACTAACTGAAACAGGTATAACACCAGGCCCAAAACATAAGCTTCTGTAAACAAAATCTAGTGAAATCTAAATTACTAATGTGTTGCTTTAAAGAAAAAACTATTGAAAACAACGATGGCTGCTTCCAAACTGCTAACACTTCCAGAGATACTATTTCACTGGCCACAGTGTTCAGTGTCAAGGCTTAGTTGAATAATTCCAGGACAAAAAGTCATTGTTTCTGAGTATTACACTTTTTAAAAAGTATGTCTTATTGATAGTGAAGCTGACCCAGAGCAGCCAGCATGACTGAAGTGTAAAGGTGATAAGAAATATAGCAAGATCTTGCTATCCGCGTTTTCACTGTTTGCAGTTTCACCTATATGAGGTGCGCCGCACCAGCACAAGTGCATGATGCAGCATGCTGACGCTTTCTCACTGAACTCTAGTAACAAAATTATGATTACTAAAGCAACACGTACCTTTAATACGGCACCAAAAAGAAAAGCAAGTGATGCAGACAGTGGTCAAGAGACTAAGAAGGGGGAAAAGATCATGACTTTAAGCCAGAAAGTTGAATTATTGGATAAGCTTGCAAGTGGTCATTGTGCAGCCTCAATAACTAGAATGTATGGCATTAATGAGTCTACTTAGCATTATATTTTAAAAACACAGAAAAAAAGAGACAATGTTGCTGCAAGTACGCCAGCTTGTGCAAAGGTGTCATGTGTGAGCCGTGATCCCATAATTGAAAAATGGAAAAGGCATAGAGTCATAGGGTTGGAAGAGACCTCAGGAGGTCATTGAGTCAAACCCCCTGCTAAAAGCAGGACCAATCCCAACTAAATCATCCCAGACAGGGTTTTGTCAAGCTGGGACTTAAAAATCTTTAGGGATGAAGATTCTACCGCCTCCCTAGGGAACCCATCCCAGTGCTTCACCACCTCCTAGGGAAATAGTTTTTCCTTATATCCAACCTAGACCTCCTCCACTGCAATTTGAGATTATTGCTCCTTGTTCTGTCATTTGTCACCATTGAAAACAGCTTCTCTCCATCTTCTTTGGAACCTCCCTTCAGATAGTTGAAGGCTGCTTTGATAGCCCCCGCTTGCTCTTCTCTTCTGTAGACTAAAAGCCCAAATCCCTCATCCTCTCCTCATAAGTCATGTGCTCCAACCCCCTCATCATTTTTGTTGTCCTCTGCTGGACTCTCTCCAATGTGTCCCCATCCTTTCTGTAATGGGGGCCCCAGAACTGGACGCAATACTCCAGATGTGCCCTGACCAGTGCCAAAGGGGAACAATCACTTCCCTAAGCTTACTATTTGGATTGAAGATATGGCACAGAAATGAGCATCTCTGAATGGTACTGTAATTTGAGAAAAGGCTTTCAGATAATTGTGGAAGCATTTTGCACAAGCATCATGTGGGATTGGGGAAGTAATGACAGTGCAGTGTCATTCGCTGCAAGCAAGGGTTGATTTGAGAAATGTAATAAGAGGCACAGTATACATAATTTGAAGTTAACAGGGGAATCAGCATCAGTGGATCATAAAGTAGCACAGGATTGTCCCTCACAGCTTCCCATCATAATGTTCCTTTGTGGTTCCACCCTGTTAATCCCCGTCCCAGAGGAAGAGTAGGATTTACAGGGAGTGAGCTCAAAAAACTGTTTTGGGTGATTAATTCTGAAGTTGAAGTTGTTTGACTATGCAGTATTATCTTATGCTTAGGTTTGGTTGGAAATCGAGTACTTTAAAGATAAAGTTGTTTATTGACTGTGAAACAGCAGGCAATAAAACACTCATTTTGGACAATGCATTGTTTTTGTGTTGACAACATCCCTGCTCTCCCATATTCACAGATTTCGGCATTTGCAGCCATCTCTGGAACGTATAACCTGTGAATGCAGAGGGTTCCTGTACCACAGGAACATTGGACAAGGTGTTCCATATTGTAACAAGTACATGCTGCATTTTTCATACTTCAGTGACATCTGGTGGCCCACTTCCTTATTGAACTACATTAATTATGATAAATAACTACAGTATTTCCTGGGAAAACAAACAACATATATTGTGTGTTCATTCACCCATACTCACTATTGAAATCAGAGCACCTCCTTCAATTTCCTTAAAATTTAACTCTGAAAGGCTAATTACTGAAATTAAAACAGTCTAGTTTAAAAATATTTTCATGTCTATGTAGCCAGACATGAACCCCATCTTGTTTCCCCCCCCCC
>JANRFK010000867.1:7951963-7976705 GCA_030068395.1 Apalone spinifera | reverse complement strand
AGAATGAGGTTTACCTAATTCAAAATAAGGGCTCCGCTATTTCGAATTAATTTCAGTTAATTACAGTTAATTCAAAATAACTGCTGTTATTTCGAATTAACTCTGTAGTGTAGACATACTCACAGTGTTATATATCCCCTTTGTTTACCAGTTTAAAATTACTATTTATGAAGTATAGCAATATCCTGTACACTGGCTTGAAGTCAAGTTGTATTGCAGAATTCTTGCATCAACTACCTTCCTTTTTAACTCTTCTATCTCTTGGATGTCAGAATCCTTAAATAGAAGGTACATCTACACAGCCAATGGCATGGGCCTCCCAGTGAGGTTTAATAGACTTTGACTACTGGGGTTTGCACTAATCTTAGAAATAACTCTGTGTACATCTACACTGCAGTTTTGTTGGAAAAAATGGCTGTTTTTCCGACAAAACTTCAATTACGTCCACATTGCAATCGCGTTCTTCCGCAAGAAAATCAAAAGAACAGAGGGGTTTTTCCGGCATTGGTAATCCTCTTTCTATGAGAAAGAAGCCTTTTTCTGAAAGAGCTCTTTCAGAAAAAGGCATGTATGGACAGGGAGGAGGGATTTCTTTCAAAAGAAGAGGCCTCCAAGAAATAACACAGGTGCCCTGGTAGACACTACATCCATAGTAATCACAACTCTATAGTTTCTGTCTCCTGGCCCCTCTTAAAGCTGCAGGCACCCTGGACAAACCTTTTGGCAGGAAGCCGGCCTGAGAGCAGCACCCTGACCACATGGCTCTCCCTGACCCAGGCCTTGCCACCCATGGCACAGCCAGAGGCCCCCCAAGACTCTCCTGGCCCTCACAGGGAGCAACCCCAGGGGTCCCAGGACCCACCTAGGGGGTGGTTTTATGTTCTTAACACTACAGGTTGAACCTGTCTAGTCCAGCACCCTTGGGACTTGATGGGTGCCGGACCAGAGAATTTGTTGAACCAAGGGAAGTCAATATCGTAGCAGGTGGGTCTCTTTTTATTTTTATTTCGCTGAGGCAAGTAAATGTTTGTAACATGGCCCAATAATATATAACTGTACTGATACGCCTTATATAAGCCTATGCCTAACCAAAACTCGTCAGCTCTCTTCTTAATGAAATGGTAGTGTTATTACACGTTATTGTATTGGCACAAAGAAATAAGTAAATAAAGCATATAAACCATGTTTACACTTGGAGGCATTACCAACATTTCCATTACTAGTTGGGCTCTTTTAAGACATTTGGGGTAAATTAGAGCTAAGGAATAGCATAGAACACTGAGAGCCAGAACAGGACTGGCATCTGTAAATAAACTTTATGGGACTACAGCAGTGTTTCTCAACCTTTTTTTTATAAAGTACCTCTTTAAAATAAATTATAAGTACCCTGGTTTTTTTAAAAGTACCCCCAGTACCTATTGTTTTCAGACACACATAATTTTTTGCTACCATTGCAACACATTTGTTTAAAAAACTTAATCGTAACCGGGTGGGTGATGAAATTTTTTAGTGTAAAAAGTACAAGAATTATAAAGCACTGTAAAACTTAAAACAAAAATTCAGTTTTCTTCAAATTTCAGTTGTGTTGACGTACTCCCCCAGACTTCTCTCGAGTACCCCTTAAGGGTACTCGTACCACTTGTTGAGAAACACTGGACTACAGAATATTACAGGATACTTGGCCACACCCGTAAGTAGACATTCAGCTAACTAAAATCATGCCATACCCTGGATGTTGTCAGATCAGTGAGTGCCGGACCATAGAAGCTCAGCCTATACTTTTCACAATATGTTCTGCTTTGCTCAGACCCTCAACCATTAAGAGACCTTTTGTCCGTATGAATCTAATTATATAAGTGGAAAGGAGATAATAGAATCCATCAAATGTTTCTTCAGGTGTTGATAATTACATTCATTTGAATTTTGCCTCTTGTTTGTAATCCAGTTTCTGGGGGTTAGGATCAGTACTTTCTAACTTGGTTCCCACTAAAAAATTATGAATGGATGGGACCTCCCTGGTCTAGCAACCTCAGGATCTGAGAGGTCCCGAATCATAGAGTTTTGCCTGACCAAAGGAGGTCACCTGGCTGTTAGCCCTTTTCCCTAATGGGCTGCACCAGCCCCAGCTTTCGTAGGTAAAACTCGCCTCTGTTCTGTTTCCCAGTCGATCCCTCCAAACTTCAAATTGTAAACTATCGATACATCACTATGCACACACATGATTCTTTAGAAACTGCAGTGGACATTCTGGCTGAGATGAATCTTGCAAGATCTCCATAGTAAGATGAATCGTAATTGTCTGAACAAATTGATGGAAACTTCACAATAACTAGTTTATTAATGTATACAAGATGCTATTGAAGGTTTAAAAGATGACACTTCATTTTAAAGATTGCAGCTCTCATGAAAATTAATAGGCCAAACTCACTACCTCTATGCGATCCCTTGCCTTGCACTGAGTCTTCAGGTGAGTAACTGAGTAAAATGGCAACTACTGAGGAACGATATGCTCTGCTATAGCTACATAATTATGACTTTTCTCTTTGTTGCAGGGGTGTTATTAGATATAAAGACATACTTCAAAATCAGTGATGGTTGGGCAGGCTTCCTGCATACTGGTAAGGAGATGTCACACTACTGGGAGCAGCTTAGCATGCTCCAAATCCATGTTTTCTGTCTCTAAAATGCAGTGTAGTTCTTCCTTGTTCCTTATTTTTTCCAGTTCCCCACTATCCTGTTGATTTTGGTTTGATCTTTACAATGTTTAGTCAGTTTGCTAAAAAATACAAGACTGAAAATCATTGGATAAAGTCTGACTAAGACTGCAACCTTCCAAGAATAAAGAAAGTCCTTGACTGTGGTCACTAAAGTTTCGATGGATATGAATAGAGAAGGCTAACCAGTCAAATAGCATTTTTTTTCCATAAAGCAATTGGCAGGAATGAAAGTTCTACATAAAGTGCTCATTGTGTGGAATTTCTTTGTTTACTTTTAACTGTTGAGTACTTTTCAGACCCTGTAAAACAATCAGTTCCAGAATTAGAACTCTTTCACTGAATTCAATAGTATTGAAGGGCGCTGCCCACTTTTAGATCATGCTTTGGGAATAACCTGTCCTTTCTAGATGGTGATATGAACTAGTAAGCTGGGGTGGTAGCTGCAGCACTTGAAGGGTTTCCAAGGAAAGCAAGGGAGATGTCACTAAGGTACAACCTTGGGCTGAATTTTCAGTGTCCCTTTATGGTCTATTGAAGTACTTAGGTATGTATCTAAAAAAGTAACTTAGTAACACATTTTATCCAGTTTATTGTTTTAAACATGTATTTTACTATTCATTGTCTTGCTCATCTCCCTCTGTAAATTTTGCTATCTAGAAAAGCCATAGCCTAAGACAAAATTAATAAATCCAACAATTTTGTAACTGGAGAGGAGCCAGGGATATAAAGATGTAAAGTGTTTCAATCTAGAGGGACGGCACAGAGCTCTCAACTCATGGATTGCACTTCTGCAACCTCAAAATTGGGCATTCAACCTAATAAATAGTACATAGTATTCCTTTCTGAGGAGGGAAGACAGGAGTAAGAATAAAGTGGCCTGCATTGTCACTGCTCTTGCTTTTGCAGTCTTCATCTTTGGTTTTCTGCTGTCTGCGCCTTTCTTTGGATACCTTGGTGATCGGTACAACAGGAAAATCGTCCTCAGTGTTGGTATCTTCCTCTGGTCAGGTGCAACATTAGGCAGCTCATTCGTCACTGAATTGGTATGTCACTTGCTTATGTGGAATGTTACTTTTAGAAATCAGTTGCCTGAGTCTTGCAGTGACTCATGGAACTTTTGTTTTGATCATGTTATTCTTTGCAACAGCTTTCAGGCAGCACCCTGGATCTTATTCCTTGAAACATGAGTAAATGGAAGCGCGTTGTGCGGGAAATCTCCATAGGGAATGACATCCTGTCCCTTCCAGGCCAGAGCACCAGTGAAACGATTCCACAGCTGCTGCTATAGTACTCTTAGCTGGGTCTGTGCCCTCTTGCTGACCCACGTGCATTAGAGTGTAGGGGATTGGCGGGTGAATCTGTGGAACTACTGACCATGCCCAATGACACCGGAGAATTCACCACATGATGCTGCAGAAGGAAGCTTGAAAAGCATAGCATTGTGGTGGGAGGAGTTTCAAGTGTGGGAAAAGAGAGCACTCTGTGAGCGGTGGAAAGCTATGCTGGCAGGAGAATGTCTCCCATTGACATAGCACAGGTTAGACACCCTGGAAGTCAGTCTAAACCAGTGTTTCTCAACCTTTTTTTTATAAAGTACCCTTTTAAAAAAATTATAAGTACCCCCAATACCTACAGTTTTCAGACACACAATTTTTTTTTCTATCATTGCAACACATTTGTTTAAACAACTTAATCATAGCCAGATGAGTGATGAAATTTTTGGGTGTAAAAAGTACAAAAATAATAAAGTGATGTAAAACTTAAAACAAAAATTCTCCAATTTTCAGTTGTGTTGATATACCCCCAGACTTCTCTCGAGTACCCCTAAAGGTACTCGTATCACTGGTTGAGAAACACTAATCTAAACTATGGTGGCTTAAGTTGCCTAATGTAACTAGAATAACTTGGAGTGGCTTACCTCCGTAGTGCAGATGGCATTAAACTCCCATCCCACGAGAAACATGTTTTGTTAAAATGTAGCTTCTAGTTCGAGTGTGGTTTTTCATAGAATCATAGAATCATAGAGCTGGAAGAGACCTCAGGAGGACATTAAGTCCAGCACCCTGCCCAAGGCAGGACCCATCCCAACTAAATCAACCCAGCCAGGGCTTTGTCAAGCTGAGACTTAAAAACATCTAGGGATGGAGATTCTACCACCTCCCTAGGTAACCCATTCCAGTACTTCACTTCCCTCCTAGTGAAATAGTATTTTCCTAATATCCAACCTAGACCTCCCTCACTGTAACTTGAGGCCATTGCTCCTTGTTCTGCCATCCGTCACTACTGTGAACAGCCTGTCTCCATCCTCCATCCATTTTTGGATCTTAATGACTCTTTTGTCCCCAGTACTCCTGGATATTCTTCGTTTCACGAGTATTTGTTGGCATCGGCACTTCCAGTTACTCCACCGTTGCACCTACGATCATTGCAGACCTGTTTGAGGGGGACCAAAGGACCTGTATGTTGTCTGTCTTCTATATCTTCATCCCAGTTGGAAGGTTTGTCTGCTCACCAATAACTGGCACTTTGTGGAGCACTTGTTAGATAGAACTACAACACAGCATACTTTGAGCCTTGCCTTGACTAAGCCATGTTGATTTGTGTCTTAGACGAAGGTTTTTATGGTGGGGTGTATTGCTTGTTTGGTACACTTACATAGAGGGGGTTGCATTTTTTCATCTTTACCTTTTCAAATAAAAATGCTTTTTTGACCAATTTTTTTTCTTGTGGGAAACATTGATTTTGGTGGAAAAATGAATTTTTAAATAAAACAAAAGTAAAATGAAAAGCAGAATTTTTCTGAAATACCAAAAGCTCTTTATTGTCAGGGAGGGTGGGATTTTAAAAATTTCCCATGAAAAACCTTCCCATTTGTACTTTTCAAATAGGTTTGCACATACGAAAGACTAAAGTACTGAAAATGTGGCTTACTTTGTTTATTAAAAAAAACTACTCTGAGAGTGGGGAAAATACTGGTTTCATAGATAAGCTGTCCAGAGTCCTACAGTGAGTTAGTGGCCGTCAGGATTAGCACTCAGGCTCCCAGCCAAAGCTAAAGGAAGGAACCATCACAGAACTTAATTCACATGATTTACACTAGCAGGGTCTTGCAGTGAACCTATGTGTGGGCTGCCTGGATTTGGATGCTTAGGAGTAATTACAAAGAATAAATGTGTACACCCAGGTGAAATGCACCTTCTATCTGATATGCTGAATAATACTCTTCCTTACCTCTTTCTTAGCTTAGCCACTATCTCCCCACCTCTTCCATTTACCATTACCTTCATGGAAGGAAGGGTTGGCAAGCCAAAGTCATCATCAAATTGCTTCTGTGCCTTCATGGACCTGGGAAACCCTTTTCTAGGATAGTCCAACGGAGTTGGATAACTTCTCCCCAATCTTAACATTTTGTGTGGGGCTGCTGGGTGAAGGCCAATCTCTCACTGCTCTCCAGATCTGTTCTCTGCAGGAAAAGTAGGCTGATCATCTGGGATTCAGCAGTAAGGATAATGCAGAGTATGTCTACACTGTGAAAAATCAGTACCCTTTTTTTTAGCATCAGCATACTTGTATGAATATCTAATGACAATGTGGTTTAGATATTCTTATCTCAGACCTGCTCTGAATAGGTTACAATTTCTATACCCAACTAGTTTCCCTGAGAACTACAATTAAATAGGCCTCACTGCTAGGACATGACTGCAAAAATGCTCATCTGTGCTCCTCAGTACAAATTCTACCCTTGCTGAGTCTTGGAGGGTCTCACTGCACTAATGGAAACTAATTAAATGTTGGCCTCACATTTTTTCTCTTACAGTGGTTTTGGTTATGTTCTGGCATCTGGTGTAACACGGGCTGTCGGCCACTGGCACTGGGCATTCAGGGTGAGTCTTTTCTCTCACTGATCCACTCTTTGTAAAATTCCGGCTTTGACTGAGCCTGTCTGGCTTTGTGTCACTAGAATGTCAATCCTGTATGCAGGGACTTCTCTGATGGTTTTTCACTAAGAATGTTAAAAGTGTTTTTAAAAGATAAAATACAAGAATGAATGGAAGGGAACATAGTTACCACCAGAGAAGAGGGTTGCAGTCCTGGAACCTTGCATTAAAGCCCTCCTTTCTTACATGAACTCGCCATTTAATATTTCATCTGAAGAAGTGGGTTGTACCCACAAAAGCCCATGATACTATCTACCTGTTCTGTTAGTGTTTAAGGTGCTGCTAGACTATGTGTTGTTTTTTAAGTTTTTCCAGTTGCAGACTAACTCGGCTACCTTCTGTCACTATTTAATGGAACTCTTTCTGGAGAGTGAGTGGTGTTTTATGGTTCCCCAACTGTAACTGTGCTCAAAGCAAGGATGGGTGAACTGCTGAGCCATAGTCTGGTCAATTTTTAGTTTGGATATTGGATCCTCCTTAGTTTCATAGGCACTCCTTAAAGACTCACGTGAAAGAGCTACAGTGGACTGAAGGGCAGCTGCAAGCCTTTTCAAAAGCACCTAAAAACTAACCTGGTCATCACTTTGACATAGAATCATGTCATTTTGCAGAGAAATTGTTACAAGATGAACTAGTCTTGTGAAAATACTGCTGGAAACAAACCCTGTTCCGCTCTTGCATTTAGCCATATTGCCATGATGTTCTGCTCTTGTAGGACATTTCATATCTTGAAAGCACTTATTCTTCACAGGTAAGCTAGGAAGATTTATTGTGGGGCAAAGAGATATGGTATTTGACTTAGGGCTGCACAGAAAATGAGTGATAGCTGGGACTAGAACTTGAGAGTATTTCACTGGTAGTCCCAAACTCAGTTCTTCTACATCAGGGCTACTCAACTTTGGAAGCCCTGGGAGCCACAATAATACTCACAGCACATGCAGAGGGCTGCAAAGGAAGTGTGGTTGTATATACATACAAATATATATGCAAATAGCTTCTTTCACACTAAGAGGCGTGAATACAAAGCACTTCCCACAATACTCCTCCCTAGAAACACCGACACCGTGTACCCATCTGTTCCAGCCAGCCTGTCTACTTGTGTCTTTCAGTGCTCACCCCACCTGGGAGACATCTTGCCATTGTGGAGCGTGTTCCCAGTGGAGGCCACATTCAAAGGATCCCACTTTTGGGCCGTGTGTTGAGCCCCATGTAAACCCAAACAGCACCACAGGCCATAAACACACAAGCTGCGGGCTGCATGTGGCCCATGGGCCACATGTTGAGTAGCTCTGTTCTACATGATACAGCTCTAAGTGACCTGAATTCCCAATCCATCCCCCGCCCTGCTGAGGTACTTGCAGGTTTAGAAGTTTGTGTGATCCCCCTCCCCACCATGCTTTGTGAAGTTGTCTTATGGATACAAATATGCATAACTTGAAGATGCTTTGGAAAAAATGCCTCATGTAACTTATCAATTTTAAAGTCACAATCAGCTGGCTCTGTATATCTTATTTTGGTGTATCATTCTTGTATGTAAAATTAGAAATGTGGGGCATGGAATGATTTATGGTTTTAAATGTGCAAATGAAAGCCTTCAAGGGTATTTCCTATGCTCTGGCAACTTTAACGACTGAGTGATCGACTTAATGGCCTGTAAATAGCCTGGTTTTGTCTCTTAAGTTTGAACAGTGGTTGGTCCTGGAAAGACATGTGACCAGACCAATTTATATTGATATACCAGTTTAACCAGGTGATTTTCCATGGAAAGGAGTGTGTGTGTAGATATAACAAAGGATTCCTGCCCAAAAGGATGTCTATTTAAGCTGGAAAGCTCTTTGTTTTTGGCTGGTGTGACACATCCAAAGGAGACTAGGGTCCCAGTTAGAGTAAAAAGATCTTCTCTGACCTGAAGGCTTGCCTGAAACAAGAACAGTTTTAGGGTAAATTTGCAATAAGCTTTGGTATATTAGTATTAGCTATGCATCTTTTATTTTAATCCTGTAACTTACTTTGATCTGCCTTTGATCACTTGCAACCACGTAAATCCTACTGTTTGTACTTAATAAAATTACTTTTATTTACTATCAATCCCAGTGTAAATAATTGTTACCTGCGAGGGGGGGGGGCAGGGGTTGACGAAAATCAGTGTGCACCCCCTCCTTTCATTGTTAAAGTGGGCTTATCTGAATGAGCTTTCAAGGTGTGAAACTCTCTCACAGTGAAAGATGGATTTATTTGGGGTTTTGATCCCACTGGGGATCCATTTCCTGGATGCTGTACCCTTGAACTGCATTCTCCCAGAGTTGAAGAGATTCAGTGTCTGCATTGCTCTTTGGGGGTGGTTATCTCATCTCTGTGCCTTGTCTGGGGGAGAGCAGAAGATCTGGCCCAGCAGGTCAGGGCGGTGAGGAGCGCCAAAGAGCAAGAAGATGAGTGTCAGTGGCTTTATCACACTGCAAAACAACCCTAAGGGGTCTTCTGTGACCCCACCTGTCACAATATTCACGGGGAAGTGAATGATTTTCTAGGTGCAGCAGAGGTGCTGCAGATCCATTATGTGGTGATCTTCTTGCTCAAGCTCCCAATATTGCATTGTGGGGAGCACTCCCCTTATATTTTTGTCTAGGATCATGGGAAAAGGGCAGTGCCTTTCCATAGGAGCATGCATATTGGGAATATTCTGCGTCTTTTCACTAACATCATCAAAAGGATTTCTCCCCTGAAAGGAGAGCTTATCATGTCTAAGTGATGCATGCAGCTGGAGCTCCCTCAATTTAAATCTTTAGGAGCAATGTTGTAACTTTCTGTAGCTATTAACTTGTCTTCAGTATCAGAGGGCGGGAGACCATGACCTTACTCCAGTTTTGTCTCTACAGATAACTCCTTGCATGGGTGTTATAGCACTGGCTCTTCTGATTCTGCTGGTCCCTGATCCAACCCAAGATGCATCTGAGGGACATAGAGGCCAGAGCATCACTAGTACAACTCGGGGAGCTGATAAAGAGCATGGTACCCAGAGTACTGCCAGCACAACTTGGTGGGAAGACGTCAAATCGCTCCGCAAGAAGTAAGTGGCTGTCAAGGCTGTTAATCCAACAGAGCAATTCCACATTCAGAAAGTTGCCATATTCAACACTCAGGTCCTCTGCATCTATGCGCTGTAGGGCACGTAAAATCACAGAGATAATTGTTCTGTCTTGTGAATCTATAATGCCTTCTGCAATTAGAGCAAAAGGTCCTCCCTTCCCCTAAGAGCTTCCTGAACAGGGGCCCACTCCAACAAGTGTTTACTCCTGGGAGAGGGATGTTAGTGTGTACTTGTTTACACAATGAATCGATAAGCCTGGGCTCATCAGTTAATCCTAATGGGACAGTTACATGCACCCTCCTCCTTGCTGCCTCTGTATCAGAGGCAGCAAGGTTGGGGGGAAAAGGTGTGAGCCAGCTTTTTTTTTAAGCTCCCATGGAGCTGCCTGTCCCCTCTCCCTGCTTCCCACAGAGGTAGCATGCAGGTTGTGGAGGGACTGGCGGGAGCCTATATGTGTGGGGAGCCAGCTTTTAAGCTGGCTGTCCACGTGTGCCAGCTTCCACACAGCCGCCTGCCCACCCTGCTGCCTCCCAGAGAGACAGCAGTGTGTGTGTGTTGGGGGGGGGGAGGCGGCTACAGTTGGGAGCAGGTGCTCGAGGAGAGCATGAGCTGTCTGCCCCCCTGTGCTTCTGCCTCTGATAGGGAGGCAGCAGTACAGGGAGTGGAGGGCAGGTGGGAGCTGGTACACATGGGAAGCCAGCTTTGAAGCCGGCTCCCTGCATGTACCGGCTCCCAGGGAGCCACCTGCCCCCCATGTTGCTGCTTCTCTATCAGAGGCAGCAGGGGAGGGGCAGGCGAGCACCGGCTGCCACCTGCCCCCATGCATGTAAATATGTAACCACTAAAAATTCAGCTGTTACACATTTACAAAAATAAACATTTTTGAACATCCCTAAGGAGGGACTTGAGCAGGGCTACACGTAGCAGTTAATTTCCTGCCACTCCCTTTGGGGAATGCCAGGCTCAGGATCTCTTGCCACGGAGATCTCTTGCTCAACTCTGAAAAGTTCCTAGAGGAAAACATGTCTGGAATCGGGGGAAAATTAAGAACATGAAATTCCATAACTCTCAGTGGTGCCTTTTCCTGTGACCAATGTGCTGTTGAACTTTGTGCCCAAATGCTCGTGTTAATTTCACTTCCTTTTCCTGGTGCTGAATGTGCCTCTCCAAAGGAATGTTGAATCAGCACTTCTCAGGCAGCCTTGTATGTATTGAATAGCCTGCTGCAGGGCCTTATGACACCAGCCAGAAGATCCGGCAGGATCAGGACTTAGATTTGTGAAGTGGCTGTGTATCCTAGGATGACCAGCAACCACTTCAGCTTTGGCAAAAGGCTGGAAAAGCTAGTTGTCTTTATCCCCTAGATGGCACTCTCAACTTGCATAAAGTTTCTTTCTCCCTGACCTGGCTAACACTGTAATCTGGCTTCAAATGTATTCCTATCAGCTCCCTTTATTTTAAGGACAAACTCCCTCTTCTGCTTTTTTAGGAACCAGGTTTGATCATATTTTGGCACCTTGGAGGCTGGATACTAGTACAGAGTCCTCCACTTTGTGACTGGCGTTTTCTTTGCATACACCCTGCACAGTAATCTCACTTGAGACCCAGATCATGGTTTATCGACCGCGCCGCGTCTAGACTGCCGTGCTGTGCCTGATCAGCTGATCATCGGCAGAGCACGGCGGACATTTTTATTTTAATGAAGCGAGGATTATTTAAATCCCCGCTTCTTTGACTGTTCCGAATAAACTATTTTTACATGGCTCCATAGACGGAGCCATGTAGTCTAGACGTAGCCTGAGAATTGAGCCTCTGCTTAGCAAGGTTCTTTCTGCTCACCTTTCCTTTGGAACAGTTTAGCACAGTCCTTCCTGCTTTTGAGTATTTCTACAAAATTACAAACATTGGTAACCATATTTCCTCTATGGCTGCATTGAATACAAACAGAGCTGGTGTTGGGACACACGTTAAGTTGATTCCAATGAGCAAAATACACTCCATATATAACTAATCAAAGCAAAGCAGGAAAAAACTATATTTACATAGACAGACACAGCATCTCTGTCTGCTTCTAGCCAGCTGTAAGGGAAGCATTCCTTCATATCCTGTGTGAATCTGCAAGAGACGAAAGATGGACTTCAATACTGTGAAAGCTGGTCTCAGTGTCTATAGATTTGATCTTTTCCATAATCGATCTTCATAATCAATAGGGAAGTTATGCACATTGTTGAAGCTCTCTGAAGCAATCGATTCATATTGATTATTTAGAACACTAGATACCTAGGCTGGACTTTCCCTTTCTTCCCATGCCCTGTTTGTTTAAACTATTGATCATAGCACTGATATATATTTCTTTTGGTTTGACAGCCGAAGTTTCATATGGTCCTCATTGGGTGTGACAGCCATTAGCTTTGTGACTGGAGCCCTGGGACTTTGGATGCCATTGTTCCTTTACAGGGCTCAGTTGGTCCATGACCTTGAACCCCCATGCCTTCAGGAGCCATGCAAGTCTTCCAACAGGTGAGGTGCACTTCACTTTGAAAAGATCAGCTAGGACATAGAAAATGCATGTATGAACATTCTAGGTTTCTCAGTGCTACTGACTATCATCTCTCTTCCTAAAGACAAAGGGTGGAATGTGGCTGTGAATGCTTATTGAAAAGGCATATGAGGCATCAGTGCTGGTGAATTGCTCCATTTTACCGATGACAAGCTGAGTCAGATAGCTGACTTGCCCAAAGTCACCCAAGGTAGTATGTAATGGAGCCCGGAACTGATGCCGCTGTGCCTTCCTTACAATGGGGGTAAAATTCCTCTGTGTAAATTGCTTTAAATTATCTGAGGAAAGAGATGAACTGTGCATATTATGGCTAACGGTATACTTTTTACAAAAGAATCTGCTGAATTGGGGTGCCCTAAAGGATTTCTCCTCATCCCTCATCATGAGAGGGTAACCCAATTAAGAGAAGATGCTGCCTTGCTCCTGAAATGCCTCTCAAATTCCTTGACTTGTCTCGTGTACCGTTTGTGAGCTCAACAAAGGCTGTAAATCGGCCACGAGTGAAAGGCCCTGTTGATGATTTCTCCCAGATGGAACTGACTCGAAGTGGAGTAAGGGAAACCCAGGGCCACATGCTAACTCTGTTGAACAGTGCCTAGAAGGTGGTACTACGTCAGCTTGGCTTTAGCTCCTTCCTTACAAAGAAGTATCAGCTCTTGGTCTGCAGAGCATCCCTACTTGGATGCCACTAAATCCCTGATGGGTGTCCCAAACAAGCAGCCTCCCTTGCAAGAAATAGAAGTCTAAAGGCCAGGCTTACACACACATATACCAATACACGTGTTCCCACAAGGACTTTCACAGATTTTACTACACTGAATTAGTTAAATCTATTCAATTTCTGTGTGTGGACAAGCCCTTAATTTGGCTTCTTAGGGAGCATCCCAAATAAACGTATTCTCTTAAAGGGCTTTCCAGTAGCATCACATGTATATAGGTATTAGAATACATGGGTTGGAGGGGAGCAGTAATTTAAACATCCAGGTAATGAAAAATTGCTGACTGGAGAAGGGTTCAAGCATGAGGTTCGGAATCAGCGTTTAAAAGAGTTTACTTCTACCTTCGGTGGACAGGGAAAACAACTGATCATTGTCCTCTTATCTGTTATCAGGTTCCCTCCTCAGTCTTCTTTTCTCAGGACTAAATATGCCCAGATTTTTTTAAACCTTCCCCCATAGGTCAGATTTGCTGAAAGCTTTTATAATTTTATAGAAAATGTGGACATCCTGCTCTTCTGGCATTCCAATCAACTGCCAAAGTGGCAGAGGCACTGTCATGCCAGTGTGAATCAGGCTTGATTCATCAGGCACAGAACTATAATCTTTTACAACAAAATAAGGTAAATCCCACCAATCAATAATTTTTCTGCAGGCAGAGCTCTTCTAGAGAGGAATTTTCTATTACAGATCTTGAAATTCAGATAAAATATCAGGTGTCTTCACAAAACAATGCGTGAAGTTAAAAGGAAGAGGGATTTGTTGCTTTGTGTCCCAGCAGGGTGGCAGGAAAGCGAGGCTGTAAATTTTCATCTGACATTCCATTGGATTTGATGTTGTCAGAACCCTTTCCTCTTTCAGGGTGGAGGAAGACAATCCTCCTGGACTTTCTGCACTTAGGGTGTGTTTAGACTATAGTCATCTTTCGAAAGAGGAATGTAAATGAAGGAAATAAAAAATGCACATGAAGCACAGATTTACAAATCTCGCATTTCATTTGCATGATCGCGTCTGATCACTTTTTCAAAAAAGTTTTTTTCGGAAAAAAAAAGTGGTCTAGACGTGGTTCTTTTGAAAAAAAAAAAAACCCCAACTCTTTCTAGAAAGAACCCTTATTCCTGAAAAAATGAGGTTTACAGGGTTCTTTCGAAAAAGGGTTTTTTTTCCCCAAAAGAAGCGTGTCGAGACTGCTTTTTTTCCCCAAAAAAACTTTTTTTGAAAAAGCGATTGGACGCAATTATGCAAATGAAGCATGAGATTTGTAAATCTGCGCTTCATTTGCATTTTCAATTTCCTTCATTTACATTCCTCTTTCGAAAGAGGAGAGTAGTCTAGATGCACTCATAGGGGCATAGGAGTGTACTCAGTTCTGCACTCCCACACTGATCAGCTACTGTCTTCCACAATAGCAAGCATTAAAACACCTCCCTGTCCCTTCCTCTTTTTTGTGCTGACTTCCAGACTCAGTGCAAATATGCTTGCCCTTGATTTATCAGGCTTATGATCTGCCATTGACATCCCAATCCAAGCTACCTTTAGCCTCAGGGCCGGCTCGAGCCATTCCTGCACCCTGGGCAGTGGGCGCCCGACGCATGCGCGGCTCCGCCCCCAGGCGCACGGTGCATGCGCGGCCCTGTCCCCCAGCACGCTGCATACCTTACAGCTGCCATCAGGCGCCCCCCATAGATTGGTGCCCCGGGCAGCTGTCCGACTAGTCCCCCCCTTAATCCAGCCCTGCTTAGCCTTTCAGGATGTTTCAAGGGCTGAGTGATATGCCATACTTTTCATCCATGTAGGGGGGTTAGAATAAAGTAAAGCAAATCAGTAGAACCCTGGTCATGTCCTGGTGCCTGTGAGATGCAAGAAACTTCAAGGAAGCAGGCCAGAAGGCTCAAAATTCAGTGCTTGAGGTATTCTCAAGTTGATAGTCAGATCAAGGGCTTGACAGGAGAGGATGGTAACAATCAGAATTTCAATGCACAGGTTTTTTGCATTGGCCAGCACAGGTTTAGGTAGTGAAACTGGCAGGACCTGTCCAAATTACATATTAATAGAGGTTCACTGACATCAGAGACCTTCAATGAGAGACCTTTGGGTTACTTTACCTGCAAGTAACTGGAGGAGAAGCATATTTGCTCTTGTGCAGATGTTAGAATTAGAGCTGGGAGAAATCTTTCAGCGGAACCCTGGTCTGGTGGAAAAATGCAGATTTGGCAACACCAAAACATTTTTTTCTGCATTCTTGTTGGTTTGCTGAATTGGTTCCATTGGGGGATGGAGGGAAGCAAATACCATTCTAGAAATCAAAGTCTACATGACTTTTTTAAAACTGTATTTTGAATTGTGTTTCAAAATTGCAATTTTATTTAAAAAGCAAAAATCTTAAAATAGTTGAAATGTAAAAATGTTTTGGATGTAAAATTAAAATTATTATTTTTGGGGACTGCTAGTGAACTGGAAAATTACTTCTCACACAGCTGTAGTTGAAAGTTTCATATTATTTAGAGATTGTTGCTGCAGAAATGAGTGTTCTTCCTCACTTGGCAGAGTCTGACTCAGGCAGGAGAGGGATGGAAGGATGCTAAACTTTCCCTTGTATTTTGAGTACCTTTTTGCAAGTTGAAGGTGTGGATGCATGGTTTTATTGTTTTACTTACTGTGACTGTGTCAGGCCAAAGGGCTACAGGAGAGCAGTCCTATTGGAGACAGCGAAGTTTCACTGCAGACTCTGCAGCTGGCTCACATAGAGCCAGTGGGTAACCTGCGGTAGGCGGGGGCTGGGAGGGGCCTACCACGGACAGGGGCGACTCCAGCTGGCCAACAGGAGCAAACCCTGTCTGCGGTGGGCCCCATGGGGCTGGAGCACTCTCAGGCTATGTCTACACTCGCGGCTTCTTGCGTGAGAAATATGCAAATGAGGCTAAGCGTGGAATATCACCAAGCCTCATTTGCATACCTAATGAGCCAGCATTTTTGCAAAAGAGGCTCTTGCACCAGAAGGGGCTGTCTACGCTGCCTTTTCTTGCTCAAGAACGGGCAGTGTAGACAGCTCCTTCTGGCGCAAGAGCCACTTTTGCAAAAATGGCAGCTCATTAGGTATGCAAATGAGGCGTGGCGATATTCCACACTTAGCCTCATTTGCATATTTCTCTTGCAAGAAGCCACGAGTGTACACATAGCCTCAGGGCGGGTGGGGAGCTGCTCCAGCCCCTACCCATTAACTGGAACCAGTAAGCCTCATCCACCAGTTAGCTCATTAAGCATTTACATCCGTAGTGATAAGGCACACTTGAACGCTGCCCATTAGAGTTAGCTGTCAATTATTGCTTCACCTTTTTAGTGTAGAATTAGTAACTAATTTCTTCCTAATCATCCAGGAAAAATGGTAAGAGCTAGTGTGTTGCAGTTTGGCATCACAAACAAATTCAGATCTCCCAGCCTTAGAGCTAGGGAGCACCAAGAAAGGGCTTCTTAAGGGCATGTCTACTCTACAGTTAGACCCCCATAGTTGGCCTGTGCCAGCTGACTCAGGCTCGGGCTGCTGAATTGTGGTGTGGTTGTTTGAGCTTGGGTTACAGCCCAGCCTCTCAGCGTCCTAGAGCCCAGGCCCCAGAATGATCCTGAACATCTACACCACAATTAAACAGCTCCATGAGTCCAAGGCAGCTGGCATAAGCCAGCCAGGAGTGTCTCATTGCAGAATAGAAATAGCCTCTTCTGTTAGGAATGCTGCATTTCTGTCTCTACTTCATTCATGATAAATTAAGCTCTCAGGGACATCAGAATCTTATTTATCATAGGAAGTTTATTTTCGTGATCAGACTCTCATCTGGGACAGTCAAGTTAAGTCTTGTGAGCAACTAGGATACTTACTTTCAAGAAGGCAAACTGGCTGTTCCTCAGAGGAGCACTTCACCTTTTACTGGCACATGAAAGAAAACTGAGTGACATTTGAAATTCTACATGGTGAAGATATTTTGTGTAGTTCCAGCTGGATAACTATTCAGTCTGCCCCAGGCTGTCATGTATCTAGGCTAGCTGTGTCCAGCGATGGGAGAAATGTCCCATGTGAGCCAGATTAATTTGATGCTTATGCTGAGTTCTAGCAGTATGATCCCATGGGATGGAATCTTTTCCATGGGAGCAGCCTGTGATGCAAAGCTATCCCATCTGCACTGGGGGTGAGGAGTAGCTCAATTCATAGGTATGACCAAGACAGCTAGAAATGCCTCTGAATCTGTGGCTCTCTAAGGCAATTTCTATTAACAGAACACCCAGGGGGTCGTTAATCTCCCTTCCTATGGAACAGATGATAACACCTGCTCTGTGCATGGGCACATCACTGCTTTGGTGGACAGGACATCAATAGCAGAGGTGCCAGGTCCAATTTATCGGATGCTGAAGCATGTGTTTAGTCCTGAAGGACTTGGATAAAATGGAGCCCAGATTTGTTTTCTCCATTGAAATCCTTCTAGGCTTTGTGCAATAAACCCCTTGGAAAGGGTGGGGAGAGAAAAGAAGCTTGAAACGTTTCTCAGAGACATACAAGAGAAGCGGAGGCCACAGATAAATGATAGGCACTTGGACGGATTCTTCTCTCTTAATGTGCTTTCATTTCCCTACTCATCCCATCCCTTTGCTTTACTGCCAGCCTAATATTTGGAGCAATTACCATCGTGACAGGAGTTGTTGGTGTCATCACCGGGGGAGGAATTGCAAGGATATATAAGAAGATAAACCCTAAGGCCGACCCTCTTATCTGTGCTGTGAGCATGCTCTCCTTCGCCTCATGTCTCTATCTGTCTATCATGCTGGCCTCACAAAGCATCCTTGCTGCTTATGTAAGTATTGATAAAGTGTGTAGCCTTAACAAATGGTTTTGTAAGATAGCACGGATGGGTTTCAGGGTGCAGGCCTCAGAATGGTCTACTTGAAGGAATTTAATTAACAGCTTGCAATGACTCATGTTATGCCACAATGTAGCCCACAGGCCAAGTGCTGCGCAGGGGACTATAACTTCATTGGTGGTTGTAGTCTTGACTTCAGAGGTGCAGCCTAGGGAATATATATCCCATTGTGCAGAGTTCCCCTTTAATCTGAACAGTCAGAACATGTATGGAAAAGGGGATGCTGCAGACTGGGACTTGTAACCTCCATGCCCTACATCTTTGTACAGAAGAGAATGGTAAGTTTAGTCAACCTATGATGACCTCTTGCTAAAAGTCTACAATGCATCTTTAGCTGTGCATGGTTTGACTGCCCCTGGTTCCATAGGTATTTTTAGGTACAAAGTCAAAGTCCTAAACTTGGTATTTAATTAAATCAACCTGTCATGTATGGTACTATTTCTCTTCTCTCCTAGAATGCTTAAAATTACAATGCGCTTGGCACTGTGCAATAAACAGAGTTCCTGTTAAAGAATTTAGTCAGTAAGTTGGGTGCCCAAAATCACTAGTTGCTTTTCTTAGACCTGTGTAGATGTGTAAATAGCTTAAATCCTTCTGTCAGCGACGAGGAATGCCGAAACATAGCAAGAGAGATCAGTAGCAGCAGGAATTCCCTAAGAAGATGAACTGAATGCAAGCC
This sequence comes from Apalone spinifera, assembly GCA_030068395.1. Taxonomy (NCBI): domain Eukaryota; kingdom Metazoa; phylum Chordata; order Testudines; family Trionychidae; genus Apalone; species Apalone spinifera. The sequence goes on along the minus strand of JANRFK010000867.1, from coordinate 7,958,100 downwards.
TTAGTTTGGAAATAATTCATTAACAGTTATGAAAGAACTCCAAATCCTCTCCAATGACTCTAGATCCACCATTACCAGAATTAACATAAATAATAGGATCCATGTAAAGTTAATTACAGTAATCAACACTTCACTGCAAAAATGGTGCTATCACAGGGTTTTTCTCTTCTAAAAATAGCTTTTGTTCAAAAAGGTTTTCCATTTACCTCTTCAGCAGTCTAAAATTCCAGTGAAAGACCCCTAACACTTAAGGGAGGAAACAGATGAAATTTTCATGCACACAGAGCAAAATGTGGACTGGACTTTTTTTTAAAGGTTCAGTTGTGCAGCAGTAAGTGGCAGAGAATATAATTGTCTTGAGAATCTGCCTGCTTTCTAAGAGCCTCTATCTCAGATTCAAGAACAATCCTGCCACACGCAGATATTTTACACCTAAAGGGGTAGCACAGAATTATAACTGTGTATTAGGTATGTTGAATATAGGTTAATTAACTAATCAATTGATTAGCCAATTAGTCAATAAGCAGGGGAGCCACAGCGAGGTTAGCTCCTGGCCCCACTCTTTAACACATTTAAAAGGCCGGTGCGCAGCCCGGGGGGACTGAGTGAGCCGGGCCAGCTGATTACCAGCTCGTGCCGGGTCCCCCTGCTGTGTTTTAGCCTTTTAAATGTATTAAAAGCCCATCTGGGACTCCCCCCGGCACTGACTCCTGCTCCCCCCCTTGCTGCCTCTGATAGAGGCTTGCTGCCTCTGATAGAGGCAGCAAGCGGGGAAGCGACTAGTCAAGAGACTAGTCAAGTAGTCGCTTACATTCCTACTGTATATTCCACTAGCTTTAAGAAACATCATAAATGATTCTGCCAGCCTATCATAGTCCTGCTCCTCCTTCCTGCCCCCTCTTTTGGACTATGCAGGGTTAGACAAAAATTCATTTGCTCAAAGATGTTTGTCATCTCCTGTTCTCTGGTTGTTGCATGAGACATCAAATGATGACTGAGCATCATGTGGTGAAAATCTTCATGAATGATTTTTTTCCCCCCACACAAAAGTCTCAGTTTTAAAGGGCTAGGGAACATCCCATCATCTCTTCTAAAATGTATTGGAAGACTCCTCCCTTAAATGGGGTTGGCATCCAACACTGTTCTCAAGCTTTCAATCCCAGAGTGGGATATAGAGAGACATAGTTTCCCCCGCCCCTGCCCACCTCCGTAGAGGCTAGTGGGTTTTTAAATGCTGCAGGTTCTCTATGTAGAAGACTATAGTGTTATTTATTTATTTTATTGATATCTGTATAGTCTTGCCACCTGCTTTTTCTGATTCTTACATCTATAAGATGCCTAAATGTTTCCCTTCCCTATACCTACTATTCTGTTTTTTTCTTTACAAACTCCATCTGGCATAAATCATAATGATGTGAGAATTGAGATGGACTGCCAGCCGATGCATCTGACTCAAAGATCCCACTGAATTGGAGCTTTCCATGATGTAGGAAGCAGGCAGAGAAGCTGGCTTTCTTGATCATGTTAATTCGGACACATGGTGGCCAGCAAACTAGTCTGTACTTAAATTATAAGAAAGCTATCGAGGCAAAAACTGCATGCTTCACATAGGCTATGTCTACACTACAGGGATATATCGGAAAAATGTATGCAAATTGCACTCCGCAATTTGCGTACCTTTTTCCGATAGTTTTTTCGGATGAGGCCCAGTGTAGACAGGCCAAATTTTAGAAAAGTCTCCTCTTTCAGAAGAGCCCTTCTTCCTCATGCAGGAGGAAGACAGGGCTTCCAAAATAGCATCTGCTCTTCCACAAAAAAAAAAGCGGAAGAGCAGACACATTCCCTGGATGGAGCGGTGTACCGCTGGTATCCTGGAAAACCCCCGGTGTATAGCCATAGCCATAGTTTCATAAGAGTGCTTGCCTCATTGCTCAATCCATCTGAATAAATTATGAAGTCTCCTTTGGCTGTATGTAGCTGGAGGGTGAACATCAGCCTTGTGTTTTCTATCCAAACATACAAGAACCTTCTCGTGGAATTTGATATGGAAATATTTCAAGACTTTTTTAGTGTTTCCCTTTGGCAGCTGGATTGACAATGCCATGAGAACTGTCTTTCCTCTGCTTTCTCTCAGCACAGTTCAGCAGTTCCTGATTTCAAAATTAGTTTTTGTACAGATTGCAACAAAGTTCCCTGAATTTTGTTCCATCTCAAGAAGTGGTGTGTTTGGTTTGGATCAAGTGTCTGAATGTATTCCACCATGCAAAGCTACAAGTTTCCTTACGCTGACAAGAGAGGAGTATACTTGGCTGTAGCAGTGAGTACTGTCTCCTTAGTACCTTGCTAAGCTTTATGTTTGAATTTTAGGTATTTACCAAGAGCCAGAGTACAGTGAGGGCTGCACCTCTCTTGACTTAAAGGCAGAGTTTGCCCAGCGAAGCCAAATTTTGAGCCAACCTGCAGCAGCTCTCTCAACTGCAGACTGCTGCAAATCCTGGGATTTAACTTGTGGTCAGCACTTAAACCCTCTCCATGACATGTGATGTCCACTTCTTGCCCAAGTGATCATTCTACTTTATTTAGGAAAGAGGCACCATGGTTTTTTTATACCAGCCCATTCAGTGCTACTCTGACTCTTCCCTAGCTGTCTTGCTGGAACTGATTTTAGCACAAGCTTGATTCCTTCATCTAATTTATTTTTCATTTGACAATGTAACAGCAAACCCGCTGCCCTTAAAATGGCTTTCTGAATCTCTTTAGAAAAAAAATCACCTGGGATTTAGTTTTTTCTAGGATGTTCTAGGGAACCCCAGGAAGACAGATGTTCGGCATGTAGTCATTCCTGTTCACAACTCTCCAGGGATGATGTAAGATCTTTACTTCAAAGCTGACAGTACCCTCAAATTGAAATTGTAGCCAGTGTGCCATGGAAACTACCATCAGGCTTTAAAGGGCTATTTATCAGGGACTGGGAAGGGAAACAAAGAAAAAGACAACTGGAGTGGACACAGTGCTGGAATCCAGTGTGGCGGGAGGGATGAGGCGTAGGGTAGAAAAGGGACTTAAGAAGTAGGGCAAAGAAAGTGATACGAAACTCATTTGATACAGTACACATGGCTACTGAGTTCTTGCCCAAATATTGCAATTGCACTAAATATGCAGTATTTAAGGCCACTAATGTAAAACCTAATGTTGAGGGAAGGATGGAACTGTCTTTAAGACTTTAAATAATGGACCAAATGTGCATCCTTGGTTCAACCTCTTGACTTCATTTGCTGCAGGAGCGACACATTTAGCCTATTCTGCATGGAAGGCATATATGATCTAGTTTTGCAAGCCATTGTTGCAATGCATTTATTAGTCAGTTTGAAGACAGTCATGGAAAGTTTTTTGTGTAATGGTATGTTACAAGATATGTGACTGACTTTTATAGCAGGACATTCTTGAATCTCATTTCAAGTTTAAATATCATGGTACAACATTTAGCCTACTTTATAAGAGCTATATAAGAATATAGATACCTCACTCACAGCCATAATCCCAATAAAATAATAACCCTATTGCTGTGGAATCTTCTAACCACTCCAACTTAATTAACTGCTGTCTCCTAGTACTATATCTAGCTCTCAGTTGACTCTGTGGTCTGAACAGTACAATAGCTGGGCTTTCCCCGTTGTTTTGGACAGACATTCCAAGCTCTTGGGTATATAATTATACTTATTAACAGATGAGAGCTGACTTGCCACGAAACAAGCAATATTGTCTCTAGCTCTGATGGAGCCATTCCCCCCACACAGCACCAAACTTAGAAATAAAGCGTTATTCTGAAATGTCTCTTACTCCTCATAGAATGAGGTTTACAGGGATGTTGGAATAGTGAGCCCAAAATAATGGGCTTGCTGTTAAGACATGGGATAGCTATTTTAGGATACTCTGGTATCCTAAAATAGTGTTGCAATGTAGGTGTACCTGAAGAGTCCAGAACTCTTGCAGTTCTTTGGTTCTAATCTTTACATACACAGACACACAGATCTTCTAGATCCAAAAGAGCTGCAACTTTCTTTTAGTGTCTCTTCTCTACATCACTTGAACCTGCACTGTCTCTTATAAGCTGCTTCAGGATGGATGGATTTGCATATAACTTAAGCTGCACAGCAGGACTCAATTGTATGCAAACACTTGCACAGAGCCTTGTTCCAGTGCTGAAACCTACTCCCTCAATCTGCAGTGATTCTAAAGTATCAAATTACAAACAGTGATCCTGCTGAATTTTCATGGCACCACTAAAAGAGAAGTAAGGGACATATTTAGCACATGATGGGTATGTCTACACAGCACCATTATTTCAAAATAATGGCTTGATGTGTAGATGCGCATTTTGTTATTAAAAAATAACACTTATTTTGAAATACTGTCAAGCTGGAGGACTTCTTACTCCAACTCTTGTAACCCTCATTGTACGAGGAGGAAGGGAAGTCGGAGGAAGAGTGGTCTATTTCGAAATAAGTGCTGTGTAGACGCTCCCAATTTCAAAATAAGCTATGCCCGCGTTTCTCAAACTGTGAGTCCCAACCCCCCAGGGGATCGCAAGCAACTTACAGGGGGGTTGCAGCAACTTAGAGGGAGGTCGCAGTATCACAAAGTTTGAGAACCCCTGAGCCACGCAATTGAGATAGTTTTATTTGCGTAGCTTATTTCGAGATAAGCCCTGCTATGTAGATGCACCTGATCAGTTAGGACTGTCTAGGGAGAAATTAACGAAAGTGTAGTAGTTTGGGTTGAGGCAGACAAGAGCTGATATTCTTAAATGGTTCACAAGGTGCTAGGCTATTTGTGGTTATTGTTGGATGGCTTGAAATAGGCAAAGTTGTATGATATGGCTACCCATATTAACAGGCATGTTTCATTTGGGCCAATGTGCTATAATTAAAGTATTTCTTGCTCCTCAGCAGCACAGAAAACATGTCTGTACAGTTTATGGGCTATCACAACCCATAAAAGCAGAATTTGGAATTGGAAAAGAGACTGCAATCCAAGTCTGCAAGGACAGGTGTGAGCAGGCAGCTACCCCATGGGTTACACTGCCATATTTGTACTGTTGAATAGTCACAATATACACATATACATGGAGGGGAAAAGCAACGGAGTATCTTCAGTGTTTAGATTCCTAGCATCACCAAGCATCACGTCAAGGCATGTGTCAGAAGAAGCCTTCCACCTAGCTCACTCCCTTATTCAGCTAATTACCTCATTAGCCCAATCATTGCGCCCAAGTGTCAAGGATCTCCCATAACAGGCTAACTGCCTCCAGTTAATACTGTAATCTTCTTTGATATGCCATTACCTAAGGGCACGTCTGCGCTGCAGGGCAAAAGTCGAATTAAGATATGCAACTTCAGCTACCTCAATTATGTAACTGAAGTCAAGCTGGCTTAACTCAGCTTTTGGCTTAACTCAGCACTGTCTACACAACAGGAAGTCGCAGGAAGAACACTTCCTTCGATTTCCCTTACTCCTTGTGAAATGAGGGTTACAGTAGTTGCAGTAAGAAGTCCTTCAGCTCAACATTATATCAGAATAACGGCTTGCTGTGTAGATGCGCATTTTGTTATTCTAAAATAACGCTGCTGTGTGGAAGTACCCTAAGTGACCAGAGTGCTACAGTTAGCATAATGGTGGCCACTGTCCTGAAGTCAGAAGCTGCCTTCTGAAATTGCTCCAAATAGATAGTTTATTACAGGTTAACTTTTTAATCTAGTGGTGCTTCCATCAAATGCTGCTTGGTCCACACAACCTGATTTAAACCTATAACTAGGGGCTGGCAAGGACAGGGTTAATACTTTCCAAGACCGCAGATGTAAGATTTATTAGAGACCCAGCCATGGTGGGAAGTGTGGCATAGCCCATCTGCAGTGACTTAGGGAATTCCCAGAGGGCACCATAAGAGGAATGCAATTCAAGGAGTCTGGGTTGGCTGTGGCTAAGAGCCAGTCCCTCCCTTGCTCTTGGGAAGAGCCCTCTGAGTGGGATACTCAAACTTTGCCTCTGTGGAGCTCATTTAAAAACTCATTGCGCTGTGGGGATCTCCCTCTGCACTATTGCTTTGCTGTATTTTATTGTATTGTTATTGGGGTTTT